>BMAU01003266.1:90000-180000 GCA_019973935.1 Trichonephila clavipes | reverse complement strand
ATCAGTGGTAGTTTATTTTGCAATTATTCCACTTATGTTCGAGATGTTATGTCCTCCATCTTCCCTTTCTTCCCCCGAACACCCTAAATAATAAAAATATAATAACTCAAAGAGTTTAGGCATATTTATCAAGGATCGGAAGTGCTAAGGCTTGCCAGACCTCTCTCAAGAAGAGAGTATAGATGGAGTTTTGGCTTTACAATGCGTTTCCACTCTAAATAACTCCAGTTTCCCAATAACTTCACTGAATAACTTCATCGCTTTGTGTTTCGCAAGGTAAATCTCCTGCGTGTTGACACATTTTAAAGCTCATTTTTCGTATCACTGTGGTCGTGTATTGTTATTTTTCTGCATACATATTTGTCAATCGAAGAGTTACCTTTAAAAGGTTCTAGCCAGATATTTTCTGTTTCCGGATTGTTTAAGTTTTATTAAGCTATTAAATTTTTTGTCTCTGACTTTTTGAAAGGGAATTACGAAACCTGAATGCAAGTCGTTATTAATAACGAACTGTTTTAGTTTAATTTTATTTTGCCGGAAGCTCAGTGGCTAAAAGGTAACGTATCGCGCTACAATGCAACATGTCCGAGGTTCAAACCCCGGGTTGAAAAATTTTAATACTGTCTTTCATCTCAGCAGTAAGGTAAGTAAATAAGTATTAAGCTTGTTTGGGTTCTAAATGCTGGGGGTTCCACGCAGACTGGAATATGTGCTCATGCACCTCAGTGCCCAAGGCCATGAAAACTGAGATGAGTACAGTAGGCCTTGGCCCTCAGTGGGTTGTTTTGCCATGTGAGTGCAAATATGATCCTGATAGCTTCTGCTGAGTTTCTGTAAATCAACTTTCAAAGAAAAATTGAAACCTATTTTGTCGCTTCGTGAAACTGTTAATCATTTCTATTTTGGTTGCCAAGTTTTAGATCTGAGCAATAATTGGGCTCCCAAATTATCCAACTCTATTTTTACAGTAACTTATTTTAAGACAAATTCTAAGTGCTCCCTGGTTCATAAAAAGCACATACCTCTCAACAGTAAGCAAAATGCCTAGTATCAAGAAAATCATAGAAAATAAAAGCAGATATTTTTTTTTTCAAAAAATAGGCATCACATTTTATTTTTCACGATTAGTGAAAAAAATACTCTTGTTCTAAAATTCAATGGACTTGAGAATATATTAGTTGATGCATATATCATTTAAATTTTTACTTTAAAAGTACATTCTTACTTTATTATTTAAATTGAGAATTGTATTTCTCTAATGTATTTCACATTAAACTCAACTTCTTTGTAACTCATCTCACCTGGCCAACTTTTTTTTCGTCCAATCAAATTATTTTCTTTCCCTGCAAGCTCAACTGTCACCTTTTCTGAATGTGAATTGGATAAACTATATATAAATCTCAAAGTCTCTTCTAATTCAATCTCAGCCGTCATTTTTGGAATTTTCTCAATACGTATAACTTTTTTTCTTAAACACTATTATATTAATTTGACTTTTTAAAAAAGCAATTCATAGTATTTTGGAATTAAATTTTCAATTCAAATTGTATTTTCACAACTTAAGGACACGCAATTAAGTTATCCAAGTCTCTTCAGAAGTCAATATTGGAGATCAGAACCCATAAGGACTAAATACTTCATTAAACCTACTAACGAGTACTTATATTCAAATGTAATTCTTTTTTTTTTGGGGGGTATTTTCTTCTTAATCTTTAAAAAAACAAGCATATATATTCTATTGGTACATCAGCAGAATCAAATAATTTTTGGGTTTATTTTTACTTTTCATTCAAAAATAAAATATTAAAACAGACAATAAAACCAAAGTAGAAATGTTGCATATTTGAAAATTCTAAGGTTACCCCAACGCCCTCCAGCTGCTTGGAGGAAATTTAATTCCAAAGTATATATATATATATATATATATATATATATATATTAAAACGCCCTTCAATCCTGATAACCGATCTTTCCTTAAAACATCACCAGAAGTCAGACATAACTTATTGCACGTATAAGCGGAATTCACCCTCCCCCAACAAGAATTCTTTTCCCATTTTGAAATCCTGCATCCATCTCTATATCCAGCATAAATTCCGTGAATCCGACTCCATATCATGGGTCGAATCGATCTCCCTTCACACGAAGACACATTAAAGCAAAGCAAGTCGTTAGTCCCCCTAAATGAGCCGGGCCCAGAAAATATCCAAGATTCAATTTATTTCAATAGTCCCAAGTCGAAGGCAGATAGGGAGGGAAGAAAAAAGTCAAAAAGAGAGAGACGAATCGCCTTATTACTTGACTTTGAAGGTAAATCATTTCAATCAAGTCATGCGAAGAGTAATGGATCAAGTCAATATATGTGATTTTGTAACTGTATATTGGTTTAAAAAACTGATATATCTTGCATAAAATGATGAAAAATATACAAATAAATATAGAATGTTGATAAATATATAAATAAATAAATAAGTATGAGTTCCTTCATTGATGCGTTTAGAGGAATATGTATTTTAATATACTTGAATTTGTAAGGCTAGTAATAAATTACAATGTGCATCAATAAAAACGAGTTATTTATTAACTTCAACAAATGCATGGCAATATAATTATTCCAGTTTTTCACTTTATGAATCTAAAGAACTCATTGTGGGAGGGTAAGGCACTTACTGTTGAATCTTCCTAAAATCTAAATTGACATACAACTTAACAAAAAACAAAGTACTTTTAAATTTACAGAGTAATTTAATCTGATGTTTAACTTACCCAACTTAGAATATTCCTGTTTATATTCCTGTCCTTTTCAATAATATATTGATTATTTGTAATAATTTTTAAATAAACTTCATCAATTACAAATCACTTGTGAAATTTATTGCGTATGTTACTCAGTGGCGCAGACAAGGGAGAAGGGGTGTCTATGGGTCTCTGGACCCTCTTCCATAGTCTTTGATTTTCTTTTCTATTGATGATAACCCTATATATATATATATATATATATATATATATGGTACGTAAAATTTAATTTTGTTTTTAACAATTTATTTTATTAATTAATGCTAATTATTAATTCAATAAATTCAAATTTTTGCGTGCGCCACTGGTGTTACTAAGTGAATCATGACTGACTCTTTTTCTACAAATAATTATAAAAGCTCTTATATTACCACTTCAGTTCAGAAATCAGTTAATCAGCAGATTGGCTACGTAATCTACACATTAATTAAGGTGATCTGTTAAAGTATGGAAAATTTTTCCTTTTTAAAAATTCCCAGGGTATCTGCAAATTACCTAGATGTTATTTATTTATTTATATTGTTATCTGAAAATAATGGCTGATGCAATTGAAAAATTATCATACTAGTTGATGGATCATCAATCAATTAAAAAAATTACATTTAAGTGCACTACAATTTCTGGTATCATATTGCTAAGGTATGCTCAGCTATACTTTGTAACTTAGTAGCTTTAAACATCTATGTTTGTTGCCAGAAAATACTGGTAGCTGCAATTAAATTTACTATAAACTAATTCAAAAATCCTTTTATCAAATGAATTTATTGTCTTTGTCACTCCTTCTGAATGTTGAGGATAAATTATTCTGGGATGAGTCAGCGTTTAAAAAAATTCCTAACATGAAGGAAATAAGAGTAACAAACTTTTGAACTGCACACACAATGATACGGAAACTGCTTATATGAATATTCCCTAGTTACAATGTGGAAAACTCTTGATTCCTCACTTTTAACAGAGCAAATCAGTTAATCCGCAGATTAGCTTTTGAGCTTTATGGGTAACACATAAACTAAGATTCGAATCTTAGCGAGAAAAAATAAAGAGAAGCGTTATAAAGTTTTATTCCTTTTTTAAAATATGCTTACCAAAAGTCATGCACAAATTTTCGCTTTGATCCACATTATTTCCCTTTTATGCTGTAAAGGGTGATGGATTCATATTACCCCGAATACACCGGGAAGTAATATAAGATGCAACCACACATGCCAACTATTTATTTACCTCGTTTCTCTCGAGTATTTTTTAACCCCCCAAACTTTTCTGCGAGATCTTTCTTTCTGCTCGATGTTGTGGCATGGTATTAATCTTGTCAACGTGCCCGAGTATCCTCCCCTAATGTCCAAGAAGTGGTAAGGAGAAAAGGTAAGAGCATAAATACAAGAATGAGGTTGAGAAATACTCAGGAAGCCATTACAGAGGTTTATGAAATTGAGTACAGAAGTTTTCTACGGCCAGGGGGAGGGGGAAAAGTAAAGTGACGCCTCGGCTAAACGATTTATCACGGGGTGTAGCGATGGGAGGACTATGTGTAGCTTTGTCGCGGATGAAGTATCGCTCGGAATTCTATGGAGAGTGTGAAGAGAAGGAGGGATAGAAATCGACTTGGATTTTGCCTCTGTCTGTGTTCTCGAAATTTATTATTTCACAGAGATTGCGTCGATAATAATTCATCACGGGATTTCTTTTTCCTCCTACGGCACAGGTTATCTTTGCGCGATAGATGACTCATATTAATTTTAGTGAGCGCATGCTCTCTTTCGCTATTTTTCCCCTTTATTTTACTTTATGGTCACTTTTGGGTTTATAAGAATCGCAGAACGTGTAAGACTCAATTTATGGCTCCTTATAAAAAATTTATTTCATGGATTATTTAGGGTTTGATTCATTTGTAGGTGCTATAAGAACTAAATGAAGATGTATTTACAAGGTAGAAATCTTAAGAGGGATATCTAGGAGTTTAATCATGTTTAACATAATATTAAATAGTTCTTTAATAGAAAGAACATAAAAAAGTAGTTTTTTAACAGAAAATAATTTAAACTAAAACTTTTGAGGGATTAATAGTTTTAGTTCTTTGCTTATTTAATTTTTTTCGAAAATTCAAAAACATACTATTAATCAAAATTGAATAAGCTATGTACTCTTCATTTTGTTAAAAACTGTTTACTTGATTCAGAAACACAAAAATCTTCACTAATTTCAGTAATTTAATTCATGGTGCAGTAAGATTAGTTTTTGCATAATATTAATTTCACTCTAAGAATAACTTTTATAAATACGCAATTTGATTATTCAAAAATGAGCTTAAATATCCTCCGATTATTTATTTGCATCATAAAATAATAAATTATAGTAATGTGTGAAAAATAAATAATAATTACGATAATGATATAAAAGAAAAAACTTGACTTTATAATAAAACTATTTATTAATTTATTTAAATTTACTTCCAATGTATTTCTTTAAATATATATCTTCAGCAAAATAGAGATATCAAGTTTATATTGCTAGCACTCTATATAAAACTCTAAGTCTGCATAATCTGTACAATTGTCTTCATTTAATGATACTATTTTATATTTGGAAATAAGTTGGATAATAATATAAATAATATTAAACAATGAGAGAGATATTTAAATATTTTGAGATTATGTTTATGCAAAATAATTAATAAAATCAAAACAGATAATTAATAAATCTCAATACAAACAGAAACTTATTTATTAGATCACCCAAGAACTTGAACATGGAGCTACTAAATATGTGTGTGCGTGTTTGTCTGTGTGCGTGTTTGTCTGTGTGCCATTTATTTTAAATGTCCAGCTTTCAATTTTTTTCAAGGGGGGGGGGACCAGGGTCAAAATTTCACCATTCTTGTATCATGCTCCTTTTGATTTTGTCGATTTTCGGGAACAAAACACAGTAAAAAACTAGTTTTTGAATAAATAATTAGCATTAATTAATAAAATTGATCTTTAATAGCAAATAATTAATTAAATTTTACGTACTATATACTTAGAATTATAATCAATCGGAAAAAAAAATCAAGGGCTTTCGGCAGGTCCAGACCCCTAGCACGCGCCACTGATATATATATATATATATATATATATATATATATATATATATACACTGCTGGACAATTGCTAAGGACGGATAACACTATCATCCATAGCAACCACAAAATGATAGGAAGCAAAATGTGGAAAATTAGAATAAGTGCGGAATATTAGTAAGAAGAAGTATGAGTATGCAAATTTCTTTTCCACGCCTGTTCATCACATGATAGCGTTCATAAGAGCTTTAAAGGTTTTGACGCGTGTGGACAGTTGTTGTTTCAAGTCAAAGTTTTACAGGAAAGATTTAATAGACGAACTTAAAATTTTTGGTATGTCTTCCCGACATCACATAGATGATTTTATGCGTGGCCGAATTATTGGAAAGATCGAAAAAGGGCGAAAAATAAAATATGTTGCCAGGGAGTTCGACATCGCTCACAGCGTTGTTTCACGGCTGTGGAAGTCATTTAAAACTACTGGAATGTGTAGTAGACTGCACGGGGAAGGTCGTGTTAGAAGTACGACGCCTGCAGAAGACAGATAAATCGTCCTATCAGCAAAAAGAAACAGGCGCACCACAGATCAGCAGGTGGCAAATCAGTTTCTTGCTGCCTCAGGAAAATAGATCTCCCGAAAACTGTTGCCAGACGTTTGAGGGGAGGAGGACTATACGCACGCAGACCTGTTGTGTGTGTCCCATTGACCAGAGAGCACCGTACTGTCCGTTTGCAATGGTGTCGTGAGCATCAGAATTGGACTGAACAGGACTGGGCATGCGTACTATTCTCAGATGAGAGTAGGTTCAGTCTGTCATCGGATTGTAGACGCCAAACGATCTGGCGCGAGAGTGGTACTGCTTATCGTCCAGAAAATATCCAGGAAAAGGACCGATATCCGACATGCAGTATCATGGTGTGGGCCGACATCATGATCAATGGCCGCACGCGCCTACATGTGGTTGCGAATGGGACTATGACGGGTCAACGATACATTGATGAAGTTCTACTTCCTCATGTTCTTCTTTTCCGTGGTGCTGTCGGTGATAAATTTGTTTTTATGGACGACAACGCAACATGTTATAGAACACTCGCTGTTCAGGATTGTCTATACAGCGAGGGTATTCAACGTCTCGTATGGCCAGCGCGTTCTCCAGATCTAAACCCCATTGAAAATGTGTGGGATGCTTTCGGGAGGCAAGTTGCTGGTCGAAACTATCCTCCGACAAACAAGAACACCCTCATCCGTGCACTCACAGAGGAATGGGATAAATTGCCTCAACAGCTGCTGGATAATGTTGTGCAAAGTATGGTACGATGTGTGGAATGTTGCATCACACTCCACGGTGGACATATCCCGTACTGATACCTTTCTTTAAGGTGCCTGCTGACTTTTAGATGCATTGTTCCATTTCTCCGTACGCAGATCAAATGAACATTTTTTTTTCTTTCAGATGTTTCACAGCTTTTGTACTTTCCAGAACAATAAATATTCTTTATTCTAATGTCTGAACAGTGTGGCAACTATATTTTATCCTACTAAGCCTCATGTCTCTCTTAATGTTATGCTACATAGCAATTTGTGATCCTTCCTTAGCAATTGTCCAGCAGTGTATATATATTCAATTTAGAGCCTAGAATAAGTTATTTCTTCCTCTTTTCAAGGGGATTTCTATTTCTCAATTTTCTTTTACCTAAAATATTCCAAAATGTCTTAGATATCTAAAAGCAGACTAAAAATGTTATAAAAATATCATGCTTTTCAAAAATTATTTCCACTGTCTTTTAAGAATTCTGAAATTAATCATTCATTCCAAACGTGTGTAGAGTAATAGAAAACAGGAGCATACTCTGAATGTAGTTTTAAGAAAACAAGTAAAAATTTTTACTACGCATGTAAGAAAGCCAGATATATTCTTTTTGCCTTTCTATCAAATATTTTTTAAATAATTAACTAAGCATATACTGAATATTTTTTTAATTCACATAGAATGCTTTTTTTCCTGTTATACAAATAAAATAAAAATTAAATAATGTGAAGAAAATATATTAATTAAATTTATTTAAAGAGTTTTAGTTTTGAATTGGTGTAAAATAAATAATATATTGAATATAAAAACCAAGTAGTCATGAAAAGTCATTTAAAATACCAAGACAAAATGTTTAAAATAAATTTCCAATGGGATGTATATATATATATATATATATATATATATATATATATCAGTGTGAGTGTGTTTTTTTTGTGTATGCACTCGCGCAAAATCATATAAAACCGTTGTAAAATATTTTTACTGACCTTTCAAACATATGATTTTGTTTTGTTCTTATGGATTTTCCGTAAGTAAAGACAATACTTTTTCTATAATAAAGAAAAAGTATTTTATGATGCTTTAAAAATGTAAGGGGATAATGATTTTGTTGTTTTTGAAAACCAAAAAGAGACGCATTGCTCTTCAGGTTACATCCTTTATTATACAAAAAAAGGAAAAAGTATAATTTTAATAAACTTGGAAAAATAATTAAATATTTTTCTAAAATCTGATAAATTTTATTGAAACTTGCGTTTTAAGGATAACTGAGATTCCCTCCAAACTTCAGCGTCAAATGGATTTCGATGTTTATATCACTATAAAATCCGAGGAAAATATGAAACATTTTAAAAACTATTTTTAAGCTACATTTTTGATAAGGTAGTTATTGTTTAACCATTTTATATAATAAGTATTCAGATACGTCTAGAGTACTCTTCCATTTTAATCATAAGAAATTGTCTCTTGTCTCATTTTGTTTTAACAAACATTGAAAACAATTAGTTGCAAAGATAAAAAAACATAAGCGAAAAAGTATATCTGAACATCGACTTCATTCCCGAGTTTCATAATTTTTTCACTACATTCAAAAATATCCAACATACTTCTCATGCCATATATCTTTTACCCTTATTTCTGCGTCTTGTTTATACTGCATATTAGGGAATTACTTTATCCTATGTTATTCTCTTACGATTTTATTCAATAAATCCTATGTAAAAATTTCATTTCTCCGTTTATGAATGCAATTCTAGAAATATTAAGTGGTGTTCTGAGGGCCTGGTTTTCTTATAATGATTCCTGAATTATGAACTGTCTTTGTTTTTGTCAAATGAACTATGAAAGGAAACAAGATTTTTTTATTTGTTGATACCGATTTTTTCGCATTAAACCGCTAATATGAGATAATGATGTTATGTATATTCTATCCCCATATTTGTGTAGTTTTAATATACATTAATTACTGGTAAAAGTCTAGTTCTTGCAATTCTGTACTAAAATATTTATCTGAATGTTTTATTTCAAAACATAAAAAATAAGTAATAATAAATTATAGTAATATGCCTGTTTTTCACTTTAAAAAAAATACATATTTATATACAAGTACCGATAAATAAGTTTTATACAAACCTATGCCGAAAAAAATATATCCAGCTTTTTCATTTCTTTTTTACATATTTATTTAGGAGAAAAAAGTCGAATCACCCTCCAAGAACCCTTACACACAAGACTTTTCCTGCGATCAAAGAAAATATCAGCATTCCTAAGTGATATGCTGTCATATCCTGATATTTTCTTTTAGCAAAGTACGCCATGGATATCTTTGGTTTTCCCGATACGCGCCGGAATAAACCCATCTTCTGAAACCCCTCACCCTTTTTTCGTTCTTTTTTTACCTCTACAGATGAGAAGCCATTTCCCTGCTGAAATCTTTTGGATGTAATCTGTGCAACTCAAAGCATTACTTGACTTTGTTTTTATCCCCATTGGTTCCTCCGATGCAGTGTCATGTCAACAGCATGGCTTCTTTCTGTAGGAGGGTTTGGGGAAAAGTTATTATCTGTGTTAAGTACGTTGTTACGCGTTTCGCTAGCGTCCTTTGGATGTCAGCCTTATAAGATGAATCGAATCAGATTACGGGGACGAGAGGATGAAGGTTTAGTAGGAAAACTGTTAGCATTAGCGGTCCTAATGGATGGATACGAAACAATGTCTGCTGACGTCAGCATAAAGAGTCCTTGAACTGAAAATGATGGATAAGTCTCCGACATAAAGGACGTTTTTTACCCCTTTAAATATGTTAACTATTTCATGAAAGATTAACAAAAATCTATCGTTGTATACTTTCATGTGATGAATTTGCTTTATCCGGTAATTTTTCAAACTGAGTGCTATAAAATTCAAGCATTCTGACATTTTTTTTACTCATTAAGCGTACACCGATATTAACTTGATGTAAAAATATAACAGCTTTTTTAATACACATGAATGTAATCCCCAAATACTTGAATTTTTATTCATTTGATTACAGAACAAATAATGCTCTCTATAACGAATATGTGTATATATTTGTGTTACTTCAGGATAATGGAAAGTAAATAATTCAAAACTTAATAAAATAATTACCATGTATTTTAGGACGATAACATATGCAATTTAAATACTTGAAATATAAATAAATTCAAAATGAATCAAATGGGGCTACTTTATATAACGTATACACATTACTTAAAGTAACTCAGGCTATTATATTGAATTAAACCAATATATTTAAGTTGCATATATTATGTGTGTTTATTATTTTAAAATACACATTAAATTAAAATTATTCATTATTACATTGAATTTGAATAAAATATTGTGAAGCATTTTGAATCAAATAATTTAATATGATGCAGAAATATCAAACAATGCGTAAGTTAAAAGAATAATTAGAATGTTAATAAAAAAAGAGCGAAATAAATTTGTTATTGGAAAAGGACAATTTATTGTTTAAATAGCACATATGTGTTTCATTGTGATCAGTTAAATATTTATGTCAAATCAAAATATATGTATATATATATGCATATATATATATATGCATATATATGCATATACATACATATATATACATATATATACATATATATACATATAATATATTAGTATTAGTATTAGTATTGTGTAGTAACTGATAGTAAATACGTTTGGAATATTTTTTTAAATGTCGTATAATGCTGTGTATAAAGTAATTCATTTATTTTTCTAACAATGTAGGATAAAATAAATATATATGAATTTACTTCATATATTTATATTATTTTGAAAACGAAGTATATTATTTTATGAGAGACAAAATGTCAAGGATGTTTTTAATGCATCTATATAAATTGCATTATTGAATGGCCCATGTACATAATATTCCTCGGGATGATCATATAATAGCAGAGTTATGCATCATTTTCGTTAATGCTCAATAAAAACGCAAACCAAAGCAATAACCATAAAATAAGCTTTAAAACCTGGATCTCCTTCTTAGAATGTAAGTTAACTTTCAAATAATGTTTTCATATGCCAAATTATTATACAGTTATTATATTTAAATGCTTCAAATTTGAGCATGCATTTTTTTTTACAAAAGTAGGATAAGTAAAATAATATCGATATCAATAAATGAGCACATTTTTTTCAATGAGTTCTCTTATACTCTTTTTACAATAAAATGTTTGAAATGTCGTAAATATTTCTTCTTTGTTTGCAAAACCTACTGTGCATTTATTTTATCTAACGCGCTGTAACATAATATTAAATGTTACTAAAACACAACAATGTCGTCCATTTCATAAAGAGTTGACCTTCACAGCTTACTTTACACAACCTTTACTACAAACAAAGTTATTAAACTTCGGTAATTAAACCACATTGCACCCAGTGTAGAAAGCGTATATGATACTATCCTGAAATATTTCCCCCCGAAAGTCGTTACATTCTGCGTTCCTGCAAAACAACACCCCGCTTACCTGCAAAGGCGTTCTCATCAAAATCTTAAGTATCCTTGGAGTCAACGACTATTCTCCTGATTACGTCAACAACATTCCGGCAATTATTAATGGTCGCATTATGAAGTCGTAAGCAGGAATGTTGCTCTCTTGAAATTAATAGTGTGGAGCCTGCCGCAGAGCACGTTTAACGATGTTCATGAAATCCGAGGTGCTCTTAACCTTGTTCCGTCATAACTGTTTATCTTTGTGGGAGGGGCATTGCTCTTTCGACGAGTGTCTACCAGGGTTCTTCGAACGGCAAGGTGCCCAGATGGTGCCGAAGAAATGAACTTGAGGGGGATGGACATTTAGACGAAACTGAGTGCCTCTTTGTTGTCTGGAGGGATCTGAAAAATTAAAGTGACTGATATGATGTCTGGCGTATTGTATCGAAACGTTTATGTCAGAAACAATGTCTTTTTTTTATCTCGCAAAAGATATTGCTCATTTTTATATTTTCTAAAGACCGAACATTTGTTTTTAAAAAAAAGAAAATTATATATTCCTCTTTCAAAACAACTTTATAAAATAGTCTTTATAATAAAACAATTTTTTATAAAATAAATTGCAAATATGTAATACAAAATTATATATGTGTATCTTAATGAAACTTATTAAATTTAAATATGTTTTCTTAGAAATAACATATTTAAAAAAATAATAATAATCAACCCTTAGTTATCTAAATGTAAACATCAAAAAGCTCATTTTTGACATTGTACAAAAATGGTGAACTTGACGACCATAAATATTTATATGAATGCAATTTTTGATAAACTCTGCTCTTGAAAGATGGAAAGAACTTGAACACAAATAATTAAAAAAATATATTATAGATATTTTGTAAACTTAAACTTTTTGTATATATATAGAGAGAGAGAGAGCACATAGGCAGATTGCTTGATTAAAAGTATAATCGTTTGTTTTTTTTTCATTGTGATATTTTTTTAATGAAGTTTTATATGTTCTGAAATATAGTTTAATTCCTGGAGATTTTAAAATCTTGCCCATCTTATTAAACATAAACTACAAACAATATCAATTCTTAAATATAAACAAGCAATGCTAGTTTTTAATATTATATGGATCTTTTAAACGTGCTGTTTAACAATAATTTCTACTGATAAATGTATTGTTGGAGTCATCATTACATTTTTTTTTTAAATTAATTATTTAATAACATCGTTTCTGTTATTAGAGAAGTGTCATTTTATCTACTATTATTTAATACGCTTGTGACTCAGCAGATATTATTACAAACAAACGCATGCATGAAATTTTGTTAATTTGAAGGGAGATTTTCGGGTGCAGTGCTTTTAAATTTATGGCAGTGGACGCAGTGGAGAAAATTATTTCAAACAATCACATGAATAAAATTTTGTTAATTTTAAATAAGATGTTTGAGAGGGCTACGCTTTTAAATTTATGGCGTATAAATAAACAAGGGTTGGATAAAAATATGTAAATACCTTATAAAAATTCAAAATGCATGCTTGAATACATATGTTTATTACCAAAATGTAGACGGCGATGCTAACATTAACGATGTTGCAACCCATTATCAGTACTTATACAGCATAATAAATAAGTTGTAGACTTCCGTCGTTTTCGAGGCAGTTTTATATGCAGATACCAGTACACCATGTCGAAACTAACTAAATATAAACTCGGTGAGAATTTGTTCTAGTTTGTACGGTGGGTCTTTCCGTAAGCAAGGTAGTAGTAGTGTTTCTCGGGACACAGTTATTTAAGTTTTTACTACATAGAGGAAAACCGGAAACGAAACAGTTTTTTGTGGGATTTTGATAGACTATCCATAAAGAGCATTGTGATGAAAAATAAGACTATGATCTTAATGTGACTTCTGAACTAATAGTGCCATTCTCACAAATCCCATTAGATTCAAAACAATATGAAGATAATTCCAGCGTTTGAGTAATTCAAAGTCATCTGCAATGCATAAGCATCTCTTTGCGGAAGAAAAACCCATTAAAAATAAATAATAATGACAAAATCATAAAAAGCCGACCATAAAACGGAAGACGGTAATTTAGTCAACTGAACGTTGCTTTACACTGTTACCGTCTCCTGGGAGAACTTACGTCTTGCAAACGCCTAATGACAGAAAATAATTTCTACCAAGATTATGACGAAGGGAAGAGGGTTCGGTCATCTAAGGACCTATCATTAATCTTCAAAGTCTCGTCATTGTCAAGGAGTAAGAGTTTATTTTATCCAATTGCGTTCAACCCATGTTACAAACTTAGATCTCCAATTGTTATACCATGTATGAAGACGACAAAGCCCGTGTTCATAAAAACCGCGTTGTCCTAGATTAGTTTACTGACCATGAACATAAACTATCTTTATCTATCAAGATCTATCATTATCTACCCTGTCAACTGATCTCAATAATATTCTTATGCCTACTTTGAAAAGAAATTCATGTGCGCTATATCCAACGTCATTAATATTAATTGAAGCTGTTAACGCTTTGCTAAAAGAACGGTTGAAAAAAATTATTTGAGAAGCATATATGGGCCCATATCTAACCCTTCCAAGAAGATTGGTGGCAAATGTGAATGTCAATACCTATCATGAAAATGTGTGTTTCCATAGTTTTATCAAAATCTACATTATTTACCTCTACCTCCCCTTACATCAACAAAAGCTTCTATAGACTCAGTTGAATCTCCATCAGTCCTTCGTATGTTCAAGGATATTAATATTGATACCATATTCTTAAAGAAGAATGTGATTCTATATAATTGAATCAAACATTGAATGTCATTTCAACTCCCATTCATGGTGCTTTTTAATTTTTTTTTAAATTTTAATATTATTTAAAAAATACTATTTATACTGGTTTTGCATATTTACTTTTGCTATGGACAATAAATTGGTAAAAATTTGCCTACTAATGGACGGTATATTAATTTGAAAGGGATTTCTGCAATATCTCATCAAATATCTTTCTTTCTAGATTAGCTAGAGAGAAATCCTTCTCTCTGTTAAGCAATAAAAGACATTTTTAACGAAAATACCCACAGGAAATTTCGTAATATTACGAATCTCTTCTTGAGGCCTTACAGACTGCAAATTTTCATTTTCGAAAAGTTTAATATAATTTTATCTGCATGGCATTATTTAGATTAATATTGGAAAAATCTCATCTCCTTGAAAATACATTTCACAAAGTTCGTTACATAAAAAATTTACATAGAAAGTTAAATTGAATTTAGTCCCAGATTGCATAAACTTCAGTCTTCAGAGAATACCTTTCTAACCAAGATGTTCATAGAATGAACAATAAACAACAATTTACTTCTATGCGTTTCGGTTTTTCAGCGTGCTTGTGCAAAGAAGATTTAATTTATTTCTGTGTAAACTGAATTCAATAGATTCAAATTCTCATGTTTTATTATTTCTAGTGGTTTTTCTCTTTAAAGAATTGCAAAGTTAATGCAACAGTGGCTTTTTGTGGTTCTGTTGTTATAAATATATAAAATATTTCGTACGATTATTTTTTTTATTTAATCATTAACGGTTTTTGATAAATTTTTAAAATATATTTCCAAATATAATGTTAATATGCTTCGTGTTATCGTTATTTTATTTTACCACAGCATTGTATTTTAACAAAATGTTCCATCTTTACTTCTTCACAGTGTGGTATGGTTCATTTTATTTTATGTACTCATAAATTGAGATCAGGTTTTGTCTACTTTTTTATAATGTTTCACCTTAAAATGATGGAGGGTTGGGGGGTCTACATTTCAACTGGAAGTATTGTCTTTAAAATTGGAATTGATGCACAAATCATTCAAGGAGTTCCATAATCTCTTAACTGCTTTCTGTACCCCCAAATGCTCCTTATTTGATCACTCTATTGTATTCCAGATGAGGAAAAGGTTTAAAATTTCCTTATTTCTCCTGTGTTTCTTGGGCCGCAGAAATTATCTAATAATCAAGGAAAATTATGTTATAATTGTCCAAGGAAACATGGTAGGGTCAATCATTGAAAGAAAAATTAAAGCACATATCCAAAAGTTCCATCCAGAAAAGCAGTTTCTTTTCAAAACTAGACGCATCTTGAAGAAATAAAAAAAATAATTAAAATGCATTCTAATATTATAAGCAGTGCTTTAAAAAGTGAAATTATCCGTTTATTGTTCATTATTTTTGAAGTGAAAATTTTTTGGCTCGAGAGTCAATGAGATAATTGCCCAATTTTGCGTAACAGTGAAAAGGCGAACGGAAGTAGCCTTCCCCCCATCCCACCGAATCGTCACCATGGTTAGGAGAAAGCCAGAGGAGAAAAAAAGGAAGCGAGGATACCGCGTGATTTGTGTCATATCGGTGAAAAGGTTGGATAATTGCTCACGTCTCCGACTGCTTAACTTCCCCACCTTCTGATTAGAGGTCTTTTCCCCCTGACCCGGGAACATTATCAGCGGTCGTTTCAGTTGCAGTGTGAGCATTACGGTGTAGACAAAACAGCTCTCGCAGCAAAAGCGTGTCTTTTTGAAATTTTCTTTAGATTGTTGGCTACATGGCGATGTATTCGATGGCTAATTTATTTCTTTAATTTTCATTTTAAGTGAATTATTATTAATTCTAGTCAGCATGCCGAAATCAAATGCACACACACACAAAGAGGAAAAGAGTTTCGTGAAAAAAAAAAGTAGCAGCATGTTCATTTGAAAAAGTGACAAAAAACAGAAAACTAATTCAAATTCATCAAATGCTACTGCCAAATCTTTTTCAGGGTACACATGAGAGAATATCTAGCATGAAAAAAAACATTGCAAAATACTCTCTTAATGCCGAGTTTAAGGGATGGGAATTCTATTGAGACTCTTCTTATGACAGCACAAATTAATACAAACTTTGTGAACCCCACCCTCTGCCGTCAATTACAGAACCCTCAACAAGTCTAGTGTGTGTTGGAACTGATGCATGTATATCGATAATAAATTATATCTTAAGTTATAAAGACTATAATTTCCATAAAAATGTGAGGCCATGGTTAGACCAGTGGTCAAAGTATTAGATCATGGCTGGCGTGTCATGAGTTCGAGCCGAGTACCACTTAAGACCCGCCGTGTAGGAAAGCGATGCAAGTTAAATATGTTAAGAGCTCAAACGTCCTCCCGTTGGTGTGGTGTAGTAGTTAGGAATGGGGGAGTACCAGCTCAGGTGACGTCCTAGTCACTTGACCATGGTTCAAAATTACGAATTCACTCACCAAAAGCCTTCGTGTAGCTGAACAGTGTGCCTTTCATATTCACTCACACATAAAAATACTCACAAAGATTTTCAAATGCTATTCGTTGATAATCCTTTCTGTCACGGGTGTTCGATTTTTGATAGTTTATGGTTTAGAGATGATTTGAGAACGCCTGTTGCTTAGCAGAAAATATTTTGCTGGAAATTAATTTAGAAGACATTAAAGAATGTTACAATTGCCGACAAATTTTAATAGGAAAAGTATACCACATTTATCAAAAAATAATATTTTTGTATACCCAGAAATTCCAACACATCTTCCTACTTGGGATTTGGTGTCAGAAAGACTTTATTCGCCGCGAATACTTTTCATGCAAAGTAGGCAATTGATACATGTACACTATCAGTTTGGAATTTTAGAGCAAATAATCAATTTTCCAAAGAAGTTTCACTTCTATCGCGCTGCGTTCCACGCACTACTTTTTTTCTTGGAAGAGTGTTAATCTATTGTTTAAGATCATGAGCTTAATAACCCGCTGATTACATCTAAAACCCGCTTATCACATCCGCATATGCTGATTACATCTAAAAAAAATCATGCGGTTGCTGTAAGTTAAGTTCCATAGATATCCTAAGTTCTCCCATGGAAATTTGAAAACTATAATCTAATTTAGTTTTTTAAAAACAGTGTCCTTATGTATGTGACGGGCTCACGCGTCATTTCTTTAAAATGTCATTTGGGTTCTTTGGGCCAGAATTAATGACAACTCTTTTCCACCAAATCCAAGAAGTGAAGTGTGAATGAAATATGCAAATGAACAAGCTTTTAAATATTGGAACTTAGAGTAAACGAGATAGCAATGTATTGCAATGTAGGTTAATGTATGACAATTGATGTTAGTTTGTGGTAGTTGATGGCAAATAGAAGAATCGTGGTTCAAATCTGAATGAGATTTTCGTGACGGTTATTAGAAGTTATAAGTGATCGAATATATTTAACTCAAGTTGCACACCAGTACATACAAGTAAAGAAAAGATTGATCATGAGTCAATGCTGATTGATTTTCCAAGCTGTAATAAGGTAGGATTGACTATTTAATATTAGTATCAGTGATTAGGCGATTCAGTTATTGATAGTGATCTGAATTAGATTAAGTCTTATTATCTAAATATATATATATATATATATATATATATATATATATATATATATTTTAGATAATAAGACTCTTAATATAATATATATATATATATATATATATATATATATATATATATATATATATATATATTGTGTGTTGCGTATATTGACATCGTAGATTCTCTCACATTAATTATTATAATTTAATTTGTTAATAGTTTAAGTTGAATATCTTAATAAAGTCATATTAAGATAATGTTTGATTCTAGTTCTTTCGTTAATCCTACGCCTCTAGCTCACGCTGATACTCCGAGAGATATTGTAACAAGAGGAGGAACCTCACAGGTGTAGAGTTCGATTAAATCTAGACCTATGATAATATTAATACATAATAAAGAATTTACAAAGTTTGATGTCATTTTTATAAAGATAACCGTAAATAAGTGAAACAGTAATATTATGTGATTTATTGAACAATATGTTATATTCCTTGCATCTTATTTGTTAAGGAAATTACAAACTCTACTTCTCTGCCGAAAAAGTATTACGGCCGAAAAGATCGTTTGCGAGTAAAAGGGAAGACAATCAAAAATAGTAAATGGATACAATTGACCTTGGCTGCAAATATGGTCGTTAAGTTTGTCATTAACTCTACAAAAGATTAGAAAATTATTGAAGCCAGAAAAGCATCTTAAAGCCTATTCCAGCTTTACGCGTATTATTCTTATATTTGAAAAGTATTCCGCTACCAAACATTAATAATAAGATGAGATTGATTGATTGATTGAATTTAACGTCACACTGTTTAGCTACACGAGGGCTTTTGGCGACGGACCACGTAATTTTGAACCACGATCAAGTGACGTGGACGATACCTGAGGTGGCACCCCCTCTCCTAACTACTACACCACACCAACGGGAGGACGTTTCAGCTCTCGACAGATTTAACGTGCATCACTGCTCTACACGGCGGGTCTTTAGTGGCAATGGGTTCGAACTCGTGACAAGGCAAGCCATGGTACAATTCCCATAGGACTCGGCTACCGCGGCCACATAATAAGAAGAGAAATTGTGCATGTGTATGAAAAAAACGTATCACAAAAACAAAAAGCACACATACATAAAATATGGCATGCTAAAACTATAAGTGATGATGAAGAAGTCGTTTAGGTATAAGTTTTTTTAATCAAATGTTGGATTTATTTTTGTTATGCTTTTCAGCTTAGAAATTTAAGAAAAAACGGCGCACCATTTTAATTCTTGCACCAACTGAGTGACTTTTTTTAATCTCTTTAAAAGACTGATTTTTTAAGGGTGTACTTATCTACTGATTTTATAAAACTTTTAAAATAATACTGAAAATAATCAATTTACGATTTTTATAAAAGTTCCGTACAGGAACTCATTGATCCCAAAAAGACGGGTTAAGAACGGAAAAGATGGAAATGATTTATTTCATTTAAAAAAAATGGGGAAAAGTATCAGCTAATGGATTTTATACAATATTTTAATTGCATTATCAGTTAGCAGATCTTCAGAGTCTCTGGACCTTTTTCTTTCTATGTGTTGAAAATAGCAGTTCTGTGATCATATTACATCGTACGCTTTTATGATGTGTGTTTCCTACCTGAAAGCTATTTATTTATTTTGGAAATCATTATTTTCATTAATTAATATTAAGATAGTATGCTTATTAAAAGTAGTGTTGATTTTTATTTTAAACTTATCCATGAGATAAAAATATACTTATTTCAGTATTGAACTAAAGCTAACATATATGATGAGAAAAGCTTTGGACCCCTTTATATGCATGTGTGATACAAGTTAGGTGAGACAGAAAACACCACATAAATAAATAAATATATTAAATATAAATTAAGAAGTTTAGGTTCACTAAAATCTTCAAATTTGGTTATTTGACATTTTTTTTTATTTTAAGATTGTGGAGACCACTACATTTCAAAGATACCTACGCTAACTACGCTACTTTCCCTACGCTAACTAGACGCTTAAGAAAATATAATTTTTAAATTATCACTAAAGTTTAGCCAAGACTTTTTAAAGGGTAAATATTGTAAACCAGTGCTTCTTAAACTTTCAATACTGGCGCCCCCCTTTTCGATCACAATTTTTATCGCGCCCCCTTGTACATTAATAATGTACTGAATACAAAAATAATGCACTTTGACGCTTAAGCTACAATAGGCGATCTTAATTATAAATCATACAAATTAGTAACATAAGTATTAAAACTTTGTGTACTACTTTTAAGCAAAAAATAAATAAAA
Source organism: Trichonephila clavipes (assembly GCA_019973935.1). Classification (NCBI taxonomy): domain Eukaryota; kingdom Metazoa; phylum Arthropoda; class Arachnida; order Araneae; family Nephilidae; genus Trichonephila; species Trichonephila clavipes. The sequence continues at coordinate 159,655 of BMAU01003266.1, read as the reverse complement.
TAATAGGATAATAATTATGTTATTTTTCCTTTCTCTAATTTTTAAATTGAACATATTGCGAAATGCGGTGGCTGATTAGAAGACAAAATATAGATATCTGCTAAATATAGAAAAATAACTCAGAGGGTGAATTTCTAATCATAAGCATTTTTCTTATAAAATCTTTGCTTTGAAAGACAAGCCCATGGAAGTCGTTAATACTTATTAAACTTGTTATTTATTTAGTATTAATTAAATTGTGTTATAAAATACTCTGTGCAGCACTAATACATTAAAAATATACCGGCTGAAGTGCCCGCTCTTTGCACGAGTTCATTTATAAGACATAAAACATTATTGATATAATAGCTGAATTGTAAGGAGTGCAAAGCCAAATGCTCGACAATGTTTACAAAATATTAAAATGATTTTTTTAAAATGGTTGCTCAAATTATAATTAGTTTAATTATAATTAAGCGAATGGTAATTTTAAGCCTCACAGAATTAGCATTTATATTTGATGTTAAATAACGAACAATAATATAAAATTCCGATGAAGAATAAATGTATTATTTTTAATATTTTAAAGCAAAAAGACTTTAACATGTTTTAACCCGGGAGCAGGTACGCATTCGATACGGTCCACCGGGGTTATTGATTCACCTGAATCCTTTTTTTTATAATTATTTTATTGTACACTACACAAATTGTGATTCCAGTGAATAAGTTAATTATGAGAAAGTTTACTTACCTACTTTCAAGGACTTTTCAATTTTTCTTTGGTAACAAATAAACAGTTTTGCCACAATTAACGATTTCGTAATCTGTGCGTCCCGCGCGACCACTTCTGGGTACAAAGTGCATTCTTTATGATTATATGAAATTGTGTAAAACGTTTTTTGCGTTATGCTTCATATGTATAGAAAACTTCTAAAAATAAGTTTTGGCCAAGTAATCCTTCAAAGTGTGTGTGCTCTCTGTGGTTTTCCAAATATCATAAAAGTCTTTTGCATGCAAAAAAGCCTAACAGAGAAATACATTACTTACGACTTCCCTAAATTAAAAACAAACGCATAAGAGAGGGTTCATAACTAACTTTACCAATAACTTGGAAGGTTAAACAGATTACAGCTATAATGTGCAGTATTTCAAAAATAATGACAGTGATGAATTTTTTATGTTCCTAAATTTTTTCGATTCTGCGTCTGGGATCTGTTTTTTTCTCTGAAAGAGTTGTATGTTAGGTTTAAACAGAAAGCATAATAAAAAAAAATCTCTCATCATGGGATTACAGCAAATCAAATAAAAGGTTTTATTTGGTTATAGGATCAAAGATAGCTAATTAGGTATTGAAGATGTTTCTATTTTTGTTGACTTAATATCGCGCGCGCGCCTATAAATTATATCAGAGTAAAAGTGCCTTTTTTATTATGCCTGAAAGTATCTTGTTTTAATTAATTCCAGTAAATTAATTATTTTAAAATCTTTTATTTTCGATATGCTCGCGCCACCCAGGGGGACGCGCCCCGCAGTTTGAGAAACACTGTTGTAAACACATCACTTCGTTTTCATTTTACATTGGAATATGAGACACAAATTGAAAAATTCAATTTTTTATTGTAAAATGAGCAGTACGTTTATCTTCAGTTTTGTATCCACTTAACATTCCATTATATATGTACCTGTTAATTCTGCTAACTTGCTCAAACTTTCAACGTTGCGGTGTTTTATTTTGATCGATCATGAATTAATTCTTTTTAACTATTACTAGCTTATTAAAAATTAAAAGTTTCGGTATTTTTAATTTGGGCCTCATATCATTAAGTGAAGAAAAGTAAATCAACAGTTAAAGTGGCTTCTAAACTTCAATTGATTTACTTTTGAGATTCATTGTATTAAAAAGATTTTTTTTCTGGCTTGGTTTGCTATTAATGGATGCATATTTTTCAAGAAGAATTACTTAATCAACATCTATATTGGAAAGGGTTCTTTTTAAAACTTAAGAATAACTATTGAACAAATCTTCCACCGTAAAGGGATTTGTATTAGATTGCTGCTCAGCGTATCTGGCACAAACTTAAGTAGAATATTTCTCTCCGTCTTTTTTCTCCATTTCTCTACATCACGTTGATTCCTTACTTCACGCAAGCGATCTTATCACGGAGAAAAAAGGCCCTCATTTCTATCCCATACATGTTTCTTCCAACGAAACTGTTTTTCTTCTCTTTTTTTAATGGTGCGTGGAATGCAACGCGATAGAAGTGAAACTTCTTTGGCGATTTTGGGACATTGATTATTTACCCTAATATTCCAAATTGACAAACTACATGTCGCACTCACCTAATTTGAAATGAGTCTTTCTGATATCAAATCCAAAGTAAAAATATGTCCTGGAATTTCTGGGTGTAAAAAACCATTATATTTTGATAAATTTGGTATACTTTTCCTCTTTAAGTTGTAGCATGTGATTCTAGCATGCTTTAATGTGTCTTCTAAATGAATTTCCGGTAAAATATTTCTGTGCTCAGCAACAGACGTTCTCAAATCATCTCTAAACCATAATCTATCATAAATTGAACGCCCGTATAAATTGAACGATTATCAACGAATAGCTTTTTGAAAATCTTTGTGAGCATTGTTATGGGAATCTTAGTCTTTGTAACGTAAGATACAATTTATTATTGATTTACATGTATCAATTCCAAAACGCACTAGTTGAGGGCTCTATAGTTAGTGGCACAGGGTGGTTCACAAAGTCCGTATTAATTTGTGCAGTCATTAGAAAAGTCTCAATAACAATTCCATCGCTTAAACCGAGCATTAAGAAAGTATTTGCAGTGTTTTTTCCGTGCTCGATATGGTCTCATGTACTCTGATGGAGATTTGGCAGTAGTACTTAATGAATTTGCAAACTTTTTATTTTTTGTCACTGTTTCGATTGGATTCGTTGCTAGATTTTCTTTCTTCTTTCTTTAACGAAACTCTTTTCCTCATTGTGCATTTGATTTAGGCATTCTGACTAGAATTAATATAATAATTCCACGCAAATAAAAGTCAAAAAGCAATTTAGCCGCCGAAAACTTCTCAATGTAGAAAACAATCTAAGAAAATGTTTCAAAAAAGCATGCTTTTGCTGCGTGAGCTATTTTGTCTACACCTTAATGTGACTGCATCTCATACAACTGTTGATAGGTGTTCCCGGGTCTGGGGGAAAAGGAATCCCAATAGGAGGTGGGCAAGTTTACGAATGGGAGAAGTGAACAATTAGCCAACTTTTTCACGGATATGACGCAAGTCACGTTGTGGTGCCGCTCCCCTTTTGCCTCCCAACTCGTTATCCTGTCATCATCGTAACGGGTATCGGGGAGGGGAGACTGCTTCCGTTCACTTTTAAACTGTTGCGCAAAACTGGGCAAATTTCTGATTCACTCTCGAGCGTAAAAAAGTTTCACTTAAAAAAACGCCTTCTGTAAATTCCAGAACTTTGTAAAATTTAAGTTAAACATCGTTAATTGAATACAATTCTTACTATCCACATAAAAAAGTTTGCTTTCTTAACTAAAGAATAAATGTATGATATAACAACAAAACATTCATATTAAAATGATAATTGCCTCTCAATTGCAATTAGTTTTTATTTACTGTCATAGTTAGTCCTGAGTGAGCTCAGTACATACCTCTTCAGGGTCCCCTTTTTGAGAAAATAAATAAATATTATCTTATTAAAATAACACTTACCGTAAGGTGTCCATGTTTTAAATGTTAAGACCCAGTAGCTTGAGGGATCCGTATCTTTGATACAACCGATACCTTCTATTTTAACTCCTGTTTTTATTTAATTAATAAATAAATATTTTATTAGCATCCTATACCTGAATACGGTTCATTCATTTCATAAAAAAAACAAACACACTTTTAGCAAAACATAAAAATGTTACTTTAGAGGTCAATTTAGATGGCTATCCAGCTATTCTAAAATATGCTGATAAACCCCATTTTTTTTTTTAAAATTAGAATGGTATACACAAAAGTTCATTATTAATAATAAAATTGCACAAACCAAAAGTGTAATTTTTAGTACATTAGTTTTTTAGAGTAATGACTTTTGTTAAACCTAATTTCTTAATATATTTCTCCCTGTAGGAATTAATGTATAATCCAGACATAACAATGCCTTTAAAAAGTTATACTTTGCGCATTTCATATAATAAACTTCTGCCTGAGTACTTGATTTTAATTTTTGTTCCATTAAAGCATATGTAGTTTTTCAAATATTTCTTTGTATGTTTATTGATTTTCACTTATTTCCAATTACTGTGCAACATCTTATAGTAAAACTTATTTATGTTCTTGATGAACATTTGAGTTCTTGTGTATTTTTGATGAATCTAATAATCATTTATCTTTATCTTGTTAAAATATCTTTAGTACCAACAATATTTATATGATGTAACACAACTTGATGTAACCAATCGTATTGATTGATTGATTTAGAGTACTCTATGAAAACTAAGGAATAAAAAACTATTTGTTTATGGGAAATTACTGCTTATCTCATTTTCAAACATATCAAAACATTAAGCCATTTAATGTCACGTTTAATCATTAACTATCCAGCCATTGTAAAAATATTGCCATAAAGTTATTGATTACCGAATTGCTTCTCAGTATCTATGTGAATATCTATTCCATATGAAATAATGTGCCTCATTACAGATAGTTTAGGAATTATTTTTGTTCTATACAGATACTTCGAAATACGTGGAATAGTTCAACGTATAACAAAAATTTTATAATAAGTAGAACTTATAATTACGCAATTAAGTTGATAATGTTAGATTGAGAAAAAAAAATGCATTATTTTTGCATGAAATTCAAAACTTTATTTAACATATTTCGGATTGTCCGATTTGAGTCAAATTTAAACCGAGTTTTTTTTTATAATTAGTTGTCATTTTAAAGGTAGCATCATAATGCCTCTCTCATAGAAGTCTTGGTCTTTATTGGCGAAAAAATCTAGTAACCGATTTTAACAATATTCTTTTGATCCCAATTTCTTATCTCAGGAAGTTTTGCAATGCAAGAAAGATGTAGTTGTCGCTTGGTGCCAGGTCCGATTATATGGTGGATGCATTAGAGCTTCCTAAACAAGCTCCAAATGCTTCTGGCGAGCCTCTACAGACGTGTGTGGCTATGTGTTGTCCTGATGGAACACAACACCTCTTCTTTTGGTCAATTCTAGCCGTTTCTGGTCAATCGCTAGCTTCAAATCGTCCAGTTGTTGACAGTAGAGATCTGAATTTAGTGTTTGGCCTTACGGAAGCAACATATGATAAATTATTCATTTCCAGTCCCACCAAATACACAGTAGAACCTTCCTAGCAGTTAGTCCTGCTTTAGTCACGTTTTGAGCTGCTTCACCACACTTTGACCACTATCATTTTCACACAATACTGTCGCATGTGACCCATTTCTTATCCCCAGTCACCATTCAGAAATGAGTCGATTTCATTCCGTTAGGCCAAGGCTTAGCAGATGGAAATTCGATCCATCATGTTTTTCGTGTTAATTGGTGTGGCACCTAAACATCGAGCTTCTTTTTGAGTCCAACTTAGCGCAAATAGTTTAAAACTGTTTTATGGTCGATCTTTAGATCCTGGGTTATGCTACGACTACTAACATGACAGTCAACTTCGATTATTTCTGTGATTTTATCGAAATTTTCTATGACGGGCCTACCTGTGCGAGGTGCATCTTTCACATACAAAATGCCTGAACGGAATCGATGAAACCAAATTGCACGTAAGTAGCAGTTGCAGTATCGGCACCAATCACAATTTCAGTCGCCTGGCTTGAATTTTCGCCTTTATCAAAGAAAAACTGTAAAATGTGCACCGAATTTTTTGTGACTTTCATTTTTAACAACCTGTAACTCACAACTAAATCGACGAAACAAGAAACATCAAAATAATTTTTTAGTGCGAAATATCACCTTGACAATGAGCATAAGTATGAAATTGTTTGATCGATGCTTTACGAGATATCGACACTACAACCATCTACGAAAAAGTAATAAAATTAAATGATTTATCAATGAATCATACATTTACTCGTATATAGGATCTGCACTCAATTGCAGTATTTTCAGGCATAAAAATTTGATTTCAATATTAATATTAATTCACATTTAGATTATTCCAGGATTCTAAGGATGATTATTTCATTCATTGCTCAAAACAATTTTTTTTTTTCATTTTTTTCGCTTGTTTCGAGTTTTGCTTTTTGATTTTATTTTGTAAAAAATAAAAAACTCCTCGTCTACATAATCTTTTCCTCAATTTTTAAGCACAACATTCTATTAAAATTTTGCTTTTTAAAAGCATTATGCCGGCAGATTTGGTGTGATTAGATTAAAATTATCTATTGTATCAGTTCATAGTCTTCCAAGAAATAACTTAAATTTACTGTGTGGCGCGACAGTTCATGAGGGCCAAAGCCTATTGTGCCTAATTCAGTATACGCAACCTTGGTCCTTGAGATGCATGAGCAGATGTTCCTGTCAGGGGGTCAGTCTGACGTGAAATCCCCAGTGTTAAGCTGCCAATCAAGCTTGGTACTCATTTATCGACCCACTGTAGGGATGAAAGGCTGATTCGACCTTGCAGCCCAAGGTTCGAACCTCGAACCTGTGGTGTGGAAGCTCGATGCACTAACAACTCATCCTTCACAAAAAGTAACAAAAATCTTACATTTCTTCTTAAAAACAAATTTAACATCTTTATGTGGCTCTAAAATAGATATTTTCTTTCTAAACAAAACAAATATATCTTCACAATACAGCAATTGTACGGGGATAGTTTCCAATTTTACTTGAACAGGAAAAGTAAAATGACTTATTTAGAGATATGAATGATAATAAAAATAAAGTAATACTTTAAATATTTTTGTTGAATTCCTTTACTTATTCTTTTTAAGGCTGGATTAACAAAAATAAATGATTAACAAAATTAAACAATTTCAGCTTAACGCAATTATTAAACTATTTAATTTCCACTTTAAAAATCTGTACCTTTTTCGGTGATTATTAGCATATTCCGTGAAATTTATTTCTAAAATACAACAATTAAAATGATCAGAAAAATATATTGATTCTTATAAGATGTTTGATCATTTATAAAATTTCAAAAAAAAAAAATCGTTTCTCAATTTGTATACGTATTCGTCAGATTAATCATACATGTCAAAATATCTTAGTTCATGGAATTCTAATATAATTTTTTTTATTATAGTACGTATAGTAAAAAAAATAACACGTACACTAAAATTTAAATAATAGATCAAAAATGTAGGTGAAAGTGAAGACAAGAAATGTTAAAAATCGGCATTAACCAAAATTTATTATGTATATATCATTTTTTAAACAATATTTGAAATTGATATCTAATATATATTTTATTTATACATATATAATAATTTAGTTAGAATATTTTTATAATAAATTTTAATTCACAGTTTTTAGAATTGAATTTTATATATTTTACGTACCTTCAAAACACTCTCTCATTTCATTGTATTGAAAAGGACTGTTATATGGTTTTATTAATTTCAACTCACGTTAATTATAAATGAAGTAGGCAACTGAGAGGGAATTTAATGGATTCCCTTGTTATTTATTCAGTATTTATTTCTCAGTTATTGGTTCGGCATTTATTATTTAATTATTAATATTAAATTAGTTTAAAAGTTTCTTTAAATATTTACCAATACTTCGAAATATTCAACGAACAAAGGAAAGTAAAATTAGTTATGATCATTGTAATATTTAACGATATGATGTTTAAATAATTAATTTCAACATTATTTGTTGTAAGATTGAATGATAAGAATCAGACTCTTATAATAAAATATGCGTTCCAAGAATAAAACACAGTTAAGAATTTTTTTTGATAATCTAATATGTTTCTTTCAATTTTATTCTTGCGAGTCTTCACTCACATTACGAATACATCTTATTAATGTGAAACATGATTTGATGACTTATAAGCTATTACGAGTTAATTACTAACATGCTTGATTTAAACGATGATTAAGGGGTGTTGGAAAGCTAAAATCTTATTTTTTTGACAATTCGAGATTTTTACATTTTCAAATTGTATAGATTTTAACCTTTCTAAAAATACCTTACTTGAAGCTCTGGGGTATTTAGAAGCTATTAAAATGTATTTTTTTAAATATTCGTTGAATTTGGACCACGCCAATTTTCATGGCGAAAATTGTAAACAAATTACTTTGTTTTTGCTTAAAAGTGTAACGATTTATATAAACCAAAACATGTATCTTTTATTTTAAATCAAGCATTTTATTTTTTTATTTCCCAGCCGATTAGAAGTATCACTATATACATTAAAATCAATTTATCTCAAAATGTAAATTTTAATGTGCGATGTACCTTTTCTGAGAAACTACTGTTCACAGGTATGTAAATTTTTTATGAATTATTTATAATGATGTCTAACATATACTAAAATAAGCTTTTTGTAAAAAACTCAAATATTAAATTTTTACAAATTTTTGAAGTAAAAAATGGGTCAAATTTCGCAATGTTTGATAAAATATTTCATAATTTCTTAAAAAATTCAAAATTAGCTAAAAGCTTTTTTTAGTATAATAAGAGAGGTGTGCTTTAACAGTATGAAAAATTTCAAGCATGTACATAAAACAGATTTTGAGAAAAGGTACATTGAAAACAGACAATTTAACATTGTCAGTATAGAGAGAGAGAGAGGTTTCCAACTCCCCTTAAGATATCCGACTACTTGCGACATTTTTTTTTTAAAGATGTAGATATGGGGATTTTTTTGAGATTTTTAGATTGGTTTAGTATATTTTAAGGGAAAAAAATCCTAAAATTGAAAATGGAAAAAAAAATTATTCTTAAAATGAGAAAAAATAAACTGGCAAAAATGTACAAAAAATTGTATAAACGGAGCCCTCTCTGAACAAAAATGCTACGACCAAATTCTCCATTTTTCAATTTTGATGTGTTACTTTGTTATTTATGTTTGAAATGACTTTCTGGATCAGAGATATTTTAATTTAAAAAAAAAAATCTAGAGCATTTTATCTTAGAGATTATATGAAATTGCTTAAAAAAACAGTGATTATATTCACATAAAGGACTGTAAATTTTGAAATAAAACAGTGATTGGTAAATCTGATGGTCAAAATACTTCTATTATACAGAAGATACACAAAAAATTTCAGCAAATTATTTTCAAAACTTTTGAGCAATCGCTGCCCCCGTTTGAACTTGTCGAAAAAAACACATTTCGAGTAAAATGCATTTTTAAAGTTTGACATCTTGTGCAAAGCTATGACATATGCTTTTACTAAAATTCTTGTAGTTTTTGTTCTAGTGAATGGAAAATAAAAAGTTTGGTACTTTTATTAAGCCAATAATATGGCATATAAAATTAAATAATAATAAAAAAAACGTAAATTTTTGAGAAAAATAACGAATTTAGAGTAGTCACAGGATACTTTAATAACACGACTATCACTGTATGGTTTTATTTTTATTTCAAAAGATTACAAGCAAATTAATTGTCTCAGTTATGCAACAAAATAAGTTTCCACAAACCATCCGTGGCTCAGGTGTATTCCTTTCATGTAATTATGAAATGTGTGAATTTTGTATAGTCAATACGCCTTTTGTGTGAATTTTGTGAAGACATGTAGAATTGTGTCTTAAACTGTTATCATTTGTCATATTATAGAAACTTTTCATTATTTATGGAACCTTTTCGTGCATATTTGCTGTTTTCCGCATTTCCATAAATAAGTTTGTGTCAAAAAGAAATAGATTTGATAGCTTTATTTTTTTTTACTCGTAATGTGCTCAATTTTATGTATTTATGAAAAGAGTGAATTATTGTCAATTCACTTGTTGTGTGAGTTTCGTGCAAAGATGAGCAAAATCGTGCCTTGATTGTTATATTTTATATATTGTTGATTATTTTTTAAATATATATTTCCGTGTGTACTTTTTATTTTCCTGTCTTTTTATAAATATTTTGTCAAAAAGGGATGCATTAGCTCTATTTATTTATGCTTGGCACGGTTTATTTTATATTTTAAAATCTTGTCTCCTTCAATAGCTGAATAACCTTTTGTAGTGTAATAATAAGAAGAAGAGAGTTAAACATATTCATCAATCATTAAATATTAGTGAATAATGATAGTAATAATAAGAGCTGAATTATTAAATTCTTCAATGCAAAAACCATACATAAGTACAATGTTTCTATTTTTAGAATGAAAGAAATATATAAATATATATAGATTAATGGAAATGCTAATAAAACAACCATTAATAGTAAGGCGTATTCTATTGTAAGTATACTATTTTAAGGCGTAAAATAAAAGTAAGTGTAAAAGTATCCTATTCCTAAGCCTTTTATATTACTGTATGATAAATAGTAATTTTAATGGAAACATTTCTTTGAAATAGTAGTAAGTGTTATTTTGAACACAAAACTTGAGTTTACTATTATGCAAAATTCATTTTAATAAGCAGTTTACTACTGCATCTAAATGAAAAGTTATTCATTAATAAAATACAGTATTGGAATGACAGGACAAAAATTTATAAAATAGCCAAACACTCACTTTGTATACACTACAATATCTCATTAAAACATTTTTCTCGACATTTTGGTAAACCAATTCACATTTTAGAAAAGAAAAGATTAAAATTTTTGAAAAGTAAGCAGACAAAACAGTACGTGCAATTGGAGAAACCCAGTGGACGCCAATGAGGTATTTAATTACAACTTTATTATTTCGTGGCACTAATAGAATTATCTGACTAGGGCCAAAAAGACGAAAACCGTAATCTGAAGAACATCTTATGTTCTGTCCCTTACGTAATTTTTTCTTCTTTTTTTATTCCTTTTCCATTCTATGCGCGAACAGAAAGGCATGTTCAGGAACGAGGTTCATTAAATTTCAACAGCAATCGCAGTTCGCTACTTGACAAATTTTCGCTCTATTAGCATTTAAAGAAACTCCGCAAGCGTTAATGAAATAAAGAATAGAAAAAGAGACGGAGAAATGGAAATATTTTGGGCCCCGAGTTTTCTTGTCTTTCTTTTGTTATTTTTCCTAAGTCATAATAATCTTTCGAGAATATTATCTTATTCTGTTTTAAAATAAAGGATTTCTAAACGAGATTCTGAAAAGGAAGCATTTTGATTTCGAGGGAAATAAAGTCCCCTAGCTTTTGTTTAGAGAAATGCGTTGTGATGAAAGGCTTGGAATATTTATAAATAAATGTTCTGTTAGTAATTGAACAGTATTGTTATAACGTACCCACATTCCTTTTTTAAACTAGATAGATGCATATTTTACTGATCAAATTTTGGGTTAATAAATAACCGAAACAGTTGTATTTATTCCACAAAACAACATCAATACTTGATATAATTGATTTTTATCCTCATTTAAACAATTTTTAAGATAATCTTTGAAATATGTGAATATCTTAGTGTTATCAGCGAAGTTAAATACATGTTATTTCTAAGTATAATGAATTTCACGCACGTTTAATTAAAGTGGTTTGGAACAGTTAAAGAGGAAAACTCTTAAATGTATTTCTTGGATTAAAAAAAAAAAAAACTAGATTTTTCTCTAATTTTAAACGCTGAATTATTTCATCCTTATATCATAATTTGTGGACTGAATTATCTAAATTATTTGTATATTTTAGTTGGATATATTGTAAGAAAAATGTATATACTATGCATCTTTAATTTTTTTACATAATTCTTCGAATAGTTTAATTTTTATTTTAATTTTTATAACTAAACAGTTCATTCTTCTTGTTTTTAAAGAAATTATTGTATATTTTTTTGAAAAAAAAGTATAATTAGGTTTTATAAAGGCTGCACAATTATAAAGTTGTATATATGGATTCAAAGTTTTTAAGACCCGTATGATTTATGGGTTATTTCATTCTTAAATTTGTATATACATTTTGATATGTGATGAACATCAGATTTGCTAATTTGCGTTAATGTCATTGCATAAATGTATCTTGAATTACGTATATTCCACTTGTTAAAATGTAATGGATGATATTTCAAAAGAAATATATTTCAATAATTCATTCATCCCATGAAAAAAGTACTAGTATATTTAATTGTTTGTCTAGAAGCAACGTTACTTCTTATTAAATATCTACGGTGCAATAACTGGGCATATGGCTCGCGAAACGAGCCTCCATCCCATATCTGGAAAGTAGATGTGGAGCTCTCTACTGTGGTATTATCATCCTGGGGAGTAGGTAGCTTCTGATTGGTCGAGCCAATAGTTCGGAAAAGTTCCAAGCTCATGATGATTTTTGGATACATGGGTTAGAGCTAAGCGAGCGCTCTCTGATTGGATCATGGCGGGTGAGGAAAACGACTCTCATTGGCTGATTAAATCTCTCAAGAAATTTAAGACTAAAAGGGGATGGGCAAGCCCAGATGTGGGGAATACAACAGAGATAAATGAAAAAAATTAAGATAAATTTAGCAGTGGATGTGCAATAAAAATTGCATTAAATATTAAAGTTATGGCGGATTGTAAGAATCGAAAACAATTCTTCTCGGCCTTTTAGTAGTATCATTGGGATTGCAGATTTATCATATTGATATTAGTATATTGCGGAGAGTTAAAGACATTTTTTTTTGTGCAATCTCCCGGATATGGGATTTAAAACTATTGATTTTAATGGCTTTTCGGATGTCGTCATTTCTTGTTGCTTTTACGATCATCCGGATGGTAGAATTTTGAAGAGTATCCAGAAAATTAATATTAGTTTTAGCAGCGTATCCACACACTGGCTAAGCGTAGGCTACTATTGGACGCATAACGGTTCTTATTAAATGCTTACACCTTATAAGGCTAGATTTCTTTTGAAAAAATGCTTCTATTTTCCCCAATCTCTGCAGGGCATTTGGATTTTTCTTTCTATACTAAAAACATGCTTTCTAAAACCGTGATTCAGAAAGTTAACATTTTTTTCATCTGTGAAATATTTGAAAAGATATGCTTCGATTCCCCAACTCACCAAAAATATGTGCATGTTGTATGTGATAAAAATTTGAAATACTCTTACATGAAGTGTAACTGAAAATTCTCTCTATTAAAAAATTCAAAAATTTTTTGGGGAAAAGTTTGTATTGATGATATTGTAATCGTATAACACTATAGGCGATCTGAAAGTTTAAGAACAATCGACCAGATAAAAATATAAATAAATGAAAAATATTGAAACTAAATAAGTAATGCATTATGACAAATAATTCTGAAAATTATATACACTCTAAAACAGATTATTATTGAAATAATACGTTATAGTATAACCTCCCTTGTAAATAAAGTTCCAGATTGTGTCAAGTGTTATATTTCTTCATCTATCTCTTAAAAATTAATAAATAAACATTTTATTTCTGCTTATAATTCGTATATTCAAATATTCATACCTTTGATTATTTTTTATATCTTTATTTATATTATTGTTTGTGAAAAATAGCAAGAGGGCAAAAAATGAAATCATATCATGTTAATGTAAAATTAGTAGAAATCTGAAATTGTACATTACGAGAAATAAGTATCAAGAACTTTTCAAAGTTCACTCATAATGAATTTTTAATTTATGTACCAAGCAAATTATATCTGAAAAGGATATTTTGATCTTGTTTCTATCAGAACATTTATGAAACATTATTTTAATATTGATATTATTTAAGTTGCCCGTTTATCAAATTTCATTATATATACCAATAAAAATAAAACATTCTTAGCAAACATTTTATATATATAAACCATACATTTTCTTAAAAGACTAAATTATCCAAACTTTTTCTACGTGGATTTTTATACAAGGAAAATCATAATAATACAAAAAAGAATATTTAAATAAATCAAAATTGCGAATTACATTTATGATTTAATTTATTTTTACAGTGTTTGTATTATTTAAAAAAATACATATTATATAACGATTTTATGCAAATGCTTTTTAGATTAAGTGTCTTTTTTCTTCTATTATTCAGAAAACATATAAAAAAAATACTGAGCAATTTTATAAAAAAAAATGCTTTATTCCATACCAAAAAATATTTAAAGTTTACCTTTTTCTCTCTACAATTTCCCACACGCACGCATATATACATATAATGTATAATTTAAATATTGTTTTTACATTTATTATATAGATGGCTATTGCCGCCTGTAGCAAATTTAAGTAAAGGAAACAAAGAAAATAAATCCGTGATAATAAAAAATATTAAAGTTTAATATTTTCTTCTCGGAGAACTCATTAAAACATACCGGCATTAATTTGTAAGCTAACAAGAAGAAAAAAAAAATTCATGACCTCTTAATGAAACAGGAGATTATGTTGATTTTTAATTAGAACGGTGTACTGCGGAATTTATAAAAATAGAGAATAAGAATTTTTTTCATGCAACACATTCCTTAAAACAGTTTAAACATGTTTAATATTTTAACATAAAAAATGTTCAATCAGTCACTTATTAAAATACCTTATTAAAATTTCTTATGAGTGGGGATATATTTAGATTTAAGAATAATCAATAATGAAGAGTTATTAGTTTCTTGTGAATAATAATAAAAATTCCTTTTCGCTATCCAACAAACTCCAAGCTACGAAACAAATCTGACTTAAATAGTTTGTTTTTAATTATTTTTTTTAGCTTAGAAGTACTTTTTCATCAACTAAAAGTATTTCAATATTCTCTTAAATTAGTGAGTTGCTTAATTCTTGTTGATTTAATTTTCTTCCAGCTTATTTGAAGGATATTCATAATGAATCTCCTAATTTTGTGCCTCGGTCAGTTAATGAAAATATTCTCTTGCCTATATAGATCCTTATATTCCGAGTTTCGGCACTCTATACCGATATATCCTCTCTATACCTCTGCAGGTATTAAAACCTAATTACATTAATAATGTACGGTCAATTACTGTTTGTGCAATTAGGGTTTTTGAAAGAATTATGAACCCAATTTGTTATTGATTTCTCTGCCGCAGTACAAAAATATCGCTTGTTAAGGGGCCTTCCGAATTTAAACATCCATAAACTAGACAAGGGACAATTTTCGTTCGAAAACATTATGCAGTATTTAGTTGGCTCTAAATTTATATAATTTTGTTTTACAATTTTTAAAATAATTATAATGATTACTAGGATTAAATGACACAGAGAAAAAAAGAATAGACGAAATTTTTCATTTAATTATACAAATACTGTGTTGCATGTTTGAACATTTATGTATTGTTGAGAAGTCATTCTAAGGCATTTATAATGAAAGGTTTCCAGAAGTAACTCTAAATTTACTTTGCAACTTCCGACAAGCATATTTTCTTTGAATAAGAAACCCGATATTTTTATATATACACAATAACACGTAATAAAAGCATATAATAGAGTTATTCAAAACCATAGTTACAATATTGCAAGGTTCCAATCGCTGTCTAATTCTGACGTAGATATTTGCTGCAATTCAGTCGTCTAAGTACATGC
Source organism: Trichonephila clavipes (assembly GCA_019973935.1). NCBI lineage: Eukaryota > Metazoa > Arthropoda > Arachnida > Araneae > Nephilidae > Trichonephila > Trichonephila clavipes. The sequence goes on along the minus strand of BMAU01003266.1, from coordinate 144,081 downwards.
ATTTCAGCGTTTATGGATGCTCCTATAGTCATTTTTTCAAGTAACTTCTTCAGATTCTTCCAGACTTTTTAGGATTACCTATTATTGTCATAAAATTTGGTGACATGACGACAAAAGGAAGAATTTTGTACATAATCTATTGTCAAACACTGTCTACTGTTCTATTACAGTCCCTTATGTGAATATCATCACTGCTTTTTTAAGCAATTTTATGTAATAACTACGATAAAATGCTCCAGTTTTTGTAAAAATTAAAATATCCTGAAAGTAATGAATGGATAGCAAAGTAACAGATCAAAATTGAAAATTTGATCACAAACTTTCTGAACAGAATCGACCCCATTTACGTAATTTTTCTTAATTTTTTTCAGTTTTTTCCCTATTTTAGTAATAATATCTTATTTTATTTTCTTAATGTTAGCATATTTTTCTTAAAATGTACAACATAACTTTAAAAGCAACTGCAAAAAAATTCTCCATACCTCCATTCTTTTAAGAAAAAAGTTGTTGTAAGTTGTTGAATAATGCTGACAATCCAACTCTCCATGAGTACAACTCTGCTATCTTGACAACATTTAATAAAAAAATAATGTTAAAATTAATGCACATTTGCTTCCGATTTTTTACAAGATTCCTTTCTTTGATTAAAATAAGGTTAATAATTTCTTAAAACTCAAAGCAACTAGACAACCACCCGGACAAATATCAAAATTAAGAAAATAACTTCTGATTTTTATATGAATAATCAATACACAAATATTAAGCCTCAGAGAAAGTAGCAACGCCCCTTTTTAATAATGTTTGCGTATAAATAGTTATTAAAACATAAAATAAATTTATTATATGGAAATCTATTAAGAATAAGATTTCGTTAAGTATTACGTTTCGATTGTTGAATTACTACAGTAACTGCAAAGCAAATAAATTTTTTCTTTCTTCTTTCCTATTTAAAAGTCCAGTTCCACAAATTATTTTCACAAAAGCGAACTATATATATTTTTTAATTTACACTAATAATTGAATGACATGTTCGAACACATAATTAGTTTAAAAATCTAAGCAATGGTGACTTTTAGAGAAATGTATCGATTTTTCTGCACAACAGTGGTTATATAGGGAACAAAACTACAGTCGACAGAGGATGACAAAAAACAAGAAGAAAAATGTCTTGAAAGTGATGCTCTAGAGACTTTTTCTCTCATGGGATTAGGATTCCATGAAAAACGCGTTTCATTTGAGAGTAGTTGAGATTGGAATTGAAAGTTCTATTACTCTGTGACAAAATCAGGAAAATCCTTTCTATTAGAACATGTGATCTGATTACTTTTTTAGATTTAATACTGAGACTGATTTTTAAAGAATTCTAAATCAAACAAAAAAGTTTTAGGAAAGTAGACATAAGGGAGGAATGTCTTTCCTTTTACTATATATGTTTGCTGAATTTTTCGTTACAAAGAAATAAATTTCTTTTTTGTCATAGAACACTGCTTCAGATCTCATACCCCAGTTCTCTATTGCCAATTTAAAAATGTAAGCAATATACATGGATATGTAAGAATATGAAACAGATACTTCGAAGCATTATTTACGAGGAATTTTCAATATTCTTTCGTTTTAAACTAGGAAATAATTCTGAAAAAGATAAATAATAATAAAAAAAACATATCGTGAAGAATTTGCTGCAGAATTTTTGTTCGCTATTAAGAGTTTTGTTTACTTGTTTAGAAATTCTTGAAATATATTGGTCGTAACATGAGAAAAGTTTATTTTAATTTTTTTTTAAAAGCAAATGCAGTGCACTATTTGAGTTATACGAATGTTAGAGTCGTTAAAATTTCAGTAAATGTCGTTGGTACTGTGTTTTGCGTTTTAATTTCTTTCTCGAAAACATCACAAATGTTTTCAATAGTGTTTTAAATCGAGTTTTTTAAGATACCACACACACATTCAACTGGTGTCTCAGAAGTCAGAGGAAGGCACATCCAACCAGGCAGTAACCAACCGGGACCTGAGCGTGGTGTAGCTGTCAAACTAAAATACTCTATTTTCACATAGATGGCAGTACAACATAAATGGATGCAGGTGACTGTCCAAAACCACTAAGCACGAAATCACATTGAGGACGATTAATTCAAGTACCAGAGATCCATAAGAACTACAAAAAGAAACCGCTCTCAAGACCATGGTTGAGCCACCATGATATTCTACAGTTCATTCTTGGCATATAGAATACACGGCTTCATATGTATTTCATTCATATCTGACGCTGTACTTGCCGTAAAGTATCGGAATCGGCACTAATTGATCAATGCTACTCGTTTTCAATCCTCTAAATTTCATTATGTGTTTCCTCATCCAGACAAGATGTGCAGCCCGACAGCGTACGTTCAGCAGTGGAGGTTTCATGTGTGTAAGATTCTCAAAGTCCAAACACTGGAGCCATACTCTCCAAGGTCCAATCATTATTACATCATTATTCAAATGGGTGATGATTTGAGCTAAGAAGTTTGTACAAGGCTAAATACATTTCGCAGTTTGTCCAATCACTAGTTCTCCCTACCTTCTTGATATTCTTAACAGTGTTTACTTTTAAATTCGCAGTTCACTGACGATATCGGAAATTTAATACCCCATGCTTCGAGTACCTACTATTAGCCGATGAACGAAATTGCCTGAATCAGTAGTTTTACCCAAACGTGCAGTTAAAATTATTGGTTAATTGCAACCACAGTATGAGGTTTATATGCAGGTATTTTTCTTTCCTCAGGTGCTTAGAAATGATGTGCAGTGCTACACAATTTGCATAGCACTGCCTATCCCTAATCCATGGGCAATTTAGTGTATACGTACATATCATATATATATATATATATATATAAATAACTTAATAATCAATTAAAAATTGAAATTATATGAATCTTATAATACTAAATACCATTTCAAAATATCAATGGCGAATATAGAAGATAAAATTCCAACGTTTTCAAACAAAATTAAAAACTTATAAAATAAAAAATTATAAAATATATGCAATATATATATGCAACCTCGGACTTTGGACCGAAAAGTGGGGTTAGACTAGTTTATGGCGCCAACCTTCCCCTTATTGCAACTTGGTAAGTTAATCGGAAAATATCCAATTCTCAAAACTTTAAAAATTAAAAAGTTAAAACTAAGCCATTAAATTTGAAAAATTAAATTATTCGCCATCGCATTCTGAAATTTATTAAAACATTAAAATATTAAAATTCTAAAACAATATTGTGCATAACATAAGTGAACCATCGTACACCAAAGATGATGCACCTATCTTTAAAATAGTTGTACATGTAGAAAAAATATCTAAAATCCAAAAGTTCAAATTAAAAACCCAGTATGTTCACAAATAAATAGCGTAAATCATTAAAAACTCATCAAATAGCATCCTATCAATAATTCAATCCACAATCTTTGAACGATTTCTCATATATACAACAATTACCACTGCTATACTTTGCTCTTAACTCCCACTAATGCCTTGTCAATCCAAATGATTCATAATCTCACACCAGAGTTTAACCACTTAAAACCAGATACAAACCAGACTGCATGCAAAAAACTTGCTTGATTGGTCATAAGCGTTTGATTGCTCATAAATAATTTTAAAGAGTAGTCGTGTAAATATTGGTCTATGTGTATATTAAAATGTATCCTATGTGTGGAATGCACATATTATTCACAGCTGGACCACTAACAAGCTGAATTTGTGAACCTAATGTTGTGTGGTGGATTTGTACATTTATGAGTTTAAAAATATTTTTAAGAAATATTTTTGATCTATACATTTTCACAAGAAGTTGATGGGATAATCATTATGTATGCAACAAAATGTAAATTTCTGGATATTCTTGAATTTATCAATTTTGTGTGCAGTTAAATTATTACTTCTTATCAATAATAATTTTTAAATATTGATATATGTAGACAACTATTGAAGTTCGGTATCTTTATGACATTGAAGTTAAATGCTTCCCTTTTATCATAGATATTGCTATATAATTTGTTGTCAATAATTGTTAAATCTAAATCTAAAAATTCAACTTTGTTCGAGTTAAAATTTGTCTGTATTAATTTTAGGTATTCCGGATAAAAATTAATGCTAGGTTTAAACTCCCTGTCGCGACCTATAACAATTAAATCTTCAATGCATCTTAATAAGAGGCAAGATGTTTTATTTCTCCGATTTGATTCATAATGGTGTAAATACAGGTTATTGAGACTATTACTGGCTGGGCCACCCTGAGGCAATCCTTTGAATTGTTTGTAAAGTTTGTTATCAAAAATAATGAAGTTCTCCTGTCTTACAAAATGACTTAGTGTATTGAATTTTTCAAAACTAATGTAATCATTCAAATCATATTTCTTATATACATCTGAAATTACTAGAATTATATCTTCTATTTTGATGGAATTAAATAAATCTTCGAAATAGAACCCATGCACAGAAAATACTGGTTGTTGATTAACCTTCTTTATATATAACAGGCTGTTTTTTATAACAGAAGTATCTTTAAATTTGTCTATTGTATCTTGTAATATGGTCTGTAAAATTCTTTCCGATTTGGATTGATAAGTATTGAACCCATTTGCTACACTGTGGAATTTGACTGGATTTTTATGAAATTTATGAGTCAAAAATATATGGGGATATTTAATTTTATTGCTGGAAATATTTGATTGTTTACAAAATGCCAATAATATGTTGTTAATTTCTTTCATACTAAAATATATATATTATTATACATTATTTAAAATTTGGACTGAAATTCTGATATTGATGATTATTTTGCCTTTTCCACACTAATAGTTGCCTTTTGCTCTGCAATTTTGAAACAAATTCATGAGTAGAATTCTTTAGAAACACTGTATAAGAAATTGATAAAATTTAGGTCTATGTTCTTTTTTATTCTATCAAAATTATTTTAATGCTTATTACTGGTAAGAAGTCTATAAGGAAACACTTAAGTTCACAAAAGGGTTCTAACCCTATAACATAAAATAGTTAAATACTTTTAGAAATTAATAAAAATGCTTCACATGGAAAAACACTGACATAAAATTGATAAAGTTGAATAAAGAAGGATATTAATTTATCAAATATTAAATTCGTTATACCAGTTTTAATATTTCCGAGGAGAATAATTCATAGTAGAGAAAGAAATCCAAATATTATTATTGTTTAATGTGCTTATTTTTTGTACAAACAACGGAAAATTAAACAAGCCTTAAATTTTAATACTCCTTAAAAACATTAATGTGCCTTTAGAAATAAAGTAAATGACATATATTTTTAATGTATGATAGCTTGTCCTGCATAACTGAGTTATTCACTAGTTCAAAAAGTCTTATTTTTATGTATTATCTAAGTATAAAATTTCAATCATTTGAATGATGCAATTAAAATTATTGGAATTTGATATAGCTAAAAGATTAGAACTTATTTTACTTACTTGATTTATATTTACATCTACGGTTTGTTGAATAGTTATAAAATATTGTGTAGTATTAAATTATATTTGCAAATTACAGTGAAATTTCTAATTGGCTGGTACACTTCCCTTTCATTAACCAAGCATTTTATCTAATGTTTTGTGACATAAATAAAGCCTTTAATTCTGTTAAGGATTATATGTTTTTCAAATAAGATATTACCCTTTTTCAAAATTGAGAGAACTCATGGTCTTAAAACTTTGCAAAAGGGCATTTTACTAAATTATTTCCATGTAATTTAATCTTAAGTGATTGAAATTTAGTGCTTTTATTGATATTTTGCAACAAATTCCTCTCGTGATTTTTAAAAGATTTCACTTACATTATTCTCCGTTGCTTGTTTAAGTATTACATCGCTATTCACGTTGCGAATAACAACTCCGACTGAGATATTTATTACTTAATTTTCTAAAGATTTATCGCACCGATCATTGTAAATGACAACATTTGGTAGCCATTATTGATGCCATTCTAGCCCAAAATGTCATCTTCTGCTCTTCGGATGGGCTGTGGAACGACTAAATAGTGTTCAAAATTCATGCAACCCACAAATTGATACCTTCCATTTCATTACTGGGTGGAAGAGCGTCGAAATTGGCAAAATATGCGGCAACTGCCAAGGGGACATGTTTCAGCATTCCAAATAAACCACAATCTATTAGAGGCCTTACTAAACAAAGCTGAATAGCCATTGGCTGTAACTGCCACCTTGGCTAAGGTCATTCCGGGCTGACTAAATGGGACAACCTCTCGAGCGAAGAGCTGGGTAATGGGAAGGGACTACCGTGAAATTACTAATTAATATTTTATGATCCACTGAAGATGGTATCAGGTAGATATTGCGAAAAACATGCTGAATTAGTGTTTGTGTTTCAAAATATTATCAAAATAAAAAGTTCCTGTTAAATATTTTAAAACTTATGTGAGAAACATATATAGTTAAACTAATATTATATTTGCATAAAATTAACCACTTTCGTTAAATATTGATAAGTTTTGTAATTCATTTTTAAATTAATTTATTTACGATTTACTATTAAGATTCAACACGAATATTTTGTGTGATAAAATATACTGTAAGATTTTGCATAGATTCTTTATTATAAATATAAAATTTTTATAATTCGATTACATTGCATATTTGTAGCTAATTAACTTTTTAAGAATTTCTTTTTTGAATCGAGAGATAGTAACAATTTTTTTTATAACAATTTTTTTGTCGAATTTTAGCACATAAAATCGCAAGGGTTTTTTTCACCTACAGATAATGAATATTGAAACTTTTCCCTCTATCTTTTGATTGAGAAATATTTGCTTGTAATGCTGACGTTATTTTTTGTCCCCTTGTGTAAGCAATACATTTATATTTATCTTTATGAACAAAGAGCCATTTTTATCTTTATACGGGAAAAGTGTTCGTTGTAACACATAAATTATTGTCGCGAAATCACTGCCTGCGGTTTCGAGTCGTGGGTTTGAAATCCAGATCTGATGCACATTAAATAATTCGAGGCTCAGTCAAAGTAATACTGAACCAGTGTCAGTGAGCGACTATAGTCGCACGGCTGTCTTCTAGCTCTTTCGCGAAATATCCACTGAAGTCATGTATCGTGATTTTGACAGATTTATCCTATGATTTCAATAAGCATCCCTTTTTTCTCCAAATCACCTAAAATAATCACCTATCCACGAAAGTACCTTCCAACTCACAAAAATTGCTGTACAAGATGATGCCAACTAGGCATAATTCCCAATATGTTGTCAAGTTTCGATTCAAACTCCATTATAATGTAAGGGGCAATACTGATTTCAAACATGACGATTTTTACAATAAAAAATATAACAGAAAGTAATATTAATGTAATATAGAATCAGATAAAGTTATTTACACCATTTGAGTATTGATTACACAACATTCGTAGCAATACATTTATTGTACGTTTGGTGCTGTGTATTGGAATTTTAATATTAGAACTGATGTCGATCATAAATGTCAATATAAATTATGTTTTAATTTAATAAATTTTAAGTAAGAAAAGTATGTAAGTCACTAGATAATTAGGTAAATTGTCATTTTTCTCTTTTACCAATATTTAATATTATCACTCTAAGCCGAACATGACATTTCAGGACCACAGTGTGATTGTTTGGAGCGTTCAATTTCAATTTCAAATTAAAGTGTACATGCAGATAGATTTATTCACTGAGTAAGTTGTCTTTTCATTTCCTATTTTCTCCGTAACTGACAACCTCGATATGTTAATTCGTCATACAATCCTCGCAACATTTATTTTATCGACGTGTCATTCCCACGGCACATCCGTTTGACTAACGGATCCGTTTCGGAACTGTCTCTCTCTTTTGATAAATTTCACAAACTAAATATGAAATGCACTAATCATGTTCACTTGACTACCTTCTCTTATTTTGTTATTTAGTTAAGTGTAATTTGTGAAAACATGGAGCAATGCATTACAGAACGAGGGAATATTGTATTACAGTTAAAATTTCAGCTTTGATATTTCATAATAAACAGAACTAACTCACGTCGATTGCACCGCCTCTTTAAATAATAATTAAAAAGTTAAAATGCATTTTTCATAATTCCACCAAATACTTTGCTTTTCAACTCAGTGGAATTATCGGGTGTAGTTTATTTATCGAAGCCCAGGAGCTCGTGCTTCCACGCCACAGGTTTGGGCTTCAAATCAAAGGCTGAACAAGGTTGACTCAGCCTTTCATCCCTTCAGTATGTCAATAAACTAGTATCAAGCATGCTTCGGAACTGAAAACTGTAGGTTTTCGCGTCAGACTGACCTCTTGACCGAAGCAAATGAACTTCATTGCCTAAGGTCGCCTAAGCTGAAATTGGTGCAGTAAGCCTTGGTCCTTATCATCTATTGCACCACTGAGTTCAAGTCAGTTTATTTATCATGAGTATATATTTATATAAATATATTAGGTAATTAATGTATATATTTTTTTCTAAATTAATAATTTATATATTAATTTTAATTTATTTAATATATTTTTTAGATTTATATGGATTTTTGAATATATTTTACTTCATTAAATCTAACTATTTCTATGAAGTAATTAAATAAATTTGAAAATGATTTGTTTTTCAATATATCTCTTAATCGTTTTAATTCCTTTGGAAAACTTCCACCTAATAATATATTTGCAGTTACAGCAGATATTTTCATGCATATATATTTAAAAATCTTAGTTTAATCGAAATACAATTTATTTAAATGTGTTGGGAAAAGATGGTTTATTTGTGAATTATATATATATATAGTGTGTGTGGGGGGCACCTGAGCTACAATTTAATTTCTTAACTTAGAGACATCTACATGAGTATTTTGTGACCCGGTTGTAATCTCATCCCTTTAATTTCTCGTGAATGATATAGATTAGAATCAAAATCCGATCTTTATCCAAACGGAACCACTTATATTTATCTCAACATGATCAAATGATTGATTACCACTGTTAATCTATTTAAAACGAAACAACAACAAAATAAGTTATGAGTTTCTTTCTAAAAAGTATACCAAAAATGGCATAATATAATGATTATATTCCTGTAAATCAATCAAGAAGGTTTCTGGGTAAGGGTTGATTCAGCATTATGTTTTGAATGCTGATTTTCTCTTGTTTTTGTCCATTTTAACTAGTGCATTCAACCTCTTTTGGATTAATATTTGTGTGAGGCATCTATAATATATATAATCTTTAGGCAATTTGCGGTTCGGTTCATTTCTAAGATGTTTTAGGGTTGCTAAGTGTACCTCGGGAGCTGAAAATACAATTGATTTTCAAAGATATAATTCTTTGAAATTAAAATTAACGAATTTGAATTTTTTGCGCATTTTTTATAAAGAAATGAGACTTCAAAAAAAGCGTAAAATATTTAACGTATATTCATAATTTAAAAAAAAACAAGCATATGAAAATAGGAAACATTTTTGCAAAAGATATTAAGTTCTATTTTGAGCATCATATTTTCTAAAATAGTAGCTCTAATTACCAAAAATAATAAAAAATGTAATTTATTGTTATACTTATATAAAAATAGCTGCAGTGTAATTAGGATATATTATAAAGTTAAATGTATCCTAATTACACTGTAGCTATTTTTATATAAGTATAACAATGAATTACATTTTTTTAGAACAATAAAAGTTACCCATTTTTTTAAAAAAAATAAAATTGTAATATGTTTTTAATATGTTTAAATACAAATAGATATATAATACTAAAATTAGGCAGGGCTTAAAGAGTATGGTACGTTTTATAATTCTAAAAAAATTTATACATGAAAAGCTTCTATTTTAGAAAATAGCATGAATAACGTAAAAATTACTTAATATTTATTGCAGAAAGGTTTATTAATTTCATATGCTTATAATTTTAAAAGTTATGATTTCATTTTAAATATTATTTATTTTTGAAACCTCATTTCTTTATAAATAATGTGTAAAAGATTCAAATTATTAAATATTAATTTCAAAGAATTCTATCTCTTTGAAAATTATTTATATGTTGACTCCTCGAGACGAAGTTAACCCCCCTGAGACTCTTTTTAAATATAATAGGAATAGATACATGTTATTCTAATATATCTAAAAAATTTATCTGCTTGAAACTTAGAATTCATAGCTGAATGAATTATTAGACATAGCGTATTGAACTAAAAGTAGCTGAAAAAATAATTTCGTGAAAGTAACAAGCACAATATTTTAAAAGGATTTTATTAAATTTATGCATTTGGAAAGTATTCAAAAAGAAATAGTTGTTTCTTTTGGGTAAAAATATCTGTTTTTTGAAAGCATATTTTAAAATAATAAAATATGCTTTCATAAATATGTTGTAATAAATATTTTAATTCTATAAATGATATTGAATTTTTTTAAATAAACAATTATTTCTTAGAAAATAATTTCAACTTTAAGATAATTGATTCTCTTAATATAAAATACATATTTTTTAGGAACAGGAAAAATTCTGCTTTGGAAAATTGTTTCATGGAATGCGCCCGAAATTAATCTATTACGAAGTTTATTTATCAGAATTAATTGTTATTTAAATTGAAAATATCTGTCGTGGAGGGAAAATTAAATTTAAAAGTAATGATTTTTTTCACTTTTTGTACCATTTTTTAAAAAGTTTTACAGAAACTGATTTTATTTAACTTTGAAATTGCTTAGCTGTATGACTGAAATTTTAATTTTGAATTACTTAAAAATATAACTGAAAACTGCTCTTAATGAATAAATAAATTTTGATAGTTTATTTGTGAAAAAAGCTCATAAAGCTAGCAATTGCTTCATTATTACTAAAAGAAGATAAAGTTATTAATAAAGAAAATTAAATTTAGAACATTGGTGACTGCAAATAAAACGGAAACGTATATTTCGTAGACTTCGACAGATATTTAAGTAATTAAATTGAATGTGTCGTCATGTAAGATTTCAAAGTAAGGCGTGTTTGTCATCTAATTGTGCAAATAGATTATTTATTTTGATATGTTTATTAGGGTGGAACGCGGTTATGAAGGGAAAAATTGTTATTAATCGGTACTTACGTATGCGGAAAAAATATTCTACTGAATGGTCAACAACCTATGGCACGTGTGTCACAAATGACTATAAATTACAAAAAACAATAATTATAGATAAATGCCTGTTGTGTATATGCATTGAAACATTTCTTAAGATTAACACTATCTTTTAGCACCGTGGAATTAATCTGATCCAAACTTATTTTTTCTTCTACTTTCTCGTGCACTGTCATTTCAACAGCACTTTTTTTAAAATTGAATTCTAAAGAAGCTGTTAATTGTACCTGACGTTTTTTTTCTAGTAACTATTTATTAGGTGTCCTTTCGTCGCAATAGATGTCAAAAAGTACCACAATATATGTTTTTCTTTAATAAAAAACACTAACATTTTACTATAAAAAGTTCAGATACCTTAACTTACCCTTCTCCCCTTTTGACAGAACTGAACATAAAAATTAATTTTTAATTTTATTTTTCCTTTCGTCTACATACCAGAGAGTGTCCTTTCCGCATAGATAAGTTTTGAAATTCAGAAAAACTTAATTTATTAATCTACTCTACTATACGTACCCCTACAAATGCATTTATGTTTTATTTTTGTTTCTTTTAAATTATTGTAGTTTTATTAAAATATTATTTAACAAAAAATACTTGCATTCAAAATTTAGTTTCCTCATTTGAATTTATTATTCTTGCAAATATATATTAAACCAAACCATTTCTGTGTTTAAAAATTTTTGTGTTTTGTTTTGTGTTATTTTTTTAAAAAAATATGAATGGATTTTAAAATGCTACTTCTCCCACAATAGTTGACGCATACACATGAAATTAGACTTTGAAGAGCATCAAAGTACGTATAACCCAATTTGGTTTGTGTTTTCTCCTAAGATGACTGATATGCTTAAAATACCTTTTAGGGAATGTTTATCAAAAATTCCTTAAACATTGTCTTAATTCTAAATCTTTGATTACCCAATGCATACCAAATTTACTAACAGGAATAAACATAAAAAAGCAATAAAGCGTTTAGAGCAATAAAAAAATTAACATTTTAGATAAAGATAAACTAAAAGACAAAATAATTTTAAAGTGTTTGTTCTCCATTTGGATATGAATAAAAACGAACATAAAAGTTGCGATAGCTCAGAATTGCTTTAAATTAAAACAGTGCCCTTAAACAACTAGAAATCGCGACTCCTAATGCGGTCAAGTAACTTGCAGCTATGTTGCCAAACATTCTAGAATTTTTGATATATCTTTTTGTATAAAATATTTCACCATAAATGATAACAATAATAATAATGGAATTGCTTATTTAGATTCCTATTGAAAATTTCTGAAGCTGCAGTACAACATATTTTACATTTTTCTACAACTTATTTATGATAGATGACCTTTTCGTCTTTAACAACCATAAAATCATAAAATTAATCGAATGTATAGAATATCGAGGTACAATTTCGACCAGTGGTGTCAACTATTAATCCACGATTCAATGACATAACTAAAAATAACCAAGCACATCCTTACCATCGTACTTAAATCCTGCATACAAGTTTCACACACAATATTTTCGTAAAAAATGTGATTGCAACCCCTAAAGGTTTAATGACCCCTGACTTAAAGAAATCAAAGTTTGTGAGATCATAAAAAACATATGCACAGGATAAGTTAGGTCATTGCTTCTCGACCCACTTTTCAATCATAATTTCTATCGAACCCACCCCCTGCAATAACAATGAATTGAATGCAATAAAAGTGTACATTTACGATAAAGCTACAATATGACTTTAATTATAAACCATGCAATTATCAAGCTAACTATTAAATTTTGTATATAACAAACCCATGAGAGGAACTAGAGAGAGAGTGCTTTTTAAACTTGTATTTAAGTTAGTATCTATAAATTAACTGTTAAAACGGGGACAATTTTATGACTGAGCTCGGTCCCTTTGTAAAGTAAGAACCAAGAGATCAATCGTTTACAGCTAGCTGTCAAGTTGCCTTGGGCAATGTTGTTTGAAAGTTGTAGTGCAACTGGGTCAATTCCCCTATATGTTTAGTCACAGTAAAATTAAAACAAAATGAAGGGATGAAAAAAGAAAATAAATAGTGTAATAGAAGTTGAAAAATAATTATAATTTCTTAAAACAAAATTTATTTTTCTGTCATTTTTAAAAATTATATATATATATATATATATATATATATATATATATATATATATATATATATATATATATATATATATATATATATATATTATATTGGTATTGCGATTTGAACCAGAAAAAGCATCCTGCATTCATTTTTGAATATGAGAGTAAGAAAACGCGCTCACTTTCCTGTTTTTCAAAAAAGTAATGAGGTAAAAAGAGCGAAGGCCCTATCTCTTTTTTTTTTTAAACAATAAAACAATAAATGGTTCATACGGTAATATACATACGATGATTATATTTATGAAATAAAACCGATCATCCTCTATTCAATTATATTTTTAATTTAGAATAACATAAAAGATTTCAATACTTTAATTTATTTTAATTAAATTCATATAAATGATATTTTTATGTTAACTGAATATTTTTTGGAAAAAATCTAAATTTGCATTCCTATTGTTCTCTTTTTCAAACTTCTTGTATTAAATAAAAATTTCTTTTCTACATCGGCATTTGTGATGGACATAACACACATTCAGTCAGTAATTATTAATTTAAATGGGGGATATACTTCTTCAAATGCGCATGACAGTACTTCTAACCATATTCTAATCAAGTTTAATTTCTTATCTTTCTGTTTCTTTTATTACAAGGAAAAATGTCACACATCGATAACTACATTTTCTCACAATTCAGTCAATACAAATTCTATTGTTGAAAGAGTTCTCCCTAATTAATTTTGTCTTTCAAAACAGTACACTTAAAACAACTTTGTTCAGTGAAGTTAACCGACAGTTCCACAATGTATCCATACCAAATTAAAAAAAAATACCATTTTGAAATGTATCCTGTATAAAACTTTTTGAGTATACACAAATATTTCCTGCTGGTTGGAAGACATAGTATGAGATGTGGTGTGTGGTTTTGAAAGAATGTTTTCGTATGTGTAGACTTTTTTTTTTAAAATTTAAATATCACTGAAGCTGATCATATAACTGCAAATGAGCCTTATTTTAATCTGTGCTGGTATCAAAGTAAAACACTTTACAATATTAAACAGCCTATGGAATTATACTCAATATCAAATTATTTGCAAAATGGCTTACAACTTCTATTCAAATTGTAAAGAAACTGAAATATAAATATATCTTAGTACAGTCAAAAATATTCATAATATGTAAGTATCCTATTTCTCCACTTATTTCTGTACATTTTAAAAACTGTACCTGAATGCAATTTTTTATATTTATAAACTAGGCATAACAGCTCACACACTCGTAAAAATGTCTTTATCATTTTTAAATTTACTACTATAAAACGTATATGGATTGTGAGATCAGTTGTAAAATCCTAAAAGCTTTTAGAGGAGCTAAGAACATGTAATTTTGGATTGATCAAATTTTTAATATTATACACAAATATACATGTTATTAAGCAAATACATTTGAAAAATAAAACTTCCTTCTGAAATAAACGTAATTGAATGAAAAATGTTTAATTTCAAATGAGTGGAAATACATGTTTATCTAAGGGGTATCCCCAAAGTGAGGTAATCCTCAAACTTAAAACTCAAACTCAGAAGCACAACAATCCATGAGGGCCAGGAACTACACTGTGCCCATCATAATACACGTGACCATTGGACGCTGAGGTGCATGAACAGATGTCCCGATTTGGTGGTCTGTCTGAAGAGATACCTTCAGTGTTTAAGACCCGAAGCAAGCTTGGTACTCATTTATCGACCCAATGTAGCGGGGATGAAAGGCAGAGTTGACCTTGCGCAGCCCGTTAATAGAACCCTAGACCTGTGGTGTGGAAGCACTATACACTTTCATTCAATCCTATTCGTTGAAAAATAAAAATTTAATGTTAGAATCTTATATAAATCCCTAATGAATGAAGGAGTCCAAACTTTTTTTTTCATGTAAACTAATTAGACGGAAATGGTTAATTATGAACATTTCACAAGTTGCATAAATTAAAATTAACCGTTATAGTTAACATAAATTTTAAGGGTACAAAAGGTGTATTTCGGCAGCATGAATTAATTTTAAAAGGAATACGGTTACGAAAAAGTAGTAAAAATCTATCTAAATTAGGGTTGGTTACCTTAGATATTGTTAAACACAACAATGTATTGGAAGCCAATTCCACAATTCGTTGTTATAAAAATGTATGGAAAATTACAAGATTTATTTTTGCATTTGTAATTTATATATATATATATATATATATATATATATATATATTTTCCTGGGAGCTTTAAAAGCTAGAGCGGCATCCATCAAAACCGTGGTTCTCTCTCTGTTTTTCCAGATCGCCCCTGACTAAGCCGGCTCTGCCATAGTAAGTAAAAATGCCGGATTTTGTTTGTCAAGATCATTTTATAGCAGACTGCATTTTTCATGTATTTTAGATGGTCGTTTTATATTTTCTACATCAATATCTTAATCTGAATTTAAAAAAGACATAAAATTCTTGCCATTCGCATCAATGACAATTATAATTTTTATTAGTATATGAATGTGTCATCACACGATTACATGACTGTTATTAACATATTATTTTAACCATTTATATAATATTAAGTATAACATAACGCACACAAATTTTCTGAACTTTAAAATAAATATTTCGAAAACTACTTCTGATATACTCAAAATTTTTCATTCCTACGCTTTAGCTTCTCAGTTTTGCTTCTATGTAAAACTTAATTGTATATTTGTCGGTTTTTTCAGTATATTTTTTGCTCTTAGCATGCATTTTTCAACTGAATTGTATAAAATCTTCAAAGTAAATTAAAAAATACCAAAGAAGCTATATAATAAAATTTGAAATTTTTATTATACTCAAAGAGTTGCTAGAACTTATGGTAAATAATTTTTAACTTTACGATACATTTTTTTCGAAATTTCAAATGAAATTTCTAACATAAAATTTCTAGCTTTATACGGTCGAGATATAAAAAAATATCCAGATTTTAATTACTTATTCAGTTAACCTTTGAAAAAAGATAAATGTTGAAGTATTTTGCATAAATTGATATATTTGAAGAATAATTCGAATGTTTTTGAATAGCTCGAATTTAAAATTTATTTTTATATTTATTTATATGCATAAATGTCTACTGTAAATGTTTCCGTATATTTTTGATTACCATTTACGCAAACATTCAAGTTATAAAAAAAATGTGGAAAAATCTTCATTCATGTTGTCTTTGATGTAAACTAAAGTTCATGCACTTAAAATTCAAATATAATTCGGTGTATTTTAACAATATATAACTAGGCACTGTACGTAAACTTCCCTGAACACTTGGGCTTTGAAATCTAAAAAATAATAATAAATCTTATTTAGTTTTTTTTTTTGTTATTATTTTTATCAAAGTGTAAGAAAATGTTTCAAATTATTTGATGAATTTTAAATTTATTCATTTTTAGTGGTTAAAATTTTGAAAAGATTTCAAATTTTTAAAGTGTTTGGTGTTTTATTAATTTTTTTTGGCATCTTATAATGAAATAATCATGTTTCAAAAGCTGAAAACATTGATTAAGATAGGAAAAATGAAGCGAAATAATATACTTTAAAAAAGATAATTTGTCTAACTATATAAAATAGCAGATTGCCCTGACACGCCCCAACTTGTTACAGTTTGAAATTAATATGACACCAAAAGGGAATTGTAACATATTTTACTTATGCGTTGGGACTTTTGAAAACTTTTAAAATACAAGCTAGCAAACAAACACTTCTTGGGTTCTAAAGAAATTTCCCCCCGATTTTTTACGATTGCTCCAGGGTCAAAACACGGAGTTCCCTGCGGACCATAAAACTTCCTATCAGTGTCCTGCTGTGTTGCTTCCTCCGTCCCTCATTCTCTATCAAGATGTTAAACCTTTAAAAGGGGGAAAAGATTTCAGAAAAGTGCAGCTAATCCGCTTTTGAAAACGTTACTTGAAGGCAGAAAAACCCGTGCAGTGCCTTTTCGAAGCATCTTTACAATGACGGAATTTTCCGTGCTATCGGCTTAGAGGGTTAAAGCACTCAGCTGAGCTGAAATTATATATACATGATTATTTTGGATGAAAATACAATAATTCTCAATTATAACTAATAAAAATTAATTGATTAAAACTAATTATTTAAAGAATTACAAATACAGCCACTGTGGCATCATTTTTGGTGACTTAGCGACCCTTATGGCAACTTGTGTCAAAACTCGAAAAGATTTTTTTCTCACGTTTTAAAGCATTTAGTTGAACTGAAATTTTATGTACGTGATTGTTTTGAACGACAATATGATTATTTAATGATAAATAATAAAAATGAATTACCACTTAATTTTGTGATTATGTCATATATATATATATATATATATATATATATATATATATATATATATATATATATAATTGTAACTATTTAATAAAAGTATCTAAAATGAAAATTTGCTTTTTTGATGTAAGTAGGAATTGACGTAAAAATCTTTTTTATATTACTTGTTATAATTTTTGTTCGATTTTCATCATTTGAATCGTACTGCATCCGCTTAACGAATAAAAAATCTTGCATACAAAATTAGTTTCCCATTTGGATGTAATATGTCCTTATCCAAAGCACCCTAATATTCCAATCACTTAAAGATAAAATTCAGATTTTAATGAAGCTTCAAATAATACGTAATTATCCCCATTGTTTGACAGATCCCTTGATCACACGTTGTAACCAACCGCCTTAAAATTTCTGCTCCACACCGATGATTTCGGCGATCGAAAGACGCATCTGAATGGCAGTGTTGTGCATCGAGGAGATGTCTGATAACTAGAGTGGGGGCACTAACCCGAGCCGTTCGTCACGTTGCAAATCAACTAATTGAGTCCGTCCACTGAATCCAGATGCGACAGGTCGATTGTCAACGCCACTTAAGGACGACTAAAGAGTGCACAGAATTTAATAATCTCTCCAAGTCACTCGGGGTGGTGACGTCGGCCTTTCAATTGGAAATAATCGAGACTGACAGGGAGGGGATATTGAGACGATTCATTAGTCATGCTTTAATTTAGTTTGAGGAAATGTTTAGGCTGGACCCCCTGTCAAAGGAATGCCTGTTCGAAATCCTCTCTCTTCACTTTAATATAGTTAATTTGGTTGCCAGGATAATTATTCGAGAGATAGAGCAGTTAGGAAGAGATTATCGTTTGTTAACGCTTGCATTTGCGTTATTAGTGAGGAGATCGATTTTCAGGGACAAGAGGAATGATAATGTAAGATTAATATGAATGATTCTATTTCCAATGCATATGGAATAGGTAATAAAATATTATATGGTAAGTAGAAATTAAAATATTATATAGGTTTAATACGGATGTCGTTTCGTTCGTCAATAAGTAGAAAGAAGATAATAAAGCTATAAGTATATTTAATGCAAACATGCATAATATAAAATCTGATCGAATTAATATTACACATATATCCAATTATAGCGAAAGTTTGCCGCCATCACTAATGGCGTACTTACAAACAGTTCATGTTGGCCTGTTTGTAAGTAATCTGTCAGATGACTCTTAGCTTTTAAAAGAAGAAACTTGTTTTAGAACACTATGTTTTGAAATCTGTAAAAAAAAATATCATGAATACAAGGTAGCTGAAATGAAACTACCATGCTACCCCAGAGTAGAAACATTATTAACTTTTCCAGAGTTCTGTTGAAAAAAGTCAGCTACATAATGTCGCCTAATCATGTGTACCGCTTTATATACCTCTGTTGTATCATATGATACTGTGCAGGTTTGGCACTGAAAGTTTAAAAACTATGACAATGACGTTCAAGAAACAGAGAGCTTTGCTGGCATATTTACTTTGTAAAACATACTTTACAACCCTATATTTACTGTGGCCATATTATAAATTTTCGCCCGCCTTTTACATAAAACTATCATCGTGTATAACCTGATAAAAGATCAAGATAAAAAAACACTAAGGTAAACAGGAATTCAATTTCTTGATGAATAACTTTATACCTAGAAGAAATGTTAGAATTTTTTAAGAGGAAGCACAAACAGAGAGAAGGACCTAGGTGACATGAATTTTATCTTCCATACAATTTACTTGAGGATATATTGGTGAGAGAATTAATGCGCTCACAGAAATAATTACTGTAATCTTCTAGGATGAAATATAAATGTATCATTTTTTCTAAATTTTGCCAAATGAATTCTTATTACAATTCGACTTATGTTAAAATTCTTTCATTATGCTTCAAGGTGCTATATAAAGGAATTATAATTGGAAACTCTCTCTCTCTCTTCTAACCACTCAACAATAAATCTCGTCATTACCATCATGCTAATACAAAATGCAGCCCTCATTTTAAGAGTTAAAAAAATTAGCTTCGGACTAATTTGCGTCAAACATTTCCTCTTAAAAGTAATAGATATAAAAATATGACAATAGTAATCGCTTATGTAATTCAATATCACACATCTTTAAAAGTGACGATAGTAATTATATATATATATTATTATTAATGTACCAATACACGATTACTATATAGAAATGTAGCATAAAGTTCTTCCAACTAATACATCGCTGGCGAACAAAATGTTGTTATGTTCGGTTTTTAGAACAAAGAAAAATGCTAAATAGTGTTTGTATTATTTGTGGAGTTTTTGTCTATCGTTTTGCTCTCATTTTCTTCACTTTTAATCAAGGTATTGTGGTTCCATCAAAAAGACGAAACCCTTACAATGAATCATGGTGATCTGGGGTATCGTATTTAGGTTTTTTAGGGGAAAAACCATGATACTGGCATGATAATTATTACTCTACACATATCTATTAATATGCAGAAGATATTGTAACTAATTCGTTATAAAGTCATGGTTCAATGTTCTAGAGTTCTAATGTAACTATGAAGTACGTAATTTAACTATCTATTATAGAAAAGGCAGAGAAAGAAAGATAAATACTTATTGTATAGCACAGCTTACTTTTAAAAGAGGAATCTAATTCAAAGGTTGATTTAAGGGCAAGAAATAAAAATTGTACTTCACAATTTGTTTTATTTATTAACTTATCAAGTTTTTACTATTACATAATAAGAAAATTTGGGGGCTTTAAGATTGAATTATAACAAATTAGTGAATTAACACAAATAAATCCATTTTAAAATAGAATTAAAATATATCAATGCTTTGAATTTTTTTTTAAAATTTGGGATGTTTAAAAATATTAAAACCTTTTTAAAAATGTTTACCTTGTATCACAATTAATTTCCATTTTTGTATTTTTCATATCCATTTCACTTTTAAGTTATAAATTACATAAGTATTACACGTTGTTAAATGTAATGTATAAAAATTAAAGCAATAATTATTTTTTCTGGGTTTTTAAAGTGTCACTTGTGCAATATCCTTAATTGTTAAAATACTGTCATAGATAAATTAATGTATTCACAATTTATATCTACATACAGATTAGTATAATTGAAGTATTGTATTTATTTTAACAACTGAATAATCATATCAAAATGGATTTTTTTAAAACCATGGTATTAAAATACAGTGATTTGTATAAAATCACTCTGTATTTTTCAATACACATTATTTTACGGAAAAATAAGTATTTTACTACATTAAAAAGAATTTGATAACATTAAATTAAATGCAACTGTTACTTTTTGATAGAAAACAGTTAGTTACTCAATTATAATTATCTCCAACTGAGTTGATATTTTGATACGGAACACTTTCAAAAATATTTACTAAGAACGAACCATATATAGAGTGAAAATAATTCTGATAGTGTTGTTTTGTAAAAATATTATGCTTTTTTTATGTATATAATGGTAAATGTAACAACCCGAAAAAGAAATTCATTTTTACTCTACAACCATGTAAATTTGCAGCTGCCCCTAATAGCACGTAATGACATTTTTTATTGGAAGCCTTTCTGGAATATAACTTCAAAATAATTAGTTTGTTCTACAAAATAAATCAAGTACTTTATATACAAAGAAAAAAGGAACTGTATATAAAATCTAAAAAAAATACCTTAACATGATGCATTTTTAGAGAAGATTTGTTACATTAATGAAAAATTAATTTCATACACGCTTTAAAAATGTTAGAATGAAAAAAATGTTTTAAAGTTTTTAGAGTTTCGAAGATATTTTTTTTAAAAAATTGTAATCAAAGTAAATTAAGTTGAATAATGTTTCATGCAAATTTTAAAAAATACAGAAGTAATGCAAGCCATTTTATGCTAATTTTAAGTGAAATTTTAGAATTATGCAAGGTTTCCTGTTTATACTCCATACCTTTATACCTTCTATGCAACGCATATATATATATATATATATATATATATATATATATATATATATATATATATATATATATATATATATATATAGTCTAATTCTCTACAGACAAGAGATAAATATTCACCAATCACATTCGAAAAAAACACAGACAGTAAAGAGAACATACAATCGACTGAAAAAATATTTTTATCTTTCATTTTTTCAATAAGAGATTTACTATTTTTAAGTATGGCTGTGGATTTAAGATTATTTATTGCATCATATAATATTTCATGGGGAATTTTGGCTCTTTTGCTGATATATGTATTAAATCTATTTGTAACTGTCCTAAATTTGTCTGATATATTTATATATATATATATATATATATATATATAACTTAAAATGTTTATTATAAACTCATTTATTCTTCGTCCATACTTTTTAAAGAGATTACACAGCCACAGCAGTATAAAAACGTGAAAGGTGACCAGTACTCGTTGTGAATCAATGTTTATATCTATTACGTCAATTAAGATATGGAACAACGAATATTAGTGTCTGACATTCTGGATATATTTAAGATATGATCTCAAATGTTCATTGACACCTTTGTGGCAGAATTAATTTTCTGCTAAAGATTTCTGACAGCAATGATATCTTAATTTCATAGTATATGAATGTGTAGTTCAATTTACCTATATGTGAAATATATCATAAAATTGAGAGATTTGGCAGATTTGTTTTCCTATATGGTAATGCTGATGTTCTATGCACCATCAGAAAAATCCAAAGTGCCGTCAAGAGTGAAAGCGAGCGCATTGAAAACTTGTGAAGAATGAAACTGTTTGCTTTGTTTTTTTGTCTTTAATTAGTTTATTTTACTATTCCTTAATCTTTGCGAAATCCTATATTTTTACACACTACATATACCACTCAAAATAGTTTATTTTATTATGAAGATTACGTTTCAAAGACAAAGAGTGGATGATATTACAATTTAAAATTTCCAGACGTTTTATCTGTCCCCGTACATATGAGAGTTAGAATGTAATTTTTCACCATCACTGAAATTGGGGAAAATTGCACCCCCATGGAGATAAAATTAATCAAAATTTCAGACTCGTTTTCGCATGCAAGGTGAGAAGGGAAGATTTTGAACACATTGCCTAATAGATGATGCAATAGAGCAAATATTTCATTTCGACTCATGCAGTTGATTGCATTTGTCACTTTGTTATGCCTCGGATAAACATTAGCAACCAATTTAAGCAAATAAAATAGTTTGATAGAGATCAAAAGAAATGAGCTTGTAGAACGTTCAAGTTTGACGCTAGTTTTTCAGGTGATTTTACTGTATATTCTGAGACACTTAAGCATTATCTCCTTCGGATCATTTCTAATTTAATCGTACCTTTATGTCAAACGGCTAGAGTTGATTTTTTTCGAATATTTTGATTTGCTCAGCGATGAAAGGGATTCATTAGTGCAAATAATTACTACAATTAGTACTTTTTTATTAATATTTTTTATTTATTAATTTATATGATGATTACCTCATCAATTGTGTGAAGTCCTTTCTAGATTTTCATGTATGAATTAATTAAAAATAATACCCAATATTTTAACGAGATTTTTCGTTTGAAAGGAATTTTCTGACAATAAAAAAAGTATAATTAATATCCTTTCCAAATATTATCCCTTATGAATGACACATTCATTTGACGCTAAGTCTTGTCTTTGAAATGCTTGTTATTCTCAGAGTGGCGGAGAATTTAAATCAACCACTATTTCTTCCTACCTATTTAGTCTTGACAGTTTATGAAGAGTAATATGTTAACTGTGAAAATTTTCATTTTTTATAACAAGCCATTAAAAGAAGAGAATGCAGTGAAGCCATGCGTTTCTGGAGTGCTGTCATTTTTTTCATTTCATTTATTTTTCTTTGGGGGAAAAAGAGTGCCGTTCGCTGATTGCATTTTAATCGAGTCTTTTAGTGCATTTTTATTTAGGCACTCCAATCTTTTTTTAATGCACTTTGCTTAAAATTCTGAGAATGAAAGTGACATAAAGCCTGCAAAGATGAATATTATGATAAGTGCAAAACGCAATGTTTTCAAATGTTTTTTCAAAGATTAAACACAAAGGCAATGTTTTTTTATATGTGATTTTATTTTGGTTAGGTATTAAATTTTTAGAAAATGATAGTTGGTGACCTTCTTTATTCGAGGTATTCAACAGAGAAATATTTCTAGATTATTTTAAGCAACTTTGAATTTTAACTTGAAAGAGAGCTCATTGAGATGAATAATAGAAAAATAGGATAACTAGTTGAAATGATTAAATATAGTTGATGCTAGTGCCTTTAAAGTCTGAAAGGGAAAGACTAATTCCTTGATATCTTACACCCGAAGAAAATTTGTCTACAATTTTATAAAAAGATATGTGTGAACCCCCTGGGTTCCACCCTAGACGCTAAGATTAATTTGAAGCAAAGAATGGCCAGACGTCACTTGTGTAATAACAAATTGTTTTTATTCACTTAGTTCAAATATCAAAAATTCTAATGACAAATAGTAAGCTATATGTCTACGTCAAAAAGGGATTTACCTTTGATATTAAATTAAATTACGAAATATGGAAATAATCAATAACTACGCTCAATATCAAAAGGGTTTACCGGAATAGGAGGTCTGAGAAATACACGCAACTTGAATTATTAGCTTTCATTAAACTTGAACTAATTTTCTTAAGCTAATGCTTGTGGTAAGCGGTATGAAACTAGATTATATCACCTGGTTGTACTTATGATCTCTTCAGGTAGCGAAATCCTCCTAAGGCTTCTTTGCTGAAGGCTAACAGCAATACTCTTATATCTTAATCCAATTGAATCCGGCAAATCTCATCACTACTTCTGCTGGCTCAATCGCCTTCAACTGCACTAACTTACAACGCTCTCCTTAAGTACCCTATCTACTTTACATATCCCGTTTTCTCCTTTTGGAGTTGATTGGAAGTATACGCGAATTTACAATCCCAAAAGACGCCTAATAATATTAAAGGAAAAGTGCCGAACAGATTCGACACATATTACAAATAATAATTTGCTGTTAGAACCCCAGATAATCAAAGATATAAGAAAAGGCTTGACTATTTTATTGACTTGCATGCTTGATTTCGTCTTGAGTCTAAACTTTTTGGTTTCACTGAAAAAAGTAAGACACGTAATTATTTTATTGGGAAAGTGTGTCAAAATGGTTTGCATCTGCCTATTACGTTGAAATGCTTTTTGCACTTCCTGGATGGATTCTAAGTTTTGACTGGTACACTGGAATGATCAAGGGGGATTTGTCTGAACACTTTATTTTAAAATTGATCTCATTAAAAGTAAAACAGTATGTGAGAACTAATGGATAATTTCTGCGTCTTTCAGTCCATTGTATAAAGTCTCTTTTCGTGGGATGTTGATCTCGATTCGAATCCACTGGGGATTAATTTCTCCCAACACTATGTGTGTGACAACCAGTACAGAATATTTAAAATAAACACTCCGGTTTATCTCACTTTCAGTCTCAGATAAATAAGTATTGAATGATACTTTTGTGTGATAAAATCTGGAATTCATTCTTGTCAGAAAGGGATAAAACTAGATTGAGACCCCCATATGTATGACAATCAACCCATAATGAAGAGCTCTGACACATTCTAGATTCCTCTTATGGATCTGTAAATAACAGTTCTGTAGTTTGTTAGAAATTCTAATACCTGAACAATCCTTGTAAACCTTATTCTTAATCGTTTAAGTTTGAACAGAGTCCACTGTCCCACTGGTAACAAATTATTACTGAAACTTCCAAACTGGTCCAAACTATTTTTGTTCATGATTGCCCATCTATAAAAAACCGAAAATTGTTTGCTATTTTATCAACAATAACAACCATATTTATTCGAATCATAGTCGTACTTTTTCTCCAGTGTTAATGCTACTGAAAATCAGGTGCGGCTTAGAATCTGAGGCAGAAAAATATATTGAATGGAAGAAATTAAACGTAATACAAATTTGAATAACTGTTCAAGTACGTATATAAAAATTTTAATACAGATAAAAGAAGTTAGTCATTCACTTATTAGTTTTCATTAAAAATTATAATTTTTTTAATTTAATGAATGTTCGATTTCAGTTAAAATTTTGAAGCTATATATTTTTTTATTTTTCATTGAAATACTTTGAGAATCTGGAGTGGCTTGGAATTGATGGCGGCTTAGACTTGAACAAATATGATAGTTTTAAATTCAGTTACAGTTGCATGAATTCTGATCTCATAAATTGATGTAATTTGAAGATAGTTAATGTTTTAATGTCGTTCAGGAACAGTTTTTTATTTTACTTTTACATAATTTTAGGGTTTGAAGAAGAATACTCAATATTTTTTTATATCCTTATATGTTGTGTTTCATATCATGCGACCAATTTCAGAAGTATATAAATATAGCATGCAACACACTATTTTTATTTCGATTTTGGTAGATTCATGATTTAAACCAGTGCTTCTCAAACTGTGGGGCGCGCCACCCTGGGGGGCGCGAACATATCTAAAATAAAAGCTTTAAAAATAATTAATTTACTGGAATGAATTAAAACAAAATACTTTCAGATATAATAAAAAACGCACTTTTACTCTGATATAATTTATAGGCGCACGCACGCAATATTAAGTCATCAAAAATAAAAAAAAATTCTTTAATACCTAATTAGCTATCTTGATCCTATAACTAAATAAAAAAAACTTTGATTTGATTTCCTGTAATTCCACGATGATAGATTTTTTAATTACGCTTTCTTTTTAAACCTAACATACTACTCTTTCAGAGAAAAAACAGATCCCAGACCCAGAATCGAAAAAAATTTAGGAACATAAAAAATTCATCACTGTCATTATTTTTGAAATACTGCACATTATAGTTTTAATTTGTTAGACCCTCTATATAAGTTATTGGTACATTTATATTTAGGACCCCTATTTTATGTGTGTTTGTTTCTCATTTACGGAAGTTGTAAGTAATGTATTTCTCTGTTGCGCTTTTTTCCATGCAAAACAGTTTTATTATATTTGGAAAACCACGGAGAACACTTTGAAGGATTAGTCGACCAAGACATATTTTATGAGTATTCTAAAACATATAAAGCATAAGGAAAAACGTTTTGCACAATCGTTTTAGCAGTAACATACATATTATCATAATGAATACACTTTTTACCCGAAAGTGGTCGTGCGGGACACACAGATTACGAAATCTTCAATTCTGGCAAAACTGTTTATTTGTTACCAAAGAAAAAATTAAAAAGTCCTTGAAAGTAGGTAAGTAAACTTACTCATTATTAAATTATTCACTGGAATCACGATTTGTATCGTGTACAATAAACTAATTATAAAAAAAAAAGGATTGGGGTGACCCAATAACCGTGTTCGGCCTTATTGAGTGCGCGCCTGCTCCCGGGTTGAAACATGTTGAACTATTTTTGCTTTAAATATTAAAAATAATACGATTATTCATCTCCGGAATTTTATATTATTGTTCATTATTTAACATGAATTATAAATGCTAATTCTGTGAGCCTTAAAATTACAATTCGCTTAAAACTAATTATAATTTGAGCAACCATTTAAAAAAAATCCTTTGACATTTTGGTAAACACAGTCGAGCATTTGGCTTTGCTCTTCTTACAATTCAGCTATTATAACAATAATGTTTTATTTAATGTTTTATTTAAAGAGCGGGCACTTCAGCCGGCATATTTTTAATGTATCAGTGCTGCTCAGAGTATTTTATAGCTAATTAATTAATACTAAATTAAGAAGAAGTTTAATAAGTATTAATGATTTCCATGGGCTTGTCTTGCAAAGCAAAGTTTTTATATGGAATGGTTATGATTAGAAATTGGTCATCTGAGTTATTTTTCTATATTTAGCAGATATCTATATTTTGTCTTCAAAGCAGCCACCTCATTTTGCAATATGTTCAATTTAAAAATTAGAGAAAGGAAAAATAAATAATAATTATTCTATTATTTTATTTATTATTTATTTTTTGCTTAAAAATAGTATACAAAATGTAATACTTTTAACACGAAAATAAAAAATGTCAACAACTATTGCCACATACAACTCAAGACTCTTTTTTTCAAATTCAATATTCCATCTCCTTATCTATTGCCATTGAAAGTTCCAGAACTTTCCATATTTAAAATTACAGTTAATTTTTATAAATAAAAGCACGCGCGCGTGCACGAGCATTAATACAAATCATTAATAAAAGCATTAATATAAAGCACGAGAGAGATAAAGAATTACCATTTGTTACATCCTTCCCCTCTGGTTTCATCGGCGTCCGACGAGGAACCAGGAGTCTGTGGGACCTTTGGTGGACGGCCACGTTTACGAAGAGGAATAAGGGGTTTTACTTTGTCATTATTACAAGGAGTTAAAGCAGAGGTGTGGTAAACACCAAGAGGTTCCCATGAATTATAAGACTAGCAATCTCGTAATTTGATGGTGATATTTGTGTTAAAATCACGTAGGAACCGTCTCTGCGTGGCATTAGTTTCGCACTTCTTCCTTGCGCAGCGCTTCTCAGTGGATGTGATGCTACAAAGACATGTTCTCCAGGTTGATATGTTGGGGCAGCTTTTCTCTTTTTATCAGCGTAAAACTTCCTACTATCCTGTTGCTCTTCAACCACCTTTCTAATCTGAGTGGAAAACTTAGCAAATTTCTTGAGATAAGGAGTTATGTCTGGCGCAAATTTATCATTCTGGATGACGACTCGGATATCATTTACAACTTGACTTGGAGTGCGTAACTCTCTACCAAAATTCAGAAAGGCTGCCGTTTCCTGTCATTTCGCATTTGGCTGAGTTGAGAGCAAAGTGGATGAAGGGTAGCTTCTCTGACCAACAGTCATGCTTGTCTTGGACGAGAATTGCCAGCCGTGGGGTGTTTCAGATCCCTATTCTTTCTTTCAACTGGGTTAGCTTGTGGATGGTATACAGGGATCAGGGATTGATGGATGTTTAATAGGTAGCATATTTGTTGCATCACTGCTGACACAAACTGGGTTCCCTTTTCACTAATAAGGCGGTGAGGAATACCATACCTCAGTAGAACCTCTTCAATCAAAGTAATGGCACATTCTTTAGCTGTGGCATTGGGTAGCGCATACAGTTTGACCCATTAAGTGGTACAATCCTCAATGATGAGGACACTCTTTACTTTCACGTAGGGGCCCGAAGAGATCAATGGCCAAGGTTTCAAAACGTTTGGCTGGTACAGGTGTTGTAATAGCCCGGAAGGCTTCTGATTTGAAGCTTTGTATTTAATGCAGTCAAGACAGTGCTTTACGGGAGTCATTCTGTATGGGGGTACAGAGATAGGAGGATTAGTTCCCATGTTAATGTGGTGCTCCAAGATATTTGTTGCTTCTCCCCCGGGTTCGAAGGCATTTTAGAAGGATTCCAACAGGAGGTTAAGTTTCTCCTTCTGGGCACACACACACGCAGAGGTTAAACTTTCACCTTCCCCTTCTCTTAATTGTCAGGTGTTGCTGGACATCTTCTAAACTATGGACGGGGTGTCCAATTCTTCACCAAATGTATACTTGAGGGTAGGATTGTCCCAAAAGTACCAACAAGTATTATTCACATCTAGAACCAAACCAGCAGAACTATGGAAATCTGTCCCTAGAAGTGTTCTATTTCCATTTGCCTTTGGGAAAATTATGAATTTCGTCAAGACTGATCTCCCTTCAATTTCTATCATTACTTGGCTTGTGAGGACCTCACCTGTGGTCTGTTGAACATCTGCTAAGCTCATTGCTAATGTGGTTTCCTGGAAAAGCAGTCCTTTATCCTTAAATATCTAGAGGATCCTTTCCCCAGCAATTGAATGTGAAGATACTGTATCTGCACATACACGTCCCTTTATTCCACAGAAAATTATGTCGATTAGGGTTAATCGAGGGATTCTGGTCTGAGTTGTGTAAGCATTGATGTGATTGGTTGCTACGTCTGTTCTTTGTGAGCGTTCAGGTTGCAGGTGGAACCCCTAGAATTTATCACTCCTTGTTTCCCACAGCCATAGCATCTGAGAGGGGATCTCTCATTTGGTACCTGATGGGAATATTCTCTTTTGGGAGGGCGCTCAGGTTTCCTGAATGATACCTGTCTTCTATCATTTACGGTTTTACCTGCCTTCACGTATCTTCTAGGTCCACTGGGTAGGGAACGTCGGATGTTGTCAAAAGCTTCCAGCTTATCTGCTAACATTTCTGGGAAGATAAGTTCTTCCCAGATATCCAGGTAATGTTCCTTACACTCTGGAGAGCATCTCTTTTTCATTTGATCGGCAATCATCAAATTCTTCAATCCATCCAATGAATCAATTGTAAGCTCATTGAGCCAACCTTCAAAATATGTTCCAATTTCAAAGTAATAATCCTTCCACGTCCCATTTGGGCTTTTTTTGTGACGTGAAAACAGCTCCCGGAATTTTTCTGTGGTTAATTTAAACCGTTGCAGAAGCATTCTTCGAATGTGAGAGTAATCCCTGCATTTCTCCTCAGGCTCACGGGCAATGATGGAGGTTACATCACTAGGTAGGGCACCAACGAGATAGGGTACCCAAAGATCTTTACCACGATCCAATAGCTTCATTTGCCGTTCGAATAAGGTGAGGAACAGGTCCAAGTTATCAACTTCAGAATTGAATGTTGGTAGCAATTTTTTAAATTCAATTTTTGTTTGGGGTAGGTTTTGTGGACCTACGACTCTTTGAGTCTCATTTTGCAGTCGTGTTTTCTGCAGCTCAAATTCATGCAGTGTTTCCTTTTTTTGTTTGTTTTCCTCGTCTATCCTATTTGATACGATTCCCTCAAAGATACATTTCACAAATTCAGGGTCTTCCTTATAAGCATCATTTGTTAAAATTTTTGTCCTTCATTCAAATATTTTTAGCTCTTCCCCATTCGACTCACATTCCCCTAACTCAACAGCAAGCTTAATGAGGTCAGCTTTTTTCCCTTTTCCCAGAAATGACATGACTGAGAAATTTAAGAGTTGCAAATAAATAAAATAAATAACTAAGGTTCAGGCCTTTTATTGTCCACCAAAGCTCTTACAGATATGGGAATACACTTTGAAATATGGCTAGCTTTAAAATCTTATAAATTATTATGCACTTCAAAAACTATTAAAATAGGTAAATAAATTAGTAACATATTCAAAATACCAACAAGGAACCTTAATTCAAATAATAAAATAATATAAAGAAAATTTAGGAATCATCAGTTGTAATGATACAAAAATTCAATGCAATGAAAATTCTAAACAGAACTAAAATAATCAGGCATGTAAAGCTACCTAAATTCAATAGAAAATCAGTAAAATATCAAACAAAATTGTAATTATTAATGTGTAATTCACAAAATATGAATCAGGAAACGTTATCTCACTAGAAATAAATTTATATACAGCAAAATTGAGAATTATCATTGCATAAGAACACCAAAAAATCAGTGTAATAAAATAATAAATTATCCCTAGCTCTAACACACTGTAGCAGAGAGAGAGGATTGCTATCCCTTGATATGAAAAATGCACATAACACTATTGCAAAAACTTTTAACAGGAAATAGATCTTTTTTCCTTTTTTTCAGACAAGTGAAGTCAGGATGATTTACTTTCTCTCTCGATTTCCAGGGATTTTTTCTTGCTTTAGAAGGATTGTGGCGCAATACCAGTAATTTTTCTTTCCGGGACAGTAAGGTTTACAGAGCCGGTTAAATTTTCATTTTTCTGTGGCGTTTCGTCACAGCGGCGGTTTCTGTTTCTACGGGGTCGTAGTTCTTTGGACACGGGTGTGGGCGCCAGTTTTAACACGAAAATAAAAAATGTCAACAACTCTTGCCACATACAACTCATACTTTTTTTTTCAAACTCAATATTCCATTTCCTTATCTATTGCCATCGAAAGTTCCAGAACTTTCCATAATTAAAAATACAGTTAATTTTTATAAATAAAAGCACGCGCGCGCGCGCACGAGCATTAATATAAATCATTAATAAAAGCATTAATATAAAACACGAGAGAGATAAAGAATTACCATTTGTTACATAGTTAGGTTACTAATTTTTTATGGCATATAATTAAGATCGCCAATTGTAGCTTTAGTGTCAAAGTGCATTATTAATGCATTCAGTACATTATTAATATATTAGGGGGACGCGATAAAAAATTGTGATTGGAAAGGGGGGCGCCAGTATTAAAAGTTTGAGAATCACTGAATGAAGCACAGACTGAGATTTGCAATCAAAAGGAAATACACGCATGGCGGTATTTATTTATTCCATCTCGACGCCAAAATTTTTAACATAAATACTACATAATTTATTTCTTTAAAAAGGCAAATGGTTTCAAAATTTTAACATAAAGAAAATTATATTTCAATAATTTGAAATATAGAAAATGTTATTTTATGGTTTATATATATACATTTTTTTTATTATTTTACATTTATGTAACAAGTATAAAAGTCAAAGTAAATCTAATAAGTTATGTTTCATCAATTTTGAACACATAAAAAGTACTTTACGACTACACCATATTTTACGATAAGATAATGATAACGGCTCTAATTTTGTATCTGTCTAAGACAGCTTCTATCTGCAGTTATTTGCTTCATATTCACAGAAAGTCTAAAATTTGAAAGAAATTTGGAAAACCATATTTTTTATTCAGATTTGCAACACGAAGCATGTAGAATAATTGCCAAAACTTGTAAAACAGTTAAAAGAAAACGTTCATAATAGCTTAAACTGTTTCCATTATACTCGTAATATAAAAAGTATTGATTAGTAATAATCAATACTTTTTGGCTTGCCCTCTCCCAGTATAATTTTAAATGGTTAAAAAATCTAAATATTGTTTGAAAACCTGGATTGAAGCATTTAGAATATTTTTACAAATACAATCTGTTCACTAATTTTTGGTATGCAATGGTTTGTATGACTTTTTCTCAAACATAAAAATCCTATAAATACATTTTATTTTTAAACATTTTATTAGAATCTTTTTTAAAAAAATCTAAAATCCAAAGAAAGCATGCTTTTCTTATAATTTATTAATTGGAAAATTCTTAGAAAGAGTAGTATAATCAAAGCTGCATTTAGCAGATAGGATCATAAATATTGCCTTTAAATACTGGAAACTTGTCAGTTAAATGACGGACTGCAGGAACAATGATTTGTACAAATTATTGGGAAAAGGAAATAAGTTTTCTGAGAAGTAGTTTTATATTAATTTTTGCAATAAGTCAATCTCTTAGAACCTGAGCAGGTTTTCCAATATAATTAATGTTTTAAACTTTTCTGTAATACTGCTAAATAATGATGTATTGGAATTTAAAATACATTATCCATGAAATAAGTTACCGACGAAACTTCATTCGCGATTTATTTTTTATACGAACATAGTTTGATGTGTCGGAATAACAATAACTGAACATATTAAGAAATTTACAGCTCAAAAAGCTGTTAAATTGAATCGTAAGTGAAGCAGTCACTTGATACTCCATTGCATTTTCATTTGTACTGTTTTGTTTTAGGAACTGTAAGTTGAGCTGTGTGCGTGCAACTGAAATATGTGTGAAGTATTTTTTTAAAAATTTATTTAAGCCTATATATATATTTCTTCTGTTTCCACAGATTATAAACACTTTTTGATTATTTGTAAAACTTTGTACTACATACGTATTCCTCGAAAACTTATAAACGAATCTTTAAACATTTGAGTTGCTTCAGAGTACGGCATTAATAATTAATGAATTGAGATATTTGCTAATATCTATTCATGTGTCTTAAAAGGAAAAATAACTCATTTTAAAAAGTTTTCTTCTCTATGTGTAGTTTAATATTACAATGTTTCCTAAATATTTAACAAAATATTTTTTGAATATTCAAGCAATTTCGCAACCACACAGATCATACTGATGTTATCTAGTGGTATTTTAAAGCATATGTCAGGCTGAAGCCACAAAGAAGTAAATAAACAAATCAGTAAAAGTACGTAAAGTACTATTTTGCAGATTAACTAAGTAAACTAAAACATGTAAAGGAGAAAAATTAAATCGAATTATATGAACTTGTTTATGCTCCATTAAAAATTAAGTGCTCGTTCTGATTTTAAAACAATATAATAATTAATCAAACATCACTGTAAAGTAACAAATCATTAAACGTTAAGCAATACATTTATTAAGCTATACATTTTAATAGACATAGGAGATGTTCTGTGTATTTTGATCATTCTACAGCAAACTCAAAATTATGTACACATACATTTAAATTTTATTTAATAAGACGGATAGAAATATAGTTCTAGAATAATCTGCACGTCTTTTTCTTATACATTTATTTATGGAAACTCAATTAAAAATACAAATTTTTAAAATATTGGGCTTTTTTCCCATTCTTAGCCCAACGAGTGTCACCGGCGGGGTATTGTTAAATTAGTTATAAATACATTGAGCAGCACTGATACATTTATAAGTGTATTTTATTTCTTATTCTGTCAGAATTTATTTTGTTTGTTTACTTTTTCATAAAGCAATAATTTGTAGAATTATCCTTTGTTTTTGACTTTTCAATATGCTCGCGCCCTCTTCGTTAAGTTATCACGTCCCCCTTGGGAGGGAGGGGCTCCTCACAGTTCGAGAAACACTGAGTAAAGGGGGTTAATCTTAACTGTTTGAAGGAAGGGAATGCGAGTAAATTTTAATGTTATTAAATTATATCATATAAAAATGTATCATATTTACCACATTTTTAAGATATTTCATTGCTATTTTTTGAATTTTTGTGTCCATAGTAGACAATTTTCTATTTGGTTTCTTGAATAGTAGTTACATTTTTTAAATAAAAATAGGAGATTTTAAAAACTATGACATATATCGTGATAAGACCGTGAGAATATTGTATAAGATTAACATTTTAAATACAATTTAAAACAAAATAAATGTGTGCATGTTAATTTAATAATTATTATGTATATGTATTATTGCGATAAGCTTACTTTCTATCAAAATAATTAAATGTTAGCGAAACAAAAAAAAATTGTAAAATATTCCATGTATCATTTTTTGGGAAATAAAATTTTAAACTTTAAAAAATTCCCCCAATATGAAATTTCAAAACAATGAATTACATTTGAAATAACATCAATAGGTAATTCAAATATTTATAATGTGAAACAAATCTAGCAAAACATAATTTATTTGTTCTGTATTTCAGTTATTATACTTTGTGAGAACAAAATTAAATATAAAAATATGCAAATGTATTTGCAGAATAATCTTTGAAAAACTATGGTCCTTAGGGACTGAAACTGGGTTACTTGTTTAAATGTACTAAATTGAAAACCGTCCTGAGAATGAAATATCGACTTTCCTTACCAAAGAGGGGGTGCATATTCGAAAAAATAATGCTGTGTGTCAAGGTTAGATTTTGAAATAGCAATTGGTTGTACATAGGGACAAGGGTGTACAAAACACTTTTAAATATAAAATATCTATATAAAATGAAAATATCCATTTCCCGGATCTAGATAGCTATACTTAGAATCCAATTTAAGAAAAGAAGAAGCGTATTTTTCATGAAATGCACTAAGAATAACTTAAACAAATGACATAATTTAGGTGGAGATAAATTTAATCAGACTTCATCTGCAAAAAGGTAAAAACAAATATTTTATCAAAATTAAAATAAAATATAGTTCAAGCCTTTTTTTTAATTCATTTTGAAAATATTCGAGGATTTTTTTTTAAAAAAATGTATTTTCTACCAGCAGTAATGGGTTTAAAATCATCGTAAATGTTTTTTAAATATAATTTTAATTTTAAAATTGGTCATTGATTATCAAAACACTTCATATATGCATGTCAACCTTCCGATTGTTACCCAAGTACAGGGTTAATTAAAAATTAATATAGCGATTACAAACGGCTTTAACTAAAAAATGGAAAAAATTGATCTACTAAATTTACCATAAAATGTAGATGGAGCTTCACAATTTTGTATACATACGTCATAAATGTTATATGTGACTTTTTTTGGTCACACGGACAAGGGCAAATTAAAGAGTACGGTCTTTTATTCTTCTGTGAATGAAGTGTTACCTCTCATGTTTATCTATAAATGCTTCAGCCATGGTTAATGTCCCAGCCAGACTCTGATTTTATAGATTGCTTCTTTCAGCAAGTTGGAGCGCCTCCACTCTGGGGTATGGAGGCTCACACATTTTTCAACCAACATCTGTCAAAGCGTTGGATTGATGAAGTGGAGATGCCGATGATGTCTTCTGCTCTTGGTCACCAATAACGCCAAATTGTGCGATTGTTTATGGCAAGGATGGCGAAACAGTGGCATGCATGCCATCAATGGCACGCGACACAATGGTTTGGGGACGCGAGTGATCAAAATACTTTGCATTTTATTTAAAAATAACAAAACTTACTATGAAGTCTATTACGAACAAACGCGAGTGATCGGTCGCGGGGAGGGGGGGAACACACGTTTATATTATTGTCTCTTGTCTTAGTTACGTCGTGGACTATAGTTGCTTATTATGCAAAGTTTGTCTACGCATAGCATAGTCAATTTCGTTCACACAATTGTATTTTAAAACTTATTTGTGTTATATTTACGATTTTTAACTGTTCTTCAACAAGGCTGGTTCAGGACAAAAAAGGCAAGACAGTAAGTGTAACACAGAATTTCTAACTTGGTGAATCTAGAAATACGGCGTTATTAGTAAAGGCGACAAAGGCCATGCGTGTTTTATGCTTTGGAGCAGTAGAATGCAGAATATCGTCACTAAAACGGCATTTTGAGACGAATCCTTTTGTCAAAAAAGGGAACCACTGTAAAAATAATTAATTGCTTAGAAACCATTTCGCAGAAGACTCCAATTCAGTATGCATTCTACTAAAAGTAACATCTTGCAATCGTAATAAAAATATTTGTCATCTACACACACAATCTGCAACAACAGAAGTCACACTAATGTTGCTTTAATTTGAATTACACGTATAACTAAAACATTTTCAACTGGGCAGTGCAAAGGAGTAGTAAATAGATTCGTAGTAAATAGAGTTATGAGTTGTTAGTATATAGTTTTATTATTTTTTTACTAACCACAAGTCAAAATTATTTTATGGCATGTCTATACCTCATCAAACATTTCTTAAGAAAAAGTGGCACGTTGATCGCAAAAGGTTCGCAACCCCTGGTTTATGGGGTTATGTGAAGGGTGTATTTGCTTCCAATGCCCAAACCAATTGAAGAACTGATAGTACGCATTTGCTGTGCGCTTGCGTCGGTGAAAAATGCTTCATAAGGAATGTAATGAAATGTATACAGCCTAGACATTATCCATGTGACCAAGGGAAGTCACATTGGACATCTATGACGGGTGTATATAAAATTTTGGAAGTTCCATCTACTTTAAGTGTAAATCTTATCCAGAAGTTCTTTTCCATTCAATAGTTATAGCCGTTTGTATATAAACGTTATATTCATTCTCAATTATACTATGTAAAAACTATTGGAAATGAAATTAACCGACAAGTGTATTAAATAATACAAGTATTATTATTATTACAAATGTTAAGTACTTAGCATACGGAAAGAGAATAAATAATTCTAATTTTGTTTGCCAATTATAAAACTTTCTTAAGATATGTGGATGCATAAAAACAGATTTTTCACCTTAAATAAGATGAAAAGTTTTCAATGTGGCATTCGTGTTATTTGAAATTTATGTTGTGCTAAAGTTTATCGAAGATATTTGTGTCAAAAGTAGGCAATTGAGAATTTGAACTACAGTCATGTCAATAAATTAAGGATAATGAAGTTCAGGCAAAGAAAAAGACAGAAGCAAAACAAGTTTGACTTATTTGTAAAGTCTATTTATTAAACAAAAGGTAAAGAGAAAAAAAAATGCTATATGTGTGACATAATAAATAAAAATTGCGATTTTTACTCCCTGGAGCAAATTTCAAAAAAGAACCTATTTACAAAAAACTGTATAACATGATTAGTATGATGGTTAATACGAAGTATGTCTTCCGGACGATGCAATACAGGCCTTACAACGCCTAGGCATGCTGAGTATCAAATTATCAATCTGATCTTGGGGAATATTACACCACTCATCAAGCAATGCCCTCCGAAGTTCCGGTAGGCAGGTGGGAGGGGGTGAGGGGCTGCAATTCGTCGACCAAGCATATCCCACACATGCTCTATTGGATTCAAGTCCGCTGAGTATGCTGGTCAATCCATACGGGTGATATCCTCCGATTGAAGGCATTCGTGTACAATATTTGCACGGTGAGGATGGGCGTTGTCATCCATAAACAGAAATTCAGCACCCATGGCGCCCCAGAAAAACGTATATGTTTAACCAGAATGGCATCCCGATAGATGTGGCCTGTCATCGTTACACTCTGAACAGGCAGGTCAGTTCCGTAACCAAGAATATTTCATCCCCAAACGAGCCATACTGCACCACCG
Organism: Trichonephila clavipes; assembly: GCA_019973935.1. Lineage (NCBI taxonomy): Eukaryota > Metazoa > Arthropoda > Arachnida > Araneae > Nephilidae > Trichonephila > Trichonephila clavipes. The sequence continues at coordinate 105,904 of BMAU01003266.1, read as the reverse complement.
TAACGGTGTTGTTCAATTGTGTTCTCTTGGTGGTAACGGGTACCTGGCGCTCTCCATATTAAAATCCGGCGAGAATTAGACTGCAATCTAAACCTGGACTCGTCGGAGAGAAAACATTACACAAGACCACTGTTGTGGTGTCCACAATGCATGCTCTCTACTGCAGGTTATTCGCAAGCGACAGAGAGTTGCGGTAAGTGGAACACATCTGAGAGGTCTACGAGCATATTAACCAATGTGCCCTAAGCGTCTGCACACGGTCTGCCTTGAAATTGTCATACCGGTTGCTAAAGAGAGCTGACGAGACTGGTCTGATGCTGTGCTCTTTCTGTTTATCTTGGCAGTAATTACTAAATACTGGTCCTCATTCGGCTTTGTAAATCAGGGGCGATAGTTTTACTGTAACATCTACAAAAATTACCATCATTTTGGAATCGTTGCCAAAATCTGGAGATGACACTCTGGTCGATTCTAAGTTCTTGGGATCTTCTAGCTGGTTACGTCCACATTCCAGTCGTCGAATAATTCTACCACGTAAAAATCATCCAAATGCTTCATTTGTGCCATAACTATGCGGTTATTGCAGTGAAAGGATTTTAAAGCGCTTGTGAACAAGTTTACTTCTTTGCCACCATTCCTTATATACCCCTCTCTTAGACTCTCATCATTGTGATTCACTATCCGGGCCATCTGGTGGTTTCCTGTAATTTGGATATTCTTCAAGATGTGTGTGATAATTCTACAGGTGAAATTTTTATTTTAGAGTTCAATATCTCTGTGATTCTGAATTATCCTTAATTTATAGACATGAGTGTGTACTTGTTTTGTATAGCTTCTAAAAATAGAAGCAATTGTTTTATGCTTTCAAGATCAATGAAAAATTTACAATGATCTTGGTGAAAAGGATTACGGATATATAATGTGTGCTAAAGAAAAAAAAACGAAATTTTTCTCTTTCTTTTGAACGGTGCGGGAAGTTCAAGAGAGAGAAATGAAAATGTTTTATATTAACTTTTCTTAAAGAATAAAATGAAATTTTATGTGTTCCTTTGTAAACATCTTCGACCCTAGTCCTTTATGTTGCACTGAAAATCTGTTTCGTATCCATGTTTACTCTGATCTCTTACTTTTCGCCACGGTTGCTTAAAAACGCATGCATATTGCAACAGGAAACCAGAGGTGAAATTTTAACATTTGAAGTAAATTTTAAGCATTGATTTTTTACGATTCCACTAAAAAAATAATTTTTTTTTAAAGAAAGCTGTTTGCAAATCAATTTTACAATGCATAAATATATCTGAATCTCTTCATTACTGATGTTATAATTTTAAAAAATTCGAGTGATTTAAAAAAACTCCTTGTTTTTTTTTAAAAAAAAGCATTTAATACAAGTATAAGTACGTTTGCTGACTATTATTTCTATTTTTGCTTACTTTTCATAATTTTCACTGCTAATACCATTAACATACTTAAAAGTATTTTTTTTTAAAAAAATAGAAGAACACTAAAAAGAATGCTTAATCGATATGACTAGCAAAGAAATTCCTGATTATGATTATTGAATTTGTTAAACTTAGTTAATATAAATAAAATGACTATGTTTTAATGTTTTGAATTATTTTACAAATGATGAGTAAATTACAATACTATATTTAAGCTACTGAGAGACGCAAACACATGCACTCACAGATATTATTGTTACCAGAATCGTTGACTTGGAATTATATTGCTTTTAAAATCAGCATTAGTTTGTTAATTAACTTTTAAATTAAATTAATAGTATTATTGGATACAGGTTGTTTTGCCTGGTTTGAATATTATTAATATTTGTTAAAGATTCCTAACATTTAAATGGTTTAAAACTTCTTCTCCTAAAATCTTTAAAAACATTTTAGCTGTTTAGTATGAATACAATACTTAATAAAAACCTAGAGTTTAATTATTTACATATGAACATTCAAAGCAAAAATTTTGTCTTTTATTCCCTATCATATGAATAAACTACTGACAACATAAATACTTATTTAAAAAATTAATTTGAGTTGCGTTAGAAAAGAATTATATCTAATATTAATTATTAAATTAAATATATACACTAAATATGAACTAGAATATCTTATTTTGTATTTAATTTTTGACTGACTGGATTTTTTTGTTGAATTGTTCTAAAAATTCAATGGATAAATTAATTTAATAAAATACTATTATCAATTCAGTTTTACAAATAACCTTAATAATAAGTTTCTATAGAGGGCAAAAAATTCTATGTTTAGAACAACAACGACATTTTAAGTGATTATTTGGGAAAAAAGAAAACATTCACGCTTATATATACCTAAGAGGGATTACCAGCACCTATATACTATATACACATTGACATTTGTGGTTGTGGTTGCTGATGCCGCATGACTGACGCTGTCAGATCTAGGCGAACGCAACTCATTGCGGCAAAATCTAGATGTGTGCCTTTTGTTAGCCGAAGCTTTGAGCACGATCTCGGTGGCTTGGTTTGGCGCAATTGGCTCGATGGGTGGCTCGATTTATCTCTGTTCAATTTTGTGGGAAAACACCTAGAGGTGGCCAGGGTGCATCCCCCTTTCCCTTCCCTTTACGAGAGAACTTGCGGCTCGACGTCTGTTTAGAGTGCTCCCATACCACACGCAGGCACTATACGCATATTTACAAACATCCCTACCTTCTCTTAGATTCAAACCCAGGCCCAACGGCCAAGCAGCCACTAACCACTCTACCGGATGGGTAGCTTGGTACTTTTTACTACATTATATTGTAATGGATTGAAATTTATTCAGTTTAGAGAATTTTTATTCAATATTGTCCCGAAAAATTTAAAAAAATGAATAAGTGCATATACATCATAATAGTTGAAATAAATAGGTCCGCTATTAAATATTTAAAATATCCTTCAACTGCAAACTGGAACATTCTTTAAGGATTTTTGAAACGAAGTATCAAATGAAGAAACGTGAAGGATTACCAACAACAATAACTTATAACTATAGATAATATTAATTTTATATGGGAAATTCAAAAGCAAAAGTTACAACTTAGAAGGCATAACTAGAGACAGATAAATCTACAAAATAAATTGTCGAAATATAGTGAGAAAATTTGAACATGCTCTTCATATAGTTACAATTTTTTTTTCGGATCACGTAGGAATGGTTTGGGAACAGACTATAAATGAAAATAATCCTAAAAATGATGTATGTGAATAAAATATTTTATTGATAAGAAATATAAGAAACTGTACGAAGTATAAGAGGCTTTTACAGACGAAAAGAATAAAATTTAATTTCAGTTATGAATTTTAAAGAATTTATGTTTTAATTTGTTTTTATGTTTAAAACTGAACTGTATAAAATGTGTTTCCTTTTAAGTTATTTTATTTAAATAAATTCCCTCAGTTATATGCTGATACAAAAAAAAATATTAAATTATTTTTTGGGGGGGGACCCGAGCATTTCGTATTTATGTTTGTTGACATAATGTAATTAAATAAACATTATGTACTGAATTTGGGCTCAAAAACATTTTATTTTCCCTTAGAATATTAAAACAACAGCTAAGATCAGTGTAACGTTACCATAAATCAATGGCCAGTAGACATAAGTGTGTGTGTTTTTTTTAATTAAATTCTTTATTTGTTATCAAAGATAATATGATGTATTTTTTCATTCTTTTCCGACGTATTTCCTCTTTTATTTTTTTATCAGAAATGTAGTCTTTCAAAGGTAAAAGATAAATAAATGCTCATTATGGTTCTACCTTTTGAAGAAGTTGGCTGGAATAATAAAAAACTGTGTAGAAAAATTTGCGAATAATCTGAAAAGATAAAAAAAAAACTTAGGAATACGGTGAGATGATCAAAATTTCTCTTTAAGAACTTTTTTTTATTTTTAGATATCAGTGATCCGATACTATATATTGTTGAATTTATTACAATTGAAAGTCTTCTTGCTGGTAAGATTTAACAGTAACTATAGTAACTTGCTTAAAAAGGTTATGTAAACTATTAATCGATCGATACGTTATCAAATGTCAGTGACTGAAAAATGTGTTAAAACTTTTTTGTCAGAAAAAAAGCCAGTATTGAGAGTATTAGCTGTACCAAATATTTCTATATACTGGTACAATATCTTGAAGAGATTTTGGAATCTTTTTAATTTCGTGAATTGAAGTAAAATATTTCCAGTATAGAAACCAGCTTTTAAAAACCTCCGATTCCCCTAGTTGCAAATGTTTGTACCGAGATGTCTCTTTCAACGGTTATAGATTGAGTTTTGACAGAAATATGGTCTAATAACGTTAGTTCTGTTCTGGAATACTATTTCATGTGATATCCAGTCATTTATGATTTTAGATCGCAGTTTTTATATGGTTCGACAATTCCTCGTGTTACTTCTCGTTAAAGACAACAGTAGTTGGAATTACACCGCATTTTTTTATTTATCTGTTTTGAGTAATTTGAAAGCCAATACTTTTTTGTGTGTGTCTTGCTGTTTAATTTTCTTTATTTACACAATTGAAATAAATTTATTATGTATGCCTTCAATAGATAAAATTACAGTTAAATATGTATTTCAAATACAAAAATAAAAAAAAAACAATCAATCCATTCATTCCCTTTTTGTAATGCATTGTCCGTTACAGAAAACTAAAAAGTTATTCAGAATAGCTGTAACCAAGACAAATCAATCAAGTAACATGTTTAAGTAATGAAGATGAGTATTTATGGATAGTCTGCATAACTAAAATTAACAATCCATTAAGGATAAATAATTGTATTGATTAATATTAGTTGAGTTAATATATAAGCATTTATATTATGTTGGTCAAAGGATGAATGTAATGAAATTCATAATTAAAACTTAAAACACGGGCAAGAAATCAATTTAAAATTAAAAACCTAATTGTTATATAGCAGCTGAAGTTTTATTATTTAGGTTATCTGTACGTTACAAATTCAATGAAAAATCAAAGAGTAAAGTATTTTAGTGAAATGTTCAAGTTGCATTTTTAATACAACATTCAATTCTTTAAAGAATAATTCCCTGTATGTTCCGCTTGAGAATGAAATGTTAGCAATACTTGTTTCAACCTTATGGTGTCTGTTAAGCAACTCTGTCGAAAGCTCAACCAATACCTCCGACAGCAATGTTGAGGGCAACTCTCTCTTCAGAAAGTTAATAAACTGTTACTTAACATTTAATTTTCCGCTACAAACGCGCTAATTTTTGAACAAACAAGTCGACTCTGGCAGATAACAGGATTAGAGAAATTAATCCTTGTGGAACATTAATCCCCAAACGCCTTTTGTTTGAAAATGCTTCAAAACTTCTCCCTCCCTTGTTCATCTTGTTAGCAGAGAAGCATTATCAGGTTTGATAGATTTTAAAAGAGAATGATTCATGGCGTAATCATCCATATTAAATAGCCGGAGGAGGCGGACTCCTATTTAAGATTGTTAAATTCAAGCAGAAATGACGTTATCTAATTGAAGAATTATTGAATATTTTTGCCCCGCACACTATTTGGATTCAATTTCGCCTTAGTAGAATCTAGATATTCGAAGTGAATATTAATCGCGCCAGATAAGGTGCATTTATTTCAATTATAATCTTGAATAAAATATGTACTATTCTAGAAGCTGCTATGATTTACTTGCGGTCCTTTTAACAACGTAGATTTTACGATGTCACACAATTTTGAAAACTTGCCATCACTTAAATATTTTAAGAAAGATATATTTTTCCCTAAATTTTGCAACATGTATTAATATTATACATTTATGTGAGATTAAAACTTTGGCATTTAATAATAATGAATAATTAGGAGGAACGTGCTCTGTGTTATATCGGCATAAAATAAGACGATTTTGCTGCAAATTTAATGCCCCCTACGTTGTGAAATTTATCCCGAAACCTATATTTAACTTAACTGTATAAACTAAAATAAATTAGGTTAAGCCCAAATATATTGCATGCAATATTTGTATTTTACCTAAAATCCTAAATTTATAATAAAGTTAGTTTTAACCTAAATTTTTATATGTATTTTTACTAACATATAAAATATAATGCGTTATATATTTTTTTTTAATCAAAATCAAATCAAAGCTGTAGTGTCTTGGAATGTTATGATAATTAATTACCTCAAAGAAATTAAAATGTTTAGACTTTTAATTGATTTTTGGAAATTCTGCCGAAGTTTGAAATTGTAAGTATTATCTTCGAAATAAATTTAGCTTCAACCTAATTTATTAAAAAGTTAGCTTTAACTTGGATAATTTTCTGTGTTTTGACTAATTTATTAAAAAAAATAATATATTATTTTGGAATTAAAAATAAAAATCAAAGTTGTAATTTTTGGTAGAGTTTTAATTTAATTTATTATAAAATTAGCTTAAACTCTAATTTTTATGTATTTTACTATCTAATTAAAAATGATGCATCATTTTCTTCGTCAAAATAAAAACTAATCAAAAATGTAAATTTTTGGGTATGGTATAGTAATTAATTATAAAGCTGAAAAATCAGAATCTTTCAGACTTTCATTTTATATCATTAATTCGAATCTTTAAATTTTAAGGTACATGTTTTAAGTCTCAAATTATTAAAATCAATGCAAAATATATGAAGACAAGTCAAATTGAAAGTGTTTTGAAATTCAAGTTTACACTCACTTACTGTATAATAAGGTAATGTTAATAATAAAATTCAGATTGTTCTACTGTAAGAGTTTTTTTTTCTTTTTTTCAATTAGTTTCAATATAACTAACAGCAATTTATATACACAGCTTACATAATGCAATGTATCATAGTAAAATCAATGTGTTTACATGCGAAAATATTATTCAGGTAATAAATCAAGCATGAGGGTAATCTTTCACAGCTGTTCAAAGTAAAACAACGTTCTGCTCTGCAAGCAATTCTTAATGTTGTGAAAAGATTTAAAACGTATCTCATATTTAAGACATATTTTTTACTAGGGTTTTGGTGGCAATTTAATTCTAAGGATTCTACATAATAATTTTTCATTAGGAAAAAAAAGCAGTGATCAAATATTTTGATACAAATACTAGTTAAAATATTTGTTCTTAAAGTTGTTTTTTAATGCGTTGCATAATGATAATTTAACAACACTCATAAATATCATTTTCAGATTTGTTTTACATATAAACGAATATTTTGAATTCTAAAATTATATGATTGTATTTAAATAATCATTAAAAAATATTGTAGGATATACGAACAAATAACTTTAATAAAGTTTTTACTTTATGTTTTTATAAATGCACCGCAAATTCTACTGAAATATTAAAGCATATTCTTCTCCAATACTTCTGTTAATTTTTATTTTAATTTCTTTCGCTATTCTGTCTGATGTATTTTAAGTTAAATGTTTATCTGTAAAAGTGCAAGATGTGCATTGTAGTTTTTTATTATTTCATAAATTTTCCAAGATAAAATTTTTAAAAATACAATATCATTCACGTTTTGATTGAAGCAATTTTTTATACACTCTTATCTAACTATTTTAAATAAAATAATTCTTATTTTTAGCTTTTGAGTTATTAGTAATTTATTTGTTTTTTTCAGTAATAATGTACCAAAGAATATAAAAACAATGCATTTTAGGGTGTTTGGAAAATAATCGCTTTGGTTAACAAAAAAAAATCTTTGAAACGTGATATCTGAGTAATTTTTAATTTTCTTATCGAGAAAAAATGTACAGAAAAAGTAAAATCTTCTTAATGACTGGAGCAACAATACGATCCATATCTTGACATTTTTTTTTTAATTGGCAATGTAAAAAACAGGCCATTAGCTTAGTCATTCAAAAATGTTTGCTAATAGAACATGTTACACCATCATTAATTCTCTTTATCAAAGAGGTAAAAAATTAATGTTTTCAGGTGATAAAGAAATGGAACGTAAACAGGCTTAATAGTTTTTCTTCTTTTTATTGTTAATATTTAAATTTGATGTTTTTTTTCTTCAAATCTTTATTTTGCTTCACTTATTTTCTAGCTATGAAACTATAAACCGTCCCTTATTTTCTTTAATGTAAATGATACTTTTGAAATGTATATTATTATTATTATGTATATTATTAAAACTAAACTAAAATTTGCATTTTTGCATTTCGTTTCTTATTTATAAATAATAACGTTTTTACAGAATCTTGGACGTAAGTTTAAATTTTAATTTAGTAAAATGATTTAATTTCTGATAAATTTTAATATTGAGAAACCCGATTTTTTATAGAAAAATGGTGCACTTATTAAATGGTATAGTTTCCATAAGTTACTTTATTTTTTCAAAAACAAAATAAATGTCAAAAACAAGTAAAATTTATGACACTATTTCAATACTCTAAATGTTTTTAAATATTAAAAAAATTAATTTTAATTATAAAAAACTCTTAAGAGATATTAAAATAATGATATCTATATCTAAGCATGTATTTCTCTTGGTGAAAGCTTTAAGTCAGTGCTTCTCAAACAGTGGGGCGCGCCCCCCCTGGGGGCGCGGTAACCCTGCGAGGGGGACGCGAGCATATTGAAAATAAAATGTTTAAAAAATTTTGGGGGGGAATGAAGTAAAACAAAATGCATTCTGGCATAATAAAAAATATACATTTACACTGATATAATTTATTTTTATCATCTGGTGATCATCAAATGTAAAAGATTACTTTTCAAACGCTCATTAGCTATCTTTGATCCTATAACCAAATTTTAAAAAAATATTTTGTTTGCTTTGCGGTCAATATGAGAACGATGAGAGATTTTTTTATTACGTTTATTTTAACCTAAAATATTACTTTAGCTGACCTTGAACTTACTGGTATGGTTATCTCCGTTTTTTTAAGGGAAGTTGCATATATATATATATATATATATATATATATATATATATATATATATATATATATATATATATATATATAATATTTCTGGTTCATCTTTTTCCATGTGAAAGAGTTTTATGATATATGGATCAGCATGAGTATTCTGAAATATATAATGCATAATGAAAAACGTTTACACAATTATTTTTTAGAACATGCTACACTTTCCCCATGAACAATTTTGTAGTTTTGATTGCTGTGTTGTACGACTCATTATGGTTTATAAATGTAAATAAGCAGAATATTAAAAAAATATGCATCTGTGACCCCTATTGAAGGAAGTTGAAACTGATCAAGCAATTGAAGAACCTACTGCAATAATGCATATTAATCCAGATGGCGAAAGTAAATATAAGAAAAGCGTTAGACATGAAACGTTTGAGTTGATTTGAAATTTCCAAATGATGCCTAAAGATCTCTATGAAGAAAACTATGAAGCCTTTATGTAGCACTTCACCTTGTCAAAAAGACACAAGGAAGAAAACGTTCAAAATGCTATCTGTAGATCAACAAACAACAGCAAAACTACAAAAACGTGAACAAAATAAGACAGTTTATCTGGAAACAAACGTTCTTGTGTTGTTAGTGAAAAGTATATGTGAGATTTATGTCCTTTATTAAGGAAACGCACATTTGGAAAATTTTCTTTAGTTTTATTGGATTTTTTCTCAATTTTTTTAAGAAAAATTGAAAAGTCCTTGAAAGTAGGTAAGTATATTTTCTCTTAATTAAATTATTCACCGGAACTGTGATTTTTATCGTATATAGTAAAAATTACTATAAAATAATTTATAGTTTTAAAACAAACTAAAAAACACGCTTTTATAGTGAATCGAAATAAAAAGTACAAAAAAATAAATATTACTTAAAAGTAACATATACAAAATTTAATACTTATCTTGTTAATTTGTACAGTTTATAATTATGATCGTATTGTAGCTTTAGCGCCAAAGTGCATTATTATTGCATTCAATACATTATTATTTTGAGGGGGGCGGGATAAAAATTATGATTGAAATTTGGGTCGCCAGTAGTGAAAGTTTGAGAATCACTGCTTTAAGTAATAAAATTTTTAGAAGAATATTAGTAGAGTTAGTAAAAATTCTGTTTCAATGGTAGATTCTGGGTAAGGGGTATGATACTTATATTTAAGCCTTTATTTCTCTTGATATGTAAACAAATTAACTAAGCAATTTTTAGAATCCAGTCTATTAAAGTTTATAACAAAGTTATTTTATGAGTTAGAAGATATCTATATGTAGAAAGATAATATATATATATATATATATATATATATATATATATATATATATATATACTTAAAGCAGCAAATATACTAAAAATATTAAAATAGTATATAAAGACAATTTATATAAACTTGTAGAAGATGATAATACCACATAATAATTATAGAAGTCGAGAAATGAATCGATTTGTTATTTGAAACCGTTATGGGAAACTCTTAAGATTTTTTTCTAAAATTTACTCTGGAAAAACATCTATAAATAGCCAAGAAAGTCTTATAAAATTAAAATACACATGTTTCACATATTTTCATTGTTTTAAAAGTGATGTTAATAGAAATGTACTCATTCTTGTACTTCAGCGATGAAAGTTAGGCAAAGTAATAAAAAATGAAATCATAGTACGATAAAATCCTTATGAAATCCTATTTGATAAAAGTTTAATTTATATTTTACTCAATAACACAATATATATATATATATATATATATATATATATATATATATATATATATATATATATATATACCCTTAAAATGTAACACGATGTTCTTAAATATGTTCTTAAGAAACTTTTAAAAACATTAGATTATAATTGCAAAAATTTGCTGTGCTATTTATTGTCTCTTATACTCACCGTAATTTTATTTATTTTGTCTCTACTAAGCATCTCTTGAATGCTATTTCATTTAACAATTTCTCTTCAACGTATTTGCATTTATTTTGTACATGCCATGCATACTTTTTAGAGTAATTCTCTATAGTAAAATGTTTTTTAATTTTTTTTTATTCAGCAAATATTTATTTAGAATGTTTTTATTTAGTTCTTTAACATACTGGGTACTAAAAAGGAAAATAAAAAGTAAGCTATTTATTTAGGAAAAATAATAGGTGACATAACTTTATTTTTGTTTAGTTATTTGCTTTCATGCTAAAGACATTTAATTTTATACGTACCTCTAACGTAAAGAACTTCACTTTACTTGATACTTTATCAAAATATTGTTAGTTTTGTACATTGATTCTTGAATTTAGAGAGTATCAGTCATATAAACTACGTCTTAAATATGAGGATTAACACTATGCGTTGAATAAGAAATTGTTGCAAATTTAACGCCTCTAATCCCAACCGCCCATTTCAAATTCGTTGAGGGGATCATGGTTGTCAAACGAATATTATCCCTGCTATGAAGTTCGGATTTCTTTTAGAACGCAATCCATTCATCAGGTTATCTGAATTTCCAAAATAGAATGTATTAGGAGTAAATAAACTTTAGGGAAGTAGAGAGAAAATATTTTATCTCATATATATATTCTAACGCAAACTTATTTTAAATGAGACGTTAATGAAAAAAGAATTAGAATTTGCGTTTATCAAATGTACTATTTTACATTTTCAAGGTATTATTTGTTTTTCTGTGATATTTATAAGTATATGCTATCAAAAAATTGAAAATACAAATTTTTTAATCTATTTTTTAAACTCATTGGACATTCTTTATTTTACATTTAAACTTTTAAAACATATTTTTAAACAGCAAAAAAATTTAGAACAACAATGAGGGAAATGAATGCAGCGTCAGTGACAAAAGTTCTTGTATTCCAGAATTTGTACTGTTTTTGAGAAATGAACTAAACTTACATATATAAAATGAAATAGAGTAAATTCTTTACAAAATATAGGCATCCCTACATCTTTATGCTTAACCACAGGCGATTCATTATTCAGGATTATGACAAAGCTCGTTATACTTGTTTAAAATAATCATTAAACGTTCGATTGTTGTTTAATATTATAAACATTGAGTAATTTACATTCTTATAAAAATATTGATGATGAATGCGATAAAAGAGAGAGTATCAGAAAAACAGAAGATAGAAATATACACATTTGTTATAAAAGTGAAAAAAAATTATAAATTAGAGGAATATATATATGTCTACGTGTAAATAAGTACATGTACTCTTGCTCACTCGCTGTGATGGTCATTTCATGAAGCTGAATGACTTTACACTATTTTTAAGTTATTGGTCTTAGCGTTAAGGCTTGAATTTTGTTAAAAAATTCTTATCGCTCTCCCTTCTTGATTAAAAAAAATAACACTTAAGATTGTAAAATGGAAGTATAATTATTAGCCTCCAAAACCCCACTCCAGAGTTTATATTTCCACAAAACCAATTTTATTCGGATCACTCAAAAAAGGAAGCATGTTTATCAAATTTCAAACCTGTAAATTTAATATTTCAAAAACATGCTGAAACAGAAAAATTTAGCTGAAACGTAGCGTTTCTCAAATTGTTAGGCTTACCCCCATAAGGGGTAATTATAACCCAACGGAAGGGGGAGGGAGCGAAATTATCGAAAAGTAAAAAAAAAAAAACGTTATTTAGCGTTAGCAAAACACAAAATACATTCTGACATAAAAAAATAAAATATTCATTAATACTGATATAATATATTTATAAGTGTATCAGTACTGTATTTTTGATAATTTATTTAACAGTACGAAGTTAAGAACAAGTTAAAATGATTACCAGGTGAATAGCCTAGTGGCTAGAGCATCGGACTCCAGACCGGAAGGCATGTGGGCGGTCACAGCAGACACTACAAGTACAGTGGGTTGGAGAATATTTCTCTCTAGTTCCATACTTACATTTTGGATGTGGAGATAGGTGTTGCCGCCATTTATCGTAAAGAATTCTAACCTGTCTCAGGTTCTTGCAACTTCCATTCCTTCCCTTTGTGTAGGACATGACAACAGCAACAACCAACAGAGACCTCGTAAGCTATTGCCATATATAAAAAAATTCAAAACTTATCTTCATAATTTGTACACTTCATAGTTAAAGTGGTACTGTAGCTTTATATATATACGCCAAAGCACATTATTATTAAATTTCATGCATTATTCTTGTTTAGAGGGGGGGCGGGGGCACAAAGAAAATTATGAATGAAAATTGGGTCGCAAATATTGAAAGTTTGAGAAGCACTGCTTTAACGCTTTCTTAATTCTTCGTTACCCTCTTTGGAAGTCAATTTAAAAAAAGACCTCTTCTTATCGAATATCTATTCAATAAAAGAAATCCCCGTACCAAATTTCAAGCTTGTGGGTAAAGTGTGTTTATTTAATTTTTGGGAGTTTTAAGTAGCAAGCCGATTGGATCTAGCATTGGGGGGGGGGAGGTGGACTTAATGAAATATATCATAAATAATGCATTTACTCTAATATTTTACTTAATTTAAATATTTGTTCAAAAGAGTTAATAATCTTAAATAATGGGAGGGGGATAAAGAAATACTTCTACAATATATAATTGAAGAAACTAAACACACACACACATATATATATATAATTGTTAATGAAATGTGTAATATAACATGTAATGTGCAATAATTTAAGCATCTTTCAATGACACATTATATTTTATATCGTTTATTATAAAGACAGAGTGTCATATAGGTAAAGGACCACATTTTTTTTGTTTGTAAGATTTTCATAGTAAATGTTATTAAAAAATGTCATGGATAAAATATGCATATGTATGAAAAATAATCAAATTAAGCTTTTATTCATCTGTTTGAAAAAAAAATAGGTAACAAAATATTTATAGATATTGAAACCCTTTTTTCAGAAATAATAATCTTCTAAATAATTACACATTGTCTTTTTATTGAGCCTATACTTTATGCTAAATTTTACCTTAAGAGGAAATGGAAACCTCTCTCTATACTGACAATATTAACTTGGCTGTTTTCGATGTACCTTTTCTCAAAATCTGTTATATGTGCATGCTTGAAATTTTCATACTATTAAAGTCTCATTATACTGAAATGAGCTTTTAGCTAATTTTTAATTTTCATAATTCATAAAATATTTTATCAAACATAGAGAAATTTGACCCATTTTTTACGTAGAAAAATTTGTAAAAAAGGAATTTTTGAGTTTTTTACAAAAAAAACTCATTTCAGTATATATTAGCCATCATTATAAATATATCATAAGAAATTTATATACATGTGAACAGTAATTTCTCATAAAAGGTTTATCAAACATCAAAATTTACATTTTGACATAAATTGATTTTAATGTATACAGTGAGACTCAGCTAGGAAATAAAAAAAATAAAAAAGGCTCAATTTACAACAAAAGATGCATGTTTTGGTTCATATCAAACATTCAACTTTTAAGCTAACACGAAGTACTTTGTTTACATTTTTCGCCATTAAAATGGGCGTGGCACAGTTTCAACAAATATTTAAAAATAGATTTTAAGGGCTTCTAATTACCCTAGAGGTAAAAGTAAGGAACTTTTAGAAAGGTTAAAATATGTACTATTTGAAAATGTAAAAATCTCAAATTGCCAACAAAAAAAATAAGATTTTTGCTTTCCAACACATCTTAACTACTTCAATACTAATAATTAATTTTTTTAAACTTTATTGTTATTATTCATCCCGATGGGTTCAAAATGAGAAGAAAATCTGCATGTTTGTATCTTCGCATTTTTTAATTTAATACCGAGATTACAGATAAGGCAATACCGTTTCCATCATGTTGCTAATTATTTACATGTTAGCAAGTTTCTTTTAGATCCTAACATATATTTTGCTAAGCATATTTCCTTATTAGTATACACATCCCTAAAGAGATGACATCAAGTAGAAGATTATATCCATTACGGTTCATCTTGATTATATATATATAGAGAGAGAGAGAGATAATATATATATATAGATATATATATATAGATATATATATATATATATATATATAGATATATATATATATATATATATATATATATATATATATAGATAGATATAGATATATATATATAGATATATATATATAGAGAGATATATATATATATAGAGATATATATATATATAGATAGATAGATATAGATAGAGAGATAGATATATATAGATAGATAGATATAGATAGATATGTATATATATATATATATATATATATAGATAGATAGATATAGATAGATATGTATATATATATATATATATATATATATATATATAGATAGATAGATAGATAGATATAGATATAGATATATATAAAAAAGAAATATGTATTATTTATCAAAAACAAGAAATAATAGATTAAAAACATAACAAGAAATAGCATAATAAAAATATAAAAGCTGAACATGAAGAACAAAAATTATAGAGAAATAAAAGAACTACAAAAAAGTAGAACCTAGCGAGTCAGAAAGCAATTTCGGACTTAGGACCGAATAAGAGGGGTTAAACTAGTTTAAAGGCGCCAACCTTCCCCCTTTGCAACTCGGTAGGAAAACCAAATAAAATAAAATAAACAAAACTTCAGAGTATGGATAACTCAGAGAGCATGAAAAAACCAATCACTACTATTATGCAACAAACTCTCTCAAAACTCTTAATGCAGAAAAAAATCACAAAATAATTATGTAAGAAAAGTAGAAAAATGCCAAAACAATTACATAAGAAAAGTATCATTCAAAAATTAATTTAACAAAATTTCTTTACTCACAAAGCTTTTACGAAGAGAAATAAGCGTCTTACCATTAATGAAAGTCAATTATTCACTAAGTTAAACAATTCGAAAATACATAACCACATCATTTGAGCTGACTTTTATACCAGCAAGAAAAGACAAGTATAAAATGACGACAATCAAATATGGTAAAATTTGAATTGGTTGATTGTCAAAAATGTAAATTTGCTAGGCTAT
>BMAU01003266.1:20000-85000 GCA_019973935.1 Trichonephila clavipes | reverse complement strand
CAAGCAATATAGGTAATAGTATACTAAAACAACTACTCCAAATCAATAAAAGCAGCAGCAGCAGCGTTCCTAGTGGAGGAGAATTTGGAAGATAAACATTTTAAATCGAAAAGTAAAAAAAAAGAGAGTCAGCATATTTTTCAAATAAAAGGTTTTGAACATTAACTAATTAGTACAAAACTACATTTGGTTCTAACAGTTAGCATAAATTGACGCCTGTGTACTTGAACTTAAAGTTGTTGTTGCTCATGCCACCTGTCTGACATAGTCAGATCGAGGTCCACGAAATTAATCGTGGCATTGGGCGAGATGTACGCCTGCCATTGGCCTTAGCTTTGAGTACCATACAGGTGATACTACAATTTAGCTCGGTGAAATTCCCGAAGGGACGATAGAACATTATGATAGATGGCACCACCATCCATCTCGACCTCCGCAATTTAAGTATGGAGCAGAAGTGAAGCGAAATTTTCTCCAGTTCCCTGCACTCGTAATTCAGCCCACAAGACTTTCGGACCCACTGATTTAACGAGCACTTACTCCATGTGTACTCGGAGGATATTTGGCGGTACGGGCATCGAACCCAGGTCTTCCGATCCGGAGTCCAGCGCACTAATCACTAGGCTACCCTTTTGGGTAAACGTTTGAAAAGAATAGCCGTAAATGAGAAAGTGAACACAATTTATTACATAAAATACATATTTATGTTGATACAGTTTGATGACACCACATGAAAAAATTGCTTTATTTTTTACAGTGGCCTCACTTGTATAGTTACAGCTCTCTCCGTTCGCAAGTATTTTTAGGTTATATATGCACTATATACCAAAAAGTATTTGGACACCCATGCTGAGGAGGATATTTCAATCATAATCACGCCTTTTGTACTTAAATATCGTGTAAGAAAAATCATTGGTATTATTCGCATGCAAGATGCATGAAATTTAGAGCCGTCTTGCTTCGAAAAGGGTGTAATTGTCAGTTATTACAGAAATAACCGATTTTTAAGGACTTTTCTAGTAAGTTAAACATTTCAAAATGACCAATGGCTTTTGTGATTAAAAAGTGGAAAGTGAGTGGTGATTATCAGAATGTGCTTCGTCCCGGCATACCCAAGAAACTGAGAGATAGAGACTGACGAGTGTTGTCCAAAGAAATTCATAATACTCCACCAAATTAACAACCCACATACTCCAGGAGTAGTCCCAAAAAGCATCCAAGACTGTTTTGCAATAAATACTATCCACAAAGAAGCCCATTTGCTTGGTTTTAATGGTCGTGCTTCCGCTCATACATCCTTGATTAAAAAACTCAATCATACTGCTAGGTTGGGGTAGTGCAAGACACTTTGAAATTAGACCATAGATGGATGGAAAAATTTTTCTGGAGTGATAAAACACGGTTCATTATCTGTCTGTTGGATGGAGGAGTCTGTGTTTGGTGTATTCCTGGAGAACGCCTTTTGAAAGAATGCATTGTGCCTGTAGTAAATTTTGGGGAATTGGAATTTCAATCTGGCGATGTTTCTCGATATATGGACTGTGACCCTTGATCCCAATTACTTGATTAAATTATTATTTACCCCACTATTCTAAACAACAATACGCTTCCTTGGCTGCGGAAATAGTAAGGGCTGGGTCATTGTTAATTTCAGGAAAATTACGCTATTTGTCATAAGACAAGTTTACTGTGGATTGGTGTGATGACAATGGGGTGAACCGTCTGACCTTGACTGCACAGTGTCCAGGCTTGATTCCTATAGAAAATCTCTGGGACGAGTTATATAACCATATTTAAAGGTTCACCAACCGGTGACAGAACTTACATGCCTTTTCCAAGTCGAGTGGAAGAAAGTATTACTGCCCATCATCCAAACGCACATGCAAAGTAAGGTCTGGAAGGATACAGTTGTAATTGCCTCTAGTGGATGCTATACTAGCAAATACATATGAATAAGTTTTGTTTATCTCTTTTGTCACATCTACCAATTACTTATCGGTAGATATTGTATATATAAAGGAACATACTTATACAATCAGCATATAGTATTTATTTGGTAATTTTGTTGTCTTTTAAACAAATGAAAAATTATATTTAGTTTTAAACGCAATGCGAATTGATCTCATTTTGAAACGTTAGAATACAGAAATTAGATAACTTTCTTAAAAGAGAAGCACATACCTTTAATAGAAAAAAATGTTAAAAGCAACGTACAATCAATTGTCTAGATATATGATATAAGGATTTTAAAATGCTTCCCCGATAAAACTTTTATAGATATTAAATTAGTCGAAGCGAAAGGAATAACTCAGAGAAGATTGCAGTAATCCATAAAATAATAAAGCGCAATAAATATTTCCAAATGAAATTTATTTTTATTGATAAATTTGGAGCTAAGTATTTATCTAAATCCAAATTTATCACTTTTTTTAACTTCCTTTCTTAATCTATGACACATTTTTTTCTAAATCTCTGAATTTATTCATCTCAAAGAAATCTGGTCCCTATCTGCAATTCATACGGAACCCCTTTTCAAACTCATTTAGATGCAGATACTTCAACCTTTCCAAGAAATCTGTCGATGAAAGTGGAAAAAAAAATCAATTCATTATCAGTTCTGCCACCTTATTAACCTCTATCGCGGTATTCACAAAAGGAAAGCACGCTTCAACGCGCTAATTAATTAATTAATTTGGATACGAGCACTGTTTACTTACTCTGTTTCATCTGCAAGAGCTTCAGCTTTCTCGGCGAAATTGAGAAAGAGGGTGAAGGAAAAGGGGAAAAAAACTCTTAAAATTAAGATGCATTTCGAAGTGTGGAATTTATTCCTTCTATAGAATTATCGATTTCTCTTGCACACTTTGGATTTGAAAACTTAAACTATTTTTATTTTGTCGAATTTATTTTTCACGGATTATAAGAAATGTGTAAAATATTCGGTTTTCATAAATCTGGATCAAACTCTTCAATAGCTATTTAAAGTAAATTTTTCTCGTTCTTAGTCATTACTTGGAGCTTATTGTTTTATCGATCTGAGTAAAACTGGTTTTCGAGTTAATGAATTCGTAGAAGAGCCATCCTTTAATTAAACTGTATTAGTCCTCCTTCAATTTTTAAGTTTTCTATCCCTTTGTCTGTTCATTGATATCGATTCTTTAAATATTTCATTACGAAAAGATATTATTATAATGGTAATCTTATATGATTTTAAAATAAGATGAAGTAATCTCCAAGAACGAAAATAACACAAATTGATTAATTAAACAAGCTTATTTTGAATTCAGTCTGCTTTTCAATCTGTCAGATCTTTTATGACAGTAATTTATTAAGATCATGCGAAATACCAGATAATGTAATGGAAGTCCAATTTTGTTTTTCTTCCATAAAAGCATTAATTATGTATTCAAGCCATGAGCTATGTATTCCTTTAACTTTACAGAAATTATCAAATGTGAATTCATTAATATCTTAGAATCTTATTTCTAATGTACGTAATTCATCTACGTGTATACCTCTTTTATCCTTCTATTTTTAATGGGATTAGCTAGTTACAAAAATATATTACCAACTTTTGAGAACCATTTATGTATGTGGGATTATAATATATATCAAATATCTATATTAAATAAATATTTGGAAATATAAAATGCACATCAGTAATTACATATGTAAACACTCTCTACCAAAGATGAATTTGTCTATCATATACATAAGTTAGTGTGCTGTTCTGTGGTATGCTATGTTCACCTCCATTACATATTACGCTGGAAAGAATGTTGCAGTCACTCGAATGCAAAATGACAGGCTGCTCGGATCTTTATGATTTAAAAAAAAGGTGTAATTATTGGATGTCACAAAACAGATTGCAGTATACGTAACATTTCAAGTAAATTAAATTAAATCGGTAGTGATCTATGTCAGTGGTTCTTAAACTTTTAGAGGAAACCTAAACGTAATACGAGAGACTTTACGAACCCCCAGGGGACCGCGGACAACCGCTGCTCCATGTGATACATATGTGGAAGGTGAGTGATGATTGTCAGAATGTGAAACAACCTATCAAACCCAGGAAAACTTATGGGCGTCCTAGTCCAAAGGGTCTGTACATATCTGTCATGGGAGCACTTCACCCTACTAATAGCCCACAACACTGAGGAATTTCAGCAGTCATCCTGGATGTTATTTCGGTGAATACTCTCAGTAAAGAATGCCATTTGCTAGGATATCACGTTTATCTAGCCCCCGCCAAGACTTAGATTACTATTAACAGTTTGGGATGGGGATGGTGGACAGTAGAACATACTATCTGGAACATGTTAATGGAGTCCTCCCTCTTTTGATCAGATGGCGAAAAATTCAATTCTGGCGTCTACCTGACACAATTCATTTTGAGACTTTTCTATTAGTATAGTGTAGGCATCTCGAACAAAGGTGATTACATATAAATATACCAGTTGCCGAACGCTCAGGACAGAAGTTATCATAATTATCATACTAAACACAAAATTAAATCCAGAAAAGTCCGACTTATAGAATAAGTGTGATGTACAGAAAAAATTGTACATTTGAAATTCTTTCATTTCAAAACGTGTTTTTGCCATGTGATAACGCTGATAAGCAATGCAAAGGATTAGAAGCATGTGGACGGGTGCTGTTCAAAGTGAAAATTTAACGCAAAAGCTTTAGTTGATGAAAGTGAAATTTTAGGAAAACTTCACCCGTATCACTTAGAAGATTTCACACGTGAGTGAATTATTATAAGGATTGAAGAAAAGGAAAAATTATCTAAGTTACCAGTGATTTCAGTACTGCTCATCGTAATGTGTATAGAAACACTGAAAAGTTTTTCAAAATACTGAAATATGCTGTAAACTCAACGGGAAGAACACTTTAGAGAGTTACAACCACATGAGACAAGGTATTGTATTACTATTGTATTATCTTTAAAAATAAAAAATCCTCATAAATCATAAAATTAAAAATTAATCATTGCACCATAGTTAGACGGAAGACAGCTGAATGTGCTACTTGTAAGCAGATCTCCTGAAAAACTGTAATTGATGTTAGGGAGAAAGATAAATCTACTCTGGGAGAAATGCTATGTGTGTTTCGTTGTCCTAACTTCAAAAATGGCCGTTTGCAATAATGTCAGGGTCATCGAAACGATATCGATCAGGGCTTACCTTGTGTACGTTTCTACGATAAGGTCAGGCTCGGCATTAAGCTTGATTGTAGACGGCAATTTATTTACAGTGTTATTAGTATTGTTTATTTACGAGAAAAACGTCCAATCCAGGAACAAAAGACCGATATCCTAAATACGGTATCATGGTATGGGCTACAATCATGATAAACAACCACACTCTTCTACATATGCTCGTAACTGGTAATCTGTAATTTCTTGCCCTTCTCAATTTGTGTTCAGAAAACGATTGGAGCAGCCGATTTCCGATTGGGGGGTTAATAACCTAAGAATTTAAACTATGTTCCACTTTGAATTACTCCCACTTTTACAAAAAAACACCTTAATTGCAATGACACTAATTGTGTCGTGTTGATTAACCATCCAAGCGGTTAGCACGGAAAATTCCGTCATTTTTAAAGATGCTTCGAAAATGCACTGCACGGATTTTTTTGCCTTCAAGTAACATTTTCAAAAGCGGTTAAGCCGTACTTTTCAGAAATCCTTTCCCCCTTTTAAAGGTTTAACATCTTGAAAGATAATTAGGGACGGTGGAAGCAACACAGCATAACACTAATAGGAAGTTTTAAAGCTCACGGGGAATTTCTTTAGACCCCAGGAAGTGTATGTTTGTTAGCTTGCATTTTAAAAGTTTTGAAAAGTCCCCACGCATCAATAAAATATGTTACAATTCCCTTTTGGTTTCATATTAATTTGAAACTGTAACAAGTTGGGGCGTGTCAGGGCAATCTGCTATTTTATATAGTTAGACAAATTATATCTTTTTTAAAGTATATTATTTCGCTTCATTTTTCTTATCTTAATCAATGTTTTCAGCTTTTGAAACATGATTATTTCATTATAAGATGCCAAAAAAAATTAATAAAACACCAAACACTTTAAAATTTTAAATCTTTTCAAAATTCCAACCACTAAAAATTAATAAATTTAAAATTCATCAAATAATTTAAAAAATTTTCTTACACTTTGATAAAAATAATAACAAAAAAATAACTAATTAAGATTTATTAGTTTTTTTTAGATTTCAATGCCCAAGTGTTCAGGGAAGTTTAAGTACAAAGCCTAATTATATATTGTTAAAATACACCGAATTATATTTGAATTTTAAGTGCTTGAACTTTAGTTTACATCAAAGACAGCATGAATGAAGATTTTCCCACATTTTTTTTATAACTTGAATATTTGAATAAATGGTAATCAAAAATATACGGAAACATTTACAGTAGACATTTATGCATATAAATAAACATAAAAATCAATTTTAAATTTGAGCTATTCAAAAACATTCGAATTATTATTCAAAAATATGTATTTATGCAAAATACCTCAACATTTATCTTTTTTTAAAGGCTAACTGAATAAGTAATTAAAATCTGGATATGTTTTGAAATCTCGACCGTATAAAGCTAGAAATTTTATGTTAGAAATTCCATTTGAAATTTCGGAAAAAAATGTAACACACAGTTAAAAATTATTTACCATAAGTTCTAGCAATTATTTTAGTATAATATAAATTTCAAATTTTTTTTATTATATAGCATCTTTAGTATTTTTTAATATATTTGGAAAATTTCCTACAACTCAGTTAAAAACTGCATGCTAAGAGCAAATTAATATACAAAAAAATTGATGATTATACAATAAAGTTTTACATAAAAGTAAAACTGAGAAGCTAAAGCGTAGGAATGAAAAATTATGAGTATATCTGAAGTAGTTTTCGAAATATTTATTTTAAAGTTCAGAAAATGTGTGTGCCTTATGTTTTACTTAATATTAATTAAAAGGTTAAAATAATATGTTAATAATAGTCATGTAATTGTTTGACGACACATTCATATACTAATAAAAATTATAATGGTCATCGATGCGAATGTCAAATATTTTATGTAACTTTAAGTTCAGACATTAAGATATTGATGTAGAAAATATAAAACATCATCTAAAATACATGAAAAATGCAGGATGCTATAAAATGATCTTGACAAACAAAATACGGCATTTTCACTTACTATGGCAGAGCCGGCTTAGTCAGGGGCGATCTGGAATAACAGAGACGGAACCGCGGTTTTGATGGATGTCGATCTAGCTTTTCAAGTTCTCAGAAAAATATACTATATATATATATATATATATATATATATATATATATATATAAATTACAAATGCAAAAATAAGTCTTGTAATTTTTCATACATTTTTATAACAATGAATTGTGGAATTGGCTTCCAATACATTGTTGTGTTTGACAATATCTAAGGTAAACAACCCTACTTTAGATAGATTTGTACTACTTTTTCGTAACCGTATTCCTTTTAAAATTAATTCGTGCAGACAAAATACACCTTTTGCACTCTTAAAAATTTATGTAAACTATAACGGTTAATTTTAATGTATGCAACTTGTGAAATGTTCATATTTAACCATTTTCGTCTACACAGTTTACATGAAAAAAAAGTTTCGACTCCCTCATTCATTAGGAAATTATATAAGATTCTAACATTAAGTTTTATTTTTCACCGAATAAGGTCGAGTGGTATTGTATCGTGCTTCCACACCGCAGGTCTGGAATTCTATTAACTGGCAGGGCAATGTCGACTCTGCCTTTCGTCCCCGCTACATTGGGACGATAAATGAGTACCAAGCTTGCTTGGGGTCTTAAACACTGAAGGTCTCTCTTCAGACAGACCACCAAATCGGGACATCTGTTCATGCACCTCAGCGCACAATTGTCACGAATATTAGGAAGGACATAGTAGTTCCTGGCCCTCATGGATTGTTGGGCCACTGAGTTTGAGTTTTAAGTTTTAGGATTGCCTCACTTTGGGGATACGCCTTAGATAAACATGTATTTCCACTCATTTGCAATTAAACAGTTTTCTTTCAATTACGTTTATTTCAGAAGGAACTTTGATTTTTCAAATGTATTTGCTTTATAACATGTATATTTGTGTATTATATTAAAATTTTTATCAATCCAAAATTACATGTTGTTTGCTCCTCTAAAAGCTTTTAGGATTTTAGAACTGATCTTACAATGCATATACGTTTTATAGTAGTATATTTAAAAATGATAAAGACATTTTTACGACTGTGTGAGCTTTTATGCCTCGTTTATAAATATAAAAAATTGCATTCAGCTACAGTTATTAAAATGTACTGAAATAAATGGAGGAATAGGATATTTACATATTATGAATATTTTTGACTGCAGTAAGATATATTTATATTTCAGTTTCCTTACAATTTGAATAGAAGTTGTAAGCCACATTTTGAGAATAGTTTGATATTGTGTATAAATCCATAGGCTGTTTAATATTGTAAAGTGTTTTACCTTGATACCAGCACACATTAAAATAAGGCTCATTTGCAGTTATATGATCAGCTTCAGTGATATTTAAATTTTCAAAAATAGTCTACACGTACGAAAAAATTCTTTCAAAACCACACATCACATCTCATACTGTGTCTTCCATGTAGCAAATATTTGTGTATATACTCAAAAAAATTAATACAGGACACATTTCAAAATGTTAAAATTGTTTTTAAATTTGGTATGGATACAATGTGGAACTGTCGGTTAACTTCACTGAACAAAATTGTTTTAAATGTACTGTTTTGAATGACAAAATTAATTAGGGAGAACTTTTCTCACAATAGAATTTGTAATGACTGAATTGTGTGAAAATGTAGTTATCGATGTGTGACAGTTTTCCTTGTAATAAAAGAAACAGAAAGATAAGAAATTTAACTTGAGTAGAAAATGATTAGAAGTACTGTCATGCGCATTTGAAGAAGTATATCCCCCATTAAAATTAAAAATTATTGACTGAATGTGTGTTATGTCCATCACAAATGCCGATGTATAAAATGAATTGTTATTTAATACAAGAAGTTCGAAAAGGAGAACACTGAAAATTTAGATTTTTTCCGAAAAATATTCAGTTAACATAAAAATATCATTTATATGATTTTAATTAAAATAAATTAAAAGTATTGAAATCCTTTTTTATGAAAATTTAAAATTAAAAATTTAGTTGAATAGAGAAAGATCGGTTTTATTTCATTAATATAATCATTGTATGTATATCACCATATGCACCATTTATTGTCCTATTGTTTAAAAAATGAGATATGGCCTTTGCTCTTTTTACCTCATTACTTTTTTAAAAAACAGGAAAGTGAGCATGTTTTCTTACTCTCATATTCAAAAATGAATACAGGATGCTTTTTTTCTGGTTCAAATCGCAATACCAAAATATATA
Organism: Trichonephila clavipes; assembly: GCA_019973935.1. Lineage (NCBI taxonomy): Eukaryota > Metazoa > Arthropoda > Arachnida > Araneae > Nephilidae > Trichonephila > Trichonephila clavipes. The sequence goes on along the minus strand of BMAU01003266.1, from coordinate 75,532 downwards.
TATATTTTTTAATTTTTAAAAATGACAGAACAATAAATTTTGTTTGAAGAAAATATAATTATTTTTCAACTTCTAACATACTATTTATTTCATTTTTTCCTTTTTTTACCCTTAATTTTGTTTTATTTTTACTGTGACTTAACATATAGGGGAAAGAAACACCGAATTCCACTACAGCTTTCATACAAGTTTGCTCAAGGCAACTTATTAGCTAGCTGTAAACGATTGATCTCTTGGTTCTTACTAGACAAAGGAACCGAACTAAGTCATAAAATTGTCCCCGTTCGAACTCTCAAGTTTTAAAAGGGGGAAAGGAAGGAAGTCGGTTGCATTTTTAAAGCGAACGGCAAAATAAGAGTAAACGCTTTCGGAATAACTTTTCAGGATGAAGCTAAATACTCAGAGGGTTAACTGTTCTACTTAATAGTGATATATGTCTTATGCCAAACTAGCAATAACGCGTGTTCTAACCCTTTAGTGCTTCGGTCATGGCTTCATTTTAGAAAAAAGTACAATTCAGTACGTTTCTATTTTGTACTCGAAAATAATTCATGTGAGCTAAGAGATTACATTATTTAGAAATTATGCTGTATTGTACATATAATATAAATCATGCACTGCCAGTGTAGAACTTCATATAAAATAATTAAACATAGATTAGGCTAGCCTTATTAAAAGCGTGGGGAAGAGATTTCAAGTAATAAAATGAGTAAATATAACATGGAGTTGTTTCAAGCAAGCAAAATATATTTATTACATTTTTAAAAATATTTTGAAAATGATTTGTTCCATCATTTGAATATTTTATCTAACGTTTTATTAAGTTAACGTAGTAAGACAACGACACACAAAATATTTTTTAACTATTTGTTTTTAGATTTTTTCAAAATGAAGAGACTTCATTGGCGAAATAAAAATAATTATATATACTTAAATAAAAGGTCAATGCATGTACAGAATTTTGCTTTTGTCTGCGTTATTCAGAGACTCAGATATACTTTGAGACGTTCAGATCTTCGATTTATTTAATTTTATAATCGTTTTATAATATCAGCGTGAATATTAGATTAAATTCAAAAACAAGTTTTAAATACCTTTGATTGTCATAAAAAAATTACTAAGATTATAATCTATGAATTTCAAAGTGCTATAAAAACTCGATTATCTATTTCTCTGAAATAAAACCAGTTTTGTATTAGAACTGGATTAAGTATAGTCTGACTATTCTTAATTTATTTTTGCAGTCCCGTCGTAACTATTATATTCTTAATAAACGTATCTTTAAACGAAGGAACACATTTAGAATTCCTTTTCTGAATATTCCACTGTAATCTTTTAAAACATTTTAGCATGATAAAATTTATTTTGCTATGGTTTTAATTTGTAGCGATATTTTTAACATTCTATAGTTAAAAATTCTGAAGCAACATTTAATAAGTCAGTACTTTTTATCACACGTTAAATTTACCAAACATTTGAACAACTATTTAAGTGAACAATAATTATTTTCCAAGAGAAAAGAAGCACACATATTATCTGATAATTGTTCCTTATCTTAATTTAAATCATTATGTTTTGCTAGGAATCCCACATAAGCTTATTTTAAAGTTCAACAAGCGAAATAATGAAGTCAAGTATTGTTTTAAAACTTGAATATTGAAACAAAGCAAAAAAAAATATTTCCTTTAATGTGGAAAGGAATTTAATCAAAGAAAAGTTATTTGTTTAAAACAATTGTTTCAAAATAAAAGTAATACTTATTTAAACTATGTATCAAATGTTTTTTCATTCTTCATATATTTAAGGAAAAAAAATAATTGAAAATACTATTTTGTTCTTTTGTAGCAAATTAAATTGAATGACACTAGTTATAACAGTGTTTCTCAAACAGTAGCGTGCGCCTAGCGGGGGGAGGGGGTGAACCTACCAGGGGCGCTCGGGCATATCGAAAAGTCAAAAATTAATAATTTACCTAATTTCTTTTTTTTAATTTACTAAGAGGAAGCAAAACAAAACTCATTATGATGTAATAAAATATAAAATACACATATTTGCACTGATATAATATACTTTTAAATAAATCAGTACTACACAGTGTATTTTATCATTAATTCATCAATACTAAGTTAAGAAAAAGTTTTATAATTACTGGTGATCCCCCATCGGCTTACCATTTACAAAGTTTGATAAATATCTTGATAATTTGTACGGCTCATTTTTAAAGTCGTAAAAAAGGAAGATATAGTATCAATGTGTACTATTATTGAATCCAATACATTTTTATTTTATGGAGGAGGGAGCGATAAAAATTGGGTCGCAAATATTTGCAGTTTGAGAAGCACTGAGTTATGTTTCTATTTTGCTTTATCCGTCATACTTCATTTAACTTTAGCCTCTATAAGACCTTATTAAGTACACTTACTACCTATTCAATAATTTTTAAATGTCCATGAGATGCTATTTTCCCACCTATGGTTTGTGGTGCTAACACATTGGATAGAACGACAACTGATATCGGGAATTTTCAAGTCATAAGCGCAAAAAATAACTTGTAAATTTCCCTAATAGCAAGGAAACTGCCAGATAACGTATGATTGACTGAAATCGATGACCATATGCCAACTTGACAAAAAAACATAAACATAGTCTTTTATGCTCTTCTAAAAAATATGAATACGAGATACGTTTGTGTAACTTGCAATACCCCGCCATATATTTATTCCTATTTCCTGAAATTCCATGGATTATTTTTGTGTTTTCAATTTCAAACGGGGTTGAAGATTAGTATTCTACAATTGCAGAAACAACAAATGAGATGGTATCTCTTTTTAGCGTGCCATAATATAGGTTATATAAAATATTTCACCCTTTTTGACGCCCAGCTTCGTCCCCAGAGGAAGGCACTTGAGCTCTGACAGTGCAAAACTTTGTTAATTTAAACTACAAGTTTTAATTTTGCCAAGATTACCCTATTCAAAAATACACTCAAGGGATAGTTAACACACCACATAATCATACGAAATGGACGCGGTCGATTTTTCGAATCATGAAAATTGATCAGCTAGGGCCGGGGTTGAACCCGCAAACTTAGGCATACAAGGCCAGGCCAGCACCAAACGAAGTCTCCATCCAGCCTCTCGTCGTGAAATATAACACGTGTATATTTGTAAATTTTTGAATACAAAACATATCAAATTTAAAAATTCTTTAGTATATTTTAGTATTTACAAATTATATTTTAAATATCACGCAGTATACTCGTAATGTAAAAAGAAATTCGAAACACAAGATGCCCTACCTTTAAATAGCTCCCAGTGGGTGATGGAGAACACACTTTCCACTATAAATGGTGTTAAAATAATTTTTAATCAATAAGTAATAAATATATATTTTCTTTTGATAAATCAACCTATATCCCAAAAATATTTAAACATAACATTACTAGAAAAAATGATCATATAAATAATTAATCTTTACCAAGCATAGCTTAAATAGTAGTTATGAAATCATACATCATAATTCAGTAAAAAAAAGAAATATATTATTATATTATTAGTACCCAAATTAAATTTAGGATGGCCGGATTTTTTTTCTCCCTTTGTTTTACTTTCGCTCAACTCCATGTGTTCCATCACAAAGACAAACAACAATATAGTAACAGTTCTGCCATGAAACATGGAGTAATGTTGGATCCTCAGAGAATCATATGGTGGTGAGTTGAAGTTTATTTCCTTCCGTGTTTCCAGGCAATATACATCATGATCTTATACACATCGTGTTAAGATATCATGTCTTTTTTTATAGGAATTTCGAATAGCCCATCAGAGAAATAAAGAAACATTGACCAATCTACACTGCAAATAACTTTCCAGACGAGATAAAGAACTCTGGATACATCGGCAACATAGTTAGCGAACAATTTCACATCAGTGATGTTTTTCCTGCCGACAGGAAATTAGTTTTCTTTAACGAAAATGTGGTATAGAAAAAACACGGGGCATTCTTCCGTGAGGCACAGGGAACGTTATCTCTTCGATCACATTCGAACCAAAACTCCTTTCATCCGAAGAACAAGAAAAATATTCATTTGAAACACTCCCTTACTCTCGGCTGGACCATTTTCTTTTGACGCTTAGATTCATAGTTTCTGTGGATAAGAAAAATATAATCCTTTTGCTCTAGGAGAAAGAAGGGAAAAAAGAATAATAATAATAAAATAAACAATAATAATAATCTTCGTTTCACTGGCGTTCCAGTTTTTCCGATAACATTGTAAAATATTCCCGACGTGGGAATAATAACTCAGAATTTTAGTGGAGAAAAGAGTGAAAAAAGTGTAGAAAATGGAGTTTTGGGCATCGTAATAAAAGAAGAAAAAAGAAAGGTTGAATGAAAATTCAGCAATACCTTTTGCATTTTGATCCAGTGTTTACTTTGCGTTGCATTAATTGTCTGCTCTTTTAATCTTCCGCACTCATTATCTTCTGGAGTCTTCAAAAAAAGAAAAGAAAAATCCATGCTTTTGGCTTACCTTTAGAAGTTAATATCTCTTAGACGCGAAGAAAAATAGGGGATGGGGAAAGGGGTATGTTTTAATAAGTTCTTAACATGGCTTCTTCGAAGTATACGTGTTTGATTATCCGAAAAAATAAGGGTTGGCGCGTCTTTTTCAATTAAAAAGAAACTTCAGGTATCGATTTTAAAATGCATTATCTTAATCAATACAGCTCAGAGGCATTACTTTTTATATTGCATTTTTTGCGCATTCTTTAAGCTATGTAATTAATGTTAATTCTTCAGTTTTGATTTAAATAATGAAGATTTTTTTAAGGCTGTTATTTTTCTTGGAAGAGAGAAATCAAAGCTTCATATTTCAGCGTTCTGCATAGAAGAACAAATATTTCTTATCGAGAGATAAAAATAACTTTTTTACTGGGATTTTTTGTTTTTGTTTGGATATATGTCAATATTTTTATGTGTGTTTAATTAGCTTCATGTATACTTTATCTGAAAATAAATTGTTCATCTCAAAATTAAAATATTCCTTAGATTCGAAAGAATAACATTTTTTACAGTCGATGTTATTTTATTTTAAGATATTCATTGACAAAATCATAAGTTGGTCTATGCTTGCATATTTTAATTTAATATTTTAAGTAACAATTTTTTTTTTCCAAAATTAAAATTATTGTTACTTCTGAAATCGAATCAAAAGCTTATTTCTTAAGAATTGTTTACCCGTAATTTTTTAAAGATATTTGATAAGTGATTTAAACATTACCATTATTATAACTTCTTTAAAAAATATTCCGTTTCAAATTGTTTTTATACATATTGGAGTTTTTCTAGTTAGTGTTGTGAGAAATCTTTCTAATCTTCCATTTATTTTAAAGAGGTTTGGTTAAAAGGATTTTAAAAATAAACATTTTATTATATATTTAAATTATCTTACAAATTGATTTAGTTACTATAATTATTTCAGCAGTTTTCTAATATAATAGTTCAATATAATATTTGCTGTTAAATATCGCCACATTTCTTTTACTACAATTAATAAGGGAACAACTAATGTTTTTCAAAAGTACTCAACAAAGTCAACTAAGACAAAATGCAGTTATAGTTAAAAGAAATGATCAATATAAATGTAAGAAGGCTGGATTTTGTACATCGTTCTGGAATTAAAAATATACCGAGAAAATTACATTGATTTTTTACTAATTCGTATGCATTATAGATAGTCGAAAATTTTACAAATTGGTGACCTTATTATTAGAACGGGTAGCTTCTTTTGGAGGAACTTTACAGGAGCAAGTAAAAGCTGTTTATTTTTACTATGCACGGGAATTATTTCAATGAAATTATGAATTAGTGATATTTTTGTAGGACATACGAAGTAATCGAATGAATAGGTTTCAAAATACTGCACTAAATGGCATTAAAATTATTATTTAATTTTGTGGAGTTGAGCATTCTTATAATTAGGTCGCAGAATTTTTTTTATTTAAATCATTGCAGCTATATAGTGATCTCATTGTTTTTCAGTTCTTGTAAATGTGTGATAATCAATTTAATGTTTTTGAAAAAATAACCTCGAGAAATATTAATGGTTTATATCTCAATATACACTGTTTAATTTGGATGAACATATTTTATTTAGAGTATTGTTTTTAGAAAACGTTTAATATGAGGAGAAACAGTTCAATAACAGAAAGATCGATTAATGTGAAATGGCTAAATTGAATCTATTAAATATGTAAAGTTTACACATGTGTAATTTTCTTCTTTGAAACATAAGTATCATACATTTTCTTATCCGTAATAGATTTTTAATTTACAACTATTTTCTTCAAGACGGAGTTCTCTTCGAATGTTTTTACAACATTCTACTAGCTTCAAACCTGGCAGGATAATTGCAAAAGTATTGCAAAGCAACTCAGCCATCGAGTGAAAAATTTATCAGAATTAAGTTGCACGTTTTATTAGTTTATCCAGTGTACCATTTAAAATAGTTTTATTGTGTGATGAATAGTTTACTCTCTTATCTTGAATTCCATGAATTGGTCAGTTATTTACTTAATTTTTGTGCAGAAATATTCAGATTAAGGTTTTCATTGCAGAAGGATATTACAACATTATTCCCGCTAGGCGAAACTCATTTGCAATGTTTTTTTTTTGGAATTACCTACAAGCCATATTTTTTGACACTGAAACATTGAAACATGTATGTGTGTTAATAATTGTATTTGAGTGAGTTAATGAAGAAAATGAGTACATATAAACAGGAAGTCATCTTGATATAATTATCTGGATCATGATAAAATTATGTTGAAATTCAATATAATATATAACTGAATGAGATGGAATTTATATTTAATCCTTTCTTAGAAAAAATAAAACAATATATAGTTTTTAATAATTTGATTCATCTTCTTTAATTTGTTTATATTGTCGAAGAAAAGTAAATCGGTTGTATTAAAAAAAACAATAAATATATGCTTTTGTAGTTTTTCTTTGCTAATCAATTTTGCAAATTCAAAAGAATGTTATTTTATTTAAATCTAATGCGTGTTTTATGTATGATACTATAATTGCGATTGTATGAATATTTAAATGTATTTGATAATGGATATAAATTAAACGGAAACAAGTTATTCAAAAGTCTAACAAAGTGCATTTCATTCTATGTGATTCTTAAATATTTTAAATTCAAAAATTCAATTATCTAATAAATGTTTAACTCGATTCAATACATCTTATTTAACTTCTCATATTTATCTATGGCATCTCTGTTCACGTAATCAAAAGAAAAACAGGCATTCATACTAAACTTATTCATTGTTTATTTATAATGGGCAATTAAATTATTGGTAAAATGTTCTGTTCTCTGATAACAGAATATCTCATGAAATCCAGAATCCATTATTCTAGGCAAATAATTCTTTTTATGGACTGTGCAGATTTCTAAAATTTAATTTCTTTCAAGAAACACAAAATTTTTAAATTACAAAACTCTTATTATACCAGTTCTGACATATGCATCGGAGACTTGGACAAAAACAAAATTGGACCAAAATTGAACGGCATCTTATGAGAGAAAAAATACTTTGGTAAGTATACTTGGAGGTGTAAACGAAAAAAATTGTTGGAGAGAGAGATACAATTTTGAATAATATAGTATTTATAAACAACCTAATTACATAAACCAAATACATAGCAACAAATATAATGAATTGGATGACCAACATAATTCAAATGTCAGGTGATAATGTTGTTAAAAAATACTGCAGTTCAAAGTCCCTGGGATTCGGAAACTTGTAAAACGAATGTTGAGACGGAAAGACTCAGTAGAATACAGTTTTGTGATTATAAACGAGAAAGCTTGTATAACGAAGGTGAACAAGAGGTCACATTGGAGGAATCTTCAAAAGAAAGCATTGACCCAAGAGGGGTTGTCTTGCCAGACATAATGAAGATGATGAAAATGTTCTGTTAATTTAACATGATAATTTATAAGTGATTACTTTTCTTCTCAAAAATGTTTGTGCTAATTGTTGCTATAATTTTAGAATACAATATGTATGAATGTTTTTTTTTCTTAAGTTCTAAGAAAAATTACACACAGCTATTTTTTTGTCATATACATCACCTGTATTGTTAAGTTTTGAAATTTAATTTCAAGTAGCTTTCATACGTACGGTATATAATACATAAACATAAAAATGCACATTTTAAAACGTAGAATAGATTATTATACGCTATTCAATTATTTCTTCAACACATGTATTAATTCACAAACTGAAAATATTTATCGAATATCACCATTCCTTTCGTATTACAAATCTATAATTTCTGAAATAAGTAAACTGGATTTTAAATAAAATATATCTTAAAAACCTGTACTACGTAATGATAGAATATTTCTAGAAAAAATAATCCCAAAAAAATTGGCTTCAATGTCTGTTAAAAACAAAAAAAATACATTTATATACAAAAAATAATAATAAAAATACTTAAAATGACTCATAAGTAACAAAATAAAATTTCAAAAGCATCATTACAAAAAGTAACTCTATCTCGAACTCCACCTTCTTCCCCTTTTCCTTCTTAAAAAAAGAAACATCTTTTCATAAAAAGACATACACCGTTCTTCCCTAAAATGCCTCGGCCATATGCAGCATCTCCAATGGTCCTTTAACCCAACATTTCGTCAACCAACCGCAAACACATAATCAGAGCCGAACCATTCCGCTAAAGAAAAAGAAATCATATTAATAATGAAGAAGTAAATAACCTTTCGATGACCTTCAAAGAACAAACTTCTGCAGCGTCTATTTAACTTCGAGCCATTACGTTTAATGATGAAAAATCTCCCTTCTGAACGAATGGAGCTCTCTCTGCTCCAGAAAACGATTTCAAGTCTAAACTTGTTCCTTCTTCCTACAAAACGGAAAGCAGGTCATTAAAACGAAACGAGCCGTATACCAGGAATGGAGCTTCGGAGGTTATGACATAGGTAAGTGCGACGTTAATGCGAGCCTTTCGGACATGATACAGGAACGGAACTTGGAGAGGAAATGTTAGATAGATTATTTCTTTTCCTAACCTTATGCATTGTAAAGTGGACCACATTTGCTTGACTTCCCTTTCCCGTTCAATGCATAACATTTTTTTGAGAAAAAAAATCAATACATGAAATTGCAAGTAAGATTACGTAGAATAAACCGATTACCTTTAAGACTTTCGATTCCGGTGGACAATGGCTCTAGAAGGGTAAGAAAAAGAAGATATTGTAACAAAATACCTCAAAAATTTATGAAAAGGAAGAATTTTCTTATTTGGTCTTCTTTCCTGTTGCTCGTCATGAATATAAACATCGTATTTCTTTACGAGAATAGTTCTGTTTTTTATTTTGAGTTTCGTGAGTACGGTGGGAAAAACAAAACCGTTATTTTAGACAATGTAATAGGAAGTTCAATAAATGGGAAAAAAACAGGCAATATGCAATTACTTTAATGTTTCCATGCCGACTGTAAAACCGTTTATATTGATTACTTTAAATGATATTATATATAATATAGAATGGCCAAAACTAAATAGTAAAATAGAACATACTTTACAATTCGCTTTAAATATTCCGAGAAATTTAATTTTTTTTAATTTTTAAAATTGCTGCAACACACTAAATATTGAATTAAGATTTCTGTAAATTGAAGGCTATAAAAATAGTTAAATCACATTCTGAATTTTATTTTAAAAAGTAGTTGAATTTTATAATTTTAAAATATATATATGTAAAAGAGTATATATATAACGACATTTTAAAGAACATTTTAAGTCTAAATGTGTATGTGTGTAATTGTTTATGAAAGCATAACAGTTCAGTATTACAAGAGAAAATTGTGTTGACTATTTCACAGAGAAAAATAACCTTGTTATACATTTTATAACTGAAGTTTATAAAAAAATAATTAAAGCATTTTTCCGTGTATATTTTAAAGTTTTTGATTTTTAAAATTTTCAAGTACCTTTCTGAGAGATTACAGGAGATTCTAAATACATATACCTACATGTGTGAATTGTGTTTTAAAACGGTAGCACTTTAGTATTGGAAAATAAAATTGAGTTGAAAATCTCAGTGAAATAAAAATCTTGATACACATTATGTTCAGAAACAAACAGAAAAAAATATATGTGTGAAATTTAAGAGCAAATTTTCTATATTGACAAAATGAAATAAACCCATTTATGCAAACAAATCAACTACCTTAAAAGTAATTTAAAAAAACCCGATATGTTTATAATGCGCATATTCTACAGTTGAAAATAACTAATAGCTGAAATTCTCTAAAACATAATAGTATAATCAAATAATTGCATTATTACTCAAATGAATAACATTATAAAACTGCCTATGAAAGTGCTTTAGATAAAAAGATACAATTAACCATTGTTCTTTTATTTGAAACTCAAAGTGTACTTAAAATTGCATTTAAATAACAACTGCTGCCCACATACATTTTCAACACGTGTGACACAAATATAGGATAATAAAGGGGGGAATTTTCGGCTATCATTAATCTTTCCCATCATAGATATTTATTTAAGTGAGAAGAAGGAAAACTAAATGTGAAAGATAAATACATTAGTTATTTTTAATTAGCGTTAAAGACATTAATTATTTTCTCACATATAAATGTGTCTATTTACAAATCCTCGTAAAAAATTGAAATATGATATTTAGCAAGGGAAAATATTTGTGTATTAGAGCATGTTTCCATTTCAGTTTTTTTTTCTTTACAATAAAATTACATGTAAAAAAATCAAAGTCAGATTCATTATTATGTATATTTAGATCTGCAGTTATTTTATTTTCGTATTTTATAGTGGCAAAAAATGTTATAAGTTTGTGTAAGTTAAACAAATAATAATAATTGGTTCCTGTAAACAGTTTACGTCGTAGTACATTTTTTTATTTTAAATTCCATAAAAATTTAATACATGTATTAAAGTTTGTAAGTTATTCAATTGATTCACATTGTAGCCTTTAATGTATATTAATTAACAAAAAATGTATTATAAATGTATTATATTATTTTCAGAAGTACTGATTTATTTGCTGATATGATTCATGTATAAACATTCGAATCTTTGATTTTTATTGTTGAACTACTTACAAAGCTTAGCATATGTAACCAAAAAATACATTACATGTATTTTTCATGATAAAATACTAGGCAGTTTGATACAACGAAGTTCCACATTTATTTATTAGTTTAAACTCAGTTATTTCAATATATATAATAATTGCATAAGTTGTTTTTAAGACAAATTATCCAATAAATATATTTAAACTAGATTTAAGTTAAACTATGATACATAAAATGCCTACGCTACTCAACGTTGTTACTGAAATGTGTGCAATGAATATTAATTATTTTGTGTAAAGGTTCTTTTCTTAATGAAAAAACTATACTTGTTTGCATGTGCCGATTTAATCCAAGCGAAAAACATAGAATCTTAAAATGAAGGAGGTTATTGAAATATTTCAACTAAGTTATCTGAAATTAGATAACATCGATACAGATATATAATACTTCAATTAAACAAAGAAGGGATAATAGTCTTCGTTACACTAACTAGATCTTTTGCTACTCTTATGTTTTAATTAAAAGTCGAAAAGAAATATTTTTCTCTAAATAATTACGCAATTTCAAGAAATGCACAGAGTACATACAAAAAAGAAGATTTTTTTATTATTTCGTTAGAACAACAAAAAAAATTTCTAAAAATGATAGAAAAAAGAGAACAAAAAGCTAAAATAAACATGTGGAAGGAACTATTGCATCATTAATGTTGTCCGCCTTGATTTAAAATTCTGAGACAGTCTTCTCTCAGGCAACTTTTTTAGAGAGAGTTTCAATTAAACTTCTTGGGTCTTTTTTTTCTTTGTTATACGCCGTAACTTCTTTTAATTATTCGAACAGCACTGGTTGAAATCTGTGAATTAAATCCAGTTTCTTAGTCATTTTTCTTCTGCTCTTACTTCTTTTTCTGTATATATTTGTTCCTTTTTTTTTTCTCTCCTCATTTCTTTTGGATTTCAACGAAAGCTTACAAATCAAAATAAATCGCTACCGACTTCGAATTAATGGACAAAAAATGACAAGGAAGAAGAAAGTCTTTTTAATTACAGCAGTTAAAATGTTGAAACACTTGGAAACTCTATTTTTTATTTCGAGAACAAAAAAGTGTTCTTATCTGATTTTTAGTGAAGAAATAAAAAACTAAAAAAATTAATTGAGGAATTATTATTTTTAAATAATTGGAATGCCAGTGATGAGGTAGATCACAAATCATTATAAATTAAATGTTAACAATTTCAATAGATGTGTTCATTAAAAAATCTATATGGCGCACACATATTATTAGTTTTATCAAGTTCAGGCAATTTCCTTGTTTGTAAAAGTTAAATATTATGATAAAAATGACCTACTTACAATTAAAAAATCTCAAACACACACAAAAATCTTCAATATCGCCATTTTATATAGATTAACTGTAAGAAAGGAGAAACAAATTGAAATATTTCATTTGGATTTTAAATTTGGGAAATATTTTCTCTTTTCTATTTATAACGTCACGTACATGTAAATTTTATTATGAAAGTATTTTTAAAATTTTCATTTTTTCTATTAAAAAGTTGAAAAAGTATGCTTTTTATGAGCGTTAAGTATATAAATACATATAAAAATTATCATTGAACTAAAAATGATCTGACTACGATCAGAACCGTGATTGTCTAAAAGCGTATAAATGATTATTTATTTTTTATATTTAGTGTAATCTGAATAAGATTATACGCATATAAAATTATTTTAAGAACACCATTACAATTAAATTATATTTAAAGGCAATTTCTTGGGGAAAATAAGGAAAAAATGACAGTTTCAAAACATTCTTCTTTTAGGAAAATTCTTCTATTATAATACAGATGATGAATCCCGACTTTGGAAATATATAATTTATAAGCGGATTTTTTTTTTATTTAAATACATCAGAAAAGATAAATTTTAACCCCCAAAAAAACATTAGTCACTGTTTTAATTGATAGTAACTGTAGAAATAATGTTTTTTCCTACAAAAATCTTAGTTGATGCTTTGCCTTTTTTTAGACTAAGTTCTGTTTGCATTTTTTGCCAAAAAAATTCATTTAAATAATTTGAAATATAATAATTTTCTAAAAAGAATTTTAAATGTATATATTAATTCAAGTGGCCCTAAATATAAAAGTAGAAGTAACATTTTTACGCTTTTTTTCAAAATTACGGCTCAGAACTTAGTAGGATACCAAGTAAATATTTTATTACTTAAAAATGCTTTTAAAGCCTTATCGGGATTTTAACCTGGAGTTAATATTTTTTTGCTTATTTGCACTTATTATAACCATGTTTTGTTTATTTTATTCTTATTATGTTAGTACTTACTTTTCAAACGTTCTTTTGAGCTTTTAATTTTCCATTTTATTACCATCCTCATTTAAACTAATTATACAATCAGCATTTTAATAATATTTAATAGAATAAACTTAATGTATAAAAGTGAAAAGTTCTCATCGTAATTTCAGAAAACAAGCTCGTCATTACCATTAGGTCATGTTACATATTAGTATTTATCAGTAAGCATACTTGCATGGCTATTCCTCAGACGGCATCATTATATTTAATGAGTGAAAGAGGGAAAACTATTACATGAAATACATACCCAGATCACTAAATTAAAGCTCATATAACTTTAATAATATTTGTTATGCATTCAACGAGATATAAACTTTTCCGAAAGAGTCATTTGAGAAGTTATTTGCAAAGCAAGGCTTTTATCATCTCGTTAGTCAATTAAGTTTCTACATGATCTCAGTAATGTGTAAGTTTAATATAAATATATTATTTTCTGAATTATTCATATGTACCTAGATCTTAACGTGATGATATTATCGTATTTTACTGGAATTCCTTCGAGTTATATATATATATATATATGATCGTGAATCTCCAGTACTTATTTCATCTTTATTGTAAATATAACTTTGAATACTTAAATGACTATTAAAAATTTCATAAAATAGAGTATTTTTTAAAAATCGGACATTATATATATCTCGGCGTTGAAAAATAAGATATTGATTGATTAAGAGACTGACTGATTCTGTTGAACAATGATGCAGATTTGTTGTTCTCGCATATCAATGTGTGACAGTAGTTATGGTGGTGAACTCGTGGCCAGGATTGTTGAGTCGTTGGTTCAGAGCTTAGTGCCACTGAAGACGTTGCCCAGGGAAGCTAATACACATTAAAGTTTTCGAGGCACACAATCCTTCCATTGATGTGATTCCGAAATTAGGTTTTAGCTCAAATGTCATCCAGTCATTTGACCATGGTTCGAAATGACAAGATCTGTAGACAAGTGTCCTCATTTTTCTAACTGGGCAATGTTAGTTTACACTCAGTTTCTCGTCTGTCAATACTGATTTTTAAACGCGTAGGTTTTTGTGCAATAATGATATAATAAATAAATTCATTCTTGTGACCTTAAAATAGATTACTTCTTTGCTTGGATAAATTATCTTGTACTCGTCTTATTTACGCTACTGGTTTAGAAAATAATATTTTCAAATGAAACCTTGTGGTGCAAAAATGAAACATTAGTACTTTGTTAAAATTAGTATTTAAATATAAAACTTCTATTTTCTAAATAAATTTAAAACGAAAACTGCACAAACTGCTACAATATAAAAATGGTCAACATGACTATGTACGTTAATTATTTTTATGCGTACACAAGTAAATTATGAATTTTATAGGTGAATTATAGATGATGATTTTCAATACATGTTTATTTGTACAAATCAACAGTCTTCCAAAGACCAAAAGGCATTTCACTAATGACTTAAACACTAAGAATCGTAGATAAGTTTCACAATAGTTTCTCAAATTAAATCTTTATTTCTGCAGCCATTAAATCATAGAATTAACACACTTAAGAAAATACAAGAGCCATTGACAATGGACAACGTAAATAAAACCCGACGTCATGTGATGAGTTCGGCACTTGTGTTCCAGCAGCACACTCTTCTAATCAACACACCACTCCAACGAGAGGAATTTTAGTCATGGCAGATTTAATTTGCATCATCCCCCTACTACACTACAGGGGATTGAAGACTCGTACCCGTGTTGTGAGTTCCCTGACTATGAGTTCGTGACACTAAACACTATACCAGTGCTTCTCAAACTTTCAATACTGGCGCCCCCTTTTCGAACACAATTTTTATCGCACCCCCTTATACATTAACTAACTGTTACCCACGCGCTTCACTGGGTATTTCACGATGTTGTATATATGTATACCGTTTACATATATAAAGAGTGTTTTTTCCCAAGTATAGAAGTTTAAGTTGGTATTACTTTCCAAGATGGCGACCGATTTAACAGCTGTCAAGTGATTTATTCTCAGTCTGGTTAGGCAATTCATCATGAATAGACTCACGCCTCATAGAGATTCGTCGAATGGGTCCAAAACGTGATTGCCGTTGTTCCCGATTTTCGTAAGCGAATTTTGTTTAGCGATGATGCGCACTTCTGGTTGAATGGCTACGTCAACAAACAAAACTGCCGCATTTGGAGTGAAGCTAATCCACAAGTGTATGTCGAAACACCGTAACATCCAGAAAAACTGACTGTTTGGTGCGCTTTATGGGCTGGTGGAATCATTGGTCCGTACATCTTCACAAACGATGAAGGCTACAACGTTACAGTCAATTTTGATCGGTATAGAGCCATGATTATTAACTTTTTCATTCCTGAATTGAACAATCATGCTGTCCAGGAGCTGTGGTTCCAACAAGACGGCGCAACATGTCCCACAGCTCGTGCCACAATCGATTTAGTGAAAGACACGTTTGGTGACCGCCTAATATCCCGTTTTGGACCTGTGAATTGGCCTCCAAGATCTTGTGATTTAACACCGCTAGTCTATTTTCGGTGGGGCTATGTAAAGTCATTGGTCTATGCGGATAAACCACAAACGCTTGACCATTTGGAAGACAACATTCGCCGTTTTATTGCTGATATACCGCCACAAATGTTGGAAAAAGTCATCGAAAATTGGACGTCCAGATTGGACTACATCCGAGCCAGCCTTGGACGTCATATGCCAGAAATCATATTTAAAATGTAATGCCACAAGATTATCTTTCGAATAAATAAAAAATTCATGTCAATCCAATAATATATCGTTGTTTTATTACAATTTAAAATTCTATACTTCTAAAAAAACACCCTTTATTATATTATTGATATCTACCATTAAGAATTCGATTGTACTGAAAAATATATTTATAGCTGTTACACTCCCGCCCCTTGATATAAAAAAGAACATAAGTTACAATATCTAATTTCTATTTATATCTAAAATTGAAAGAGAAATATATTTTTTCCCTCACTTAACCTAATAATCAGTTGGATTTCCACCAAAGATAATTTCAGTGGATCTCTACTCCATAAAAGAAACGTGCGTGCTAAATCTGAAGTCTAAATCTAACAGAGCAAAAACGGAATTTTTATCATCAATACTTCGTTGACAGCATTCTTAGAAGATTCCAATTAAAAAAAAGAAACATGCATATCAAATTTTATTATTATTGTATTAGCAGTTCAAAAACGGGAATTTTGTCTATCAATACGCCCCAATAACTTTACCCGCTTCCACCTGGAGTTGAATTCCGTAAAATCCATTCTTAGTGGAACTCTATTCAACTAAAGAAAAGTGCTCAACAAATTTCAAGTAAATGAGTTAAATTCAAAAACAGGAATTTTTCTATAACACGCATTAATCCCTCACAACCCTACTCCTTTGGAGGTCCGTTTTCGCAAAAATCTTTGTAAAAGGAACTTTATTCCATGAACGGAAGATACCATCTAATTTTCAAGCAGGTGGTTCTATTAGTTGAAAAGCGGAAATATTTATCTATTACGCCCCTTAATCCCCCTTCTATGAGCCTTGGGGATCAATTTTCCCCAAAACTACTTTGTAGCGGATCTCTACACCATGAAAGAAATTCGCTTATATACCATATTTTAAGACTGTACGTCTAATAGTTTAAGGCTACAGTGGACAGTTAAAATGTGGAAAATTGACTAAAACATCGAAAAATTTCTTTGGCTTATTTTAATATTATATTAGCTTCTCTATCAAACGCAAAAAAAATTTTTTGTTTCATGCATTTTTTACTGAGTTATGGGGTAGTTCCGATTCAGTCATTCATGACCACGCCCCTTTGTTTACATTCTGATGGCATGCTGACAAAGCTGTCATGTACTTTGACAGTACGAATTTTATTTACTGTAGACATAGCCTCTCTAATTTTTATTTTTAAATGTTATATTATCAAGGTCTGGATGGGAACAATTTGTTTTAACTGTATCTGAGACCTAAATCGGCATTATTTTTTTACAATTCGTTCGAACTTGCGTTTGCATTTTTCGTTCAATTTTATTCAAACTTTATATTGATTTTACCAAAACAAAAGTTCTTTTCAGAACTAAAGTTCATTTTAAATTGCTTTTGTTATTTAAAATTTTTATAATGGATCTTATATCATCGAGATATAGAAAACCTAAAGGTCGTCCTACCAAAAGGAGAAAGATGTTGGCTGAAAATAGCAAGAAGCGATGGCAGAAATTTTCTAAAACTGTTGATAAAAACAGTAATAGTATGGTATTGCAGAGAGATACATTGTCTGAACCGAGTACATCTTCCCAACCTGAGGCAAGCTATATTTTCACCCACAAGGCTGTGTTTTCTGAATTATTGCAGAAAGTTCCTTGTAAATATTGTACAAACTGTACCCTTGTTATAAAACAACACCACTCCATGGGGTATTCTACAAAGATGGAACTTTTATGCGAATCATGTCATGAAAGCTATGGAAGTGTTTTTTCAAGTTTCCAAGAAGAGGCCAAAAATTCACATGATATAAACAACAAACTGGTGAGTGCCTTCCTATCCATAGGCAGAGGGCATGCTGCTTTGGAAACGTTTTCATCTGTGCTCAACATGCCAACAATGGACCAAAAACATTTGCCAAATGCCTGCACAACTTATCCGTGAAAAACAAAGAGGTGAAGAAAAATGCTCGAAATGTCACGTCAAGCTGCTAGAGAAGCTCACGTAAAAGTTGATGCTTCTCTAAAAATCAGGAAATAATTGATGTGAGTGTATCATATGACGGTACTTGTCAAAAGCGAGGACATACATCTAACCTAGGATTAGGAATAATCATCGATATCCTTAGTGGACTTGTCCTTGACTTTGAAGTATTTTCGAAATACTGTCATAATTGTGTAGTTACTGGTCGAGATATGGGAGTCGATATTGCGGAGTTCCACATATGGCAAAAAGGACATGCGGATGTCTGTGACAAAAATTTCGATGGAACTTCTGGAGCCATGGAGATGCACGCTGCACTAATTATGTGGAGGCTATCAATTAGTGATTGCCAAATGAGATTCGTTTCCATGCTGAGTGATGGTGACTCAAAAACTTTTCAATTTTTGTCGGACAATAAAATATATGGTTCTGATATAAAAATTGAAAAGGAAGAGTGCCTGAATCATATTGCAAAGAGGCAAGGCACATCGTTACGTAACAAAGTGAAAGAATGGAAGGTGAAAAAAGTGACTCTTGGTGGACGTAAGCAGGGAAGCCTTACAGATAAAAACATCACAAAGTTGCAAAATTATTATAGAAAGGCAATAAAAGATAATGTTCCTGATACCGATAAAATGAAAACTGCTATATATGCCAGCCTGATGCATTGCTCGTCAACTGACAAAAAGCCTATGCATGGTAAGTGTCCTGAAGGGAATCATCATGGTGTTTCTATAAAAGAGCTATACCCAAAGGTGAGACCCCAGGGTCACACAGTTCCATGAAAACTTACTTGTCGCCACAAGTAGTGGAGAAACTTATGCCTGTTTATCAACGTTTAGCTTCAGACACCATTCTTGAAAGATGCGTAGCAGGCAAGACGCAAAATTCGAATGAAAGTTTGCTTAGCTGCATTTGGCGAAAATGCCCAAAAGAGGTATTCGTCTCCAAAAGGAGGCTGGAAATAGCAGTAACGGATGCCATTGAAAAGCACAATTTGGGCTATGTAAAATCTCTTGAAGCGAAAGAGGACTCATGTCTAAATGACAGTTTTTCTTTGACTATTGCAGAAAGACAAGATAAACGACGCATTTCTCAGAATATTTCTGCAAAACAAAAAAGAAAAAGAAATGCCACGAATACAAATGCAGCCTATAGTGCCGGTGCTTTTTAAATTTTTTTATCAGACTTAGCAAACAGTTTTCTTGTTATGTGTAATTAGATTTGTTATTTTTTTGAATTTTTGTAATTTAATTGTATTGAAATACTTTATTTTTGCTCATTGTGATTAATGAAATATATAATATATTTGGTTGATGAAATAATAATGAAATACATTCTGTTAATTTACTTTAGATTTTATTAGAATGTTCTTGCTTACTTCAATTTTTATCATTATATATATTACATGTCAATGTGACTGTTACAATAAATATTGCAGAATCTTATACATATATTCTATGTTTATCTTATCTTTATGATATTAGTGTTTTTCAAATTTATATGAATGTCTTTAATTGTTTTTAAAAAACTAAGTTTTTTTCCTTTAGAATAATAATAGCTGTTGTTCTAAAAATGAAACCTTCCTCGAAAGCATTGAATTTTTGTAATTTAATCTCTTTGAAATACTTTATTTTTACTCATCATGATTAATGAAATATATAATATACTATCTGGTTGAGATAAAACAATGAAATACATTCTGCTAATTTACTTCAGATATTATAAGAAAGTTCTAGCTTACTTCAATTTTTATCACTGTATATACCACGTGTCAATGTGACTGTTACAATAAATATTGCAGAACCTTATGTATATATATTCTGCATCTATCTTATATTTGTATGATATTAGTGTTTTTCAAATTCATATTTATATCTTTAATTTTTTTAAAAAAAAATAAGTTAATTTCCTTTAAAATAAAAAAAAACTGTTTTTCTCAGAATCAAAAATTTGCCTCGAAACCAAAACTCAAAATGTTCCATGCGTTGCAATTTTTGTCGAATTATAACAAAACTTTCCAAAAGTATTCATCTAATGTATACTTATAAATTCTTGGATGCATTGTAGTAATAGTGATAGGGTGAAAGAAGAAATTAAAGTTTTTTATGTAGGAAATCATTAAAATTCTTGAAATTTTTATATAAAAATTTGCGTTTACCCATATTTTGTAAATTATCATATAAAACATTACATTGTATGCATACATTTGTAAAAAATTGCTTAAAGAAGTTAAATCAGGTGAAAACATGAAATTTAAAAAAAATCAAAACGCATGGAACGTTTTGAAATTTTCGTTAAAATTTTTTTTAATTTTAAATTTCTTAAAAACTAATCATTTTTTTCTCACCAAATTTTTTATATGGTTTTAGTTCTAAGTTACATACAACCAGTAAAAATTTGGGGCATGTTTGTAAAAAATTAATTTTTTTTTTACTGTCCACTGTAGCCTTAAAAATGGAAATACCTTTCTCTAACGTCCCTGAAGCCCCCGCAACGCCACTTAGGAAACGATATACACAAAACCCATCTTATGACAGATCACTACTCAGTGAATTTAATCTGCTAACTTAATTTCAAGAATTTACGTCTAATAGTTTAAAAAAGGAGTAAATTGCCTATAACGCCCCTTAATTTTCCACAAGGCCACTTGGGGTCGATTTTCACAAAACCCATTTCGTAGTGGATCTGTACTCTATTAAAGGAATCCGCTTACCAATTTTCAAGACTGTACGTGTAATAGGTTGAAAATGGAAATAATTATGTATAACACCCCTTAAGCGCCCTTAACGCCCCTTGGAAGTCGATTTTCGTAAAAATCATTATGTAGGGAATCTCTACTTTATGAAAGAAATCTGTGTACCAAGTTTCTCTCACGACTTTACATCTAATAGTTTAGTAATGGAAATAATTATCTATAACGCCCCTTAAACCCCCGTAACGCCCCTTGCGTTTTGAACTTTGCAAAATCCATTCTTAGTTGACGTCTACTCCATGAAGGGAACCTACCTACCAATTTTCAAGTCTGTAGGTTTAATAGTTCTGGAGATATCCTGATTAGTCAGTGAGTGAGTGAGTCGCTTTTCTCCTTTATATATATAGAAGATATGGTACTGAATGCAATAATAATGCACTTTGACGCTAAAGCTACAATGGGCGGTCTTAATTATAAACCATACAAAATAGTAACATAAGTATTAAATTTTGAATACTACTTTTACGCAAAATAAATAAATTAATTAATTAATAGGAAAATTATCATGTGCTAATTTTCTTTTCTCTAATTTTTGAATTGAACATATTACAAAATCCGGTGAATGCTTAGAAGACAAAATATAGATATCTGCTAAATATAGCAAAATAGCTCAGAGGGTCAATTTCTAATCATAAGCTTTCCTTATAAAAACTTTGCTTTGCAAGAGAAGCCCATGGACGTCGTTAATACTTATTAAACTTGTTCTTATGTCCTTCACAGGTCCAAAACGTGAAATTAGAAGGTCACCAAACGTGTCTTTCAAGAAATCGATTGTGGCACGAGCTGTGTGACATGTTCCGCCGTCTTATTGGAACCACAGCTCCTGGACATCATGATTGTTCAAGTTCTATACCTCTAAAAAACACACCCTTTAATAGCTTTACCCTTTAACCCCCAATAACTTAGAAGGTCATACATATTACAGCTATGATGTGCAATATTTTAAAAATAATGACAGTGATGAATTCTTTATGTTCCTAAATTTCTTCGATTCTGGGTCTGGGATCTGTTTTTCCTATTGTTGAGAGACTTAAAAAGAAAGCGTAGTAAAAAAATATCTCTTCATGGAAATACAGCAAATCAAATAAAAGTTTTTCTTATTTGGTTATAGGATGAATATAGCTAATTAGGTATTGAAGAAGTTTTTATTTTGGATGACTTAATATCGCGTGCCTATAAATTATATCAGAGTAAAAGTGCATTTTTTATGTCTGAAAGTATTTTGTGTTAATTCATTCCAGTATATAAATTAATTATTTTTAAATCTTTTATTCTCGATATGCTCGCGCCCCCCTCGTAAGGTTATCTTACCCCCTCAGGGGACACGCCCCACAGTTTGAGAACCACTGCACTAGACCACCGAGACAACTTATAGTAATGAAGCAATAGACAGGGAAAACCCTTCAGAATACACACTTTATTTACGTTTATACTCAGAAAGGAGCAATCAAAACTTTTTTTTTTAAAGTATCACACAATGACAACTTATTTACCCCTTTGTTACATATTTTACCCTTAAATAATTTTAATTATGCACTCTGAATAAATTTATGTCGTTTTATCGCTTATGCAGGTGTTTTTTATTTCAATAACAGAAACAATAATATAAATTGAATAAATCCGAGCAAGTCTAAGACAAAGATCAGAAACACAATTTCGTATTTTATGAATTAAATATGAAATATCCGGCAATCAAACGAGAAGTATACTATTTCAAAGATTTTCAAAATCCAGTTGATGCAAATTAATGCTCAGTATTCTCAGAGGCTTTCAAATAACTTTCCATAATAACTTCCCTCTGAAACAAAGGATTTTGAAGGCCTCTTTGAAACTATATCAACATGGCTTCTGCCTTTCAGCGATTTCCATTTATATCTTAAAACGCGGTCGCTGTCGATTGTTGAATTGACTTCCGGACGACGACTGAATATGCTAATAGTAACATCTTGTGTCGAAGATTGGATGTAATACCGAATTTACAATCATGAACTGGAAGGCAATCGATTCGCAAAGTGAAAGATAGTGCTGATAAAAGGGAAGAGTTAGAAGCGAAATTCGTCTCTTATTTTAAGAGTTTCATCTCCTTCATTAATGATTAAAAATCGTATTTAATTAAGTTGATTAATAAAAAAACAGAATTATCCAAAAAATAACAAAATATAAAATGTATTTCTACCAAGAATTTAATACAACTGATTCATTGTAACACTATTTCGTTAACAGAAAAAACGCGAATAATATTTTACGGTACGATACAATTAAATAGTATCCTTTGCAGTTTATCATCACAAATCAGGAAATACATATCTAGAATATATTTTAAGATATTGTTTTTAGTAATAAATTGTCCATAAGGTGATGCCGCATAGAAAATTTCATTTTCATATCTTGTGTTGAATTTAATATATAAAACTAAATAACCAAATCTGAAAAATGCATTTTATAAAAATAAAAAAATTATAACTTTTCTATTTCTTATATATTTCTACACTGAAGTGTCAAATGTCACGAGAGAACACAAAAATGAAAATTTTCAGATGACAATGGCAACTTGTAAGAAATAAGAAAAAGAACAATAAATTACAGGAGGTTTTGTTTCTACACAAGACTTAAATGGGATTTTTTTGTGTGATTATGACCAAAAAAGACAGAACTGAACGGATTTTTAACGCATATTGCTATTTTGATCTATACACATACCTCATTTCTTTTCGGAAATTTCTAGCGCATTTAGCATTCTTCTATCTAAAATATCAAAATATGCTCAAAACATTATTTTTTGCGTCATATTTTGTCATGAATAATATGTGGAAATAGACAGTGTCTAATTATCACAGAAATCGATGTTTGCGTAAGATCATCAATGCTGCCATGCAAGGGACACTGAGGCGAGTAACAGCAAAAATCAAATATGGACAAACGAAATAAGTGTACATTAGTACAGTGCAATGATTTAGCATTAATAGAAAGTGGCAAAATGATTCACGAATTTAAGTTGGTAAGTTCTGATGGAAGAGTTCGCATATTACGGAAAGCGTGGCATTATGCAAGATTGTCATGGCTTTATAATGGAGTAGCTTGTTTTTACTTGGTATGGACTGAGTTTTCTGTTCCATTGGTCTCCAAATTGAGGGGTACGCATTCCCTAGTGGGTACACAAAGTGATATTTGTGGTGCATGAAAAAGTAGACTCGTGATCACTTAAAAATGTATAATCATATATTATAATATGAGTGAAAAGTTCTTCCATTGGTCACAGAGCCTGATTTCAATGACGTGTGGTAGCTTACGACATCGGAATAAAAGCACATGCACAAGAAGACATGGAAAAATAAGTTTTGAGAAGGAATAATACACAGAACGTTCAAGTACACACATTGTTAATATCAAATATTAATTGTAAAATGTAAATTTTCATTTTAATTTAAATATTAGAACATTGTTTAAAATAAATATATAATTTGAGTTTTGAGACTCCACTCCCTAATTTTAAATGGGATGCTATTTAGATTTACCTTTTTCCGTTTATTCCTTCGTAATCAAAAATGCTTAGAAACCACTACTTAATCTAAACCAATCGATTTCTGAACAATCTTAATCCTTAGCATTTTTGAGACCACATAATGATACAATTTTCCTGTATGACAATGTGCCATGTGGCCAGGCTGAGATGCTTTACAATTGGTGTAAGTTAAATGCATGATTGGGCTGTCTAGATTGCATTGTATGAATCACATAGAGAATATAGGGTCATGATCGAAAGGTCAGTTATGTGTAAAATCCATGCGTTGACAATATTTTCACAATCATACAATGCCGACGTGACAATGTTGTTGAATATTTTTCCCCTGGGTTTTTTTAACACACTGAATCTATGTCGAGTGTCTGCATTTTATGGAGGAAAAAGCGATTCTATACAATAATAGGAGGTATCCTATTACTTTTTCACTAAATTGTATAACAGCACTCAATAAATCCCAGTCCTGACATATAAATGGTGATACCTTCTTATTTTCTTAAGTACAACCCATTAGTACTAACTTTCAAACAACATGTGTCAAAATTTCATATCTTGCTTAGTTTAAAAGTTACAGTGGTTTTAGTGAAGTAACTTTTGTTTGCTTACAAACCATGGAGGAAAAAGAAATTCATGTGTTAATTAAGCATTGCTTTTTGATGGGAATAAACATTGTTCAAGCAAAACAATGACCAAATAAGTGTTATCCGGACTCTTCTCCATCGCCAACAATGGTTAAGAGGTGGTATGGTGACTTAAAACTGGGTCACATATACACAAACGAAGCTTAAGATATCCGAACACGTTTGGACTACTTTTCTCGTGACAAAACAATATATTTAAACATTATAAATAATTTTTAGGACTCAATAGCACTAAATATTAATTTTTTACCAACAATATTTAAAATAAATTGTCTAAATGTCACAAAAATAACAATTATAAGTGAAATTTTGGCAATCCTAATATATATTATAAACGTGAATATTCGTGAGAATGTTTGGGAGTCTTTCACGCAAAAACAACTGAATGGATTTTAATGAGACTTTCCAATAGTATAGCTTATACATCAGAATAACACATATGCTATAATTCATAGATATTGTGTGAAGTGTACAAAATATAACAATAATTGACAAGTAAGTAGGAAAAAATTCTGCCATCTGCAAAAAAGTCCGTGACAGCAAATATCTATCTTTTATGTGTGAAGCTAACCTTTGCATTTTGTTTTGCTTACGCCAGGTGCAAGGAACTGCGAAAGTTTGAACAGGCAGAGTGTGAGACTGATTACGATTTTAACATAAAAAATAAAACAAAAGTTAAAATTAACGTATTAAACTTCCAGATATAAATTATTTATATTATTTTAATCAAAAAAATAACATTGTTTATTTGTTTATGATTTTAGAAAAGTTCGAGTATGTTACGTTCGCCAATTTTTAAATCTTAATATTTACGGACTGGGCAATATTAATTAAAGTAAAAATTCGCTGAAATTCCGAAGACAAAACACAGGCAATTATTCTATAAAAATCCTTGCAAAAACGAATACGCCTCGAATCAGTCAACCTGAAAAATAATCCATTTTGAACCAAGATTGATTTACGCTGTTTTTCAGAAAAAGTTTTTTACTGTTTTTTTTAAATCGTGCTATATAGTTTTCAGTTATGGTAATTTAAGGTCGTTTACAAAGAATTTGAAGATTCGGTGTACTTTTCGATTCACACAACGTGAGAAAAAAACACGATATTTGATAGTTTGAATGACGTTAGTGAAATTATTTTGTAAGTTAAATATTAAAAGAAAGAAAGAGGTCCCCACACTCAATAAATGTCTTTTAAATTCAACGTAAGATCGATTCTCCCATTTGAATGCAAAGTTGTAATAATAGTTTCCATTAAGCAAGGCGATAATTAAAAATTTAGATACCATTTATAGTGGATAAAAATATTAAAACAAATTTACAGTTCAAAAGATAATATCGAAATACAAAACAAACTTAGTTGAAAAAGGCCAAGTGTAGGACACCCATTTCACTAAACTTGAAAAACAGGTGGATAGTTAGGAATATTATAAACCTATAACAAATCTACAGTAAAATTGATACTGGATGTACATCGAAGGTTTTACAAGTCTGTCAATGCATAATTCTAAACCTTTCAATAAAGTGTAATAATAGGTATTATAATAATTAGTTAAAAAGGTAGTTTTAATATTTTTAAAAGTAGAAGACAAAGTAACATTTTTATTGAACTGAGAATTACTTAAATAAATTTTAATTCTTTATATTTTTTTTATTTTTAAATACGTTGCATCTGTTAAAATATACTCAAATTTTAAATATTTAATAACTACTTATCAACATGAAAGTTTTTATAACTTCTTCATTTATAAAAATAATTGCAAGAGACTTTTTTTTCCATTTATCGAACATTTCAAAAGAAGCTCGCAATTTTAATTAAACATTTATTACAGTTGTGAAATTTTGTAATTATAAAAATTTTTACTTTTCGGATCATACAGCTATTTTTAAAAAGGTACATTTTCGTTTTCGGGTCCTAAAAAGTTGCAAAGTGAATGAGTGAATATTAAGGTCCCACTGTTCACTTACTCAAGAGATATCATAGCGAGAGGGGAAGGGGAATTTCCATGACAATGTTTTATGCATTTAAAAATGTTCAAGCAACGCCAGGGGGGGGAATAAACCTGTCTGACAGAAAAGAAGCAAAAAAAATTCGAAACAGCGAATTTTAAGTTATACACTCGGAAAAAGGCGGCCTAGCAACGTCGGGCTAAGCGGAGAAAGGGGGGTGGGGTGAAAGTCATTTTGAAAAAGAGCATTAGAAGTGCTGATTTTAAGAAGGAAAGGGAAAATTTTTATAAAAAGTAGAGAAAGCCCGAGCAACGCCGGGCCATGCAGCTAGTATTTTTATAAAATTTCAAAGTAATTAGATAAAAAAGTAATAACTTATATTAGTAAAATTATTATCAAACCACATTAGATGCATTTATCTAGAAATTGTACTAATATTTTAAGGTTTTATTAAAATTTGAAAATTTTAGAGCTGATTTAGTAAACATAAGAAAATTCACATTCTTTATGAGGCCATTATTTAAATAACAAGTCCTAACTCAAAAAGTATTCATACAATAAGAAATATTTTAGTACATTCTCTAGAAAAGAACCCAAATATCAGGTTCATAGAGATTTATAGAAATGTATTCGTAATATTTCGAGTTATCAGACTTGCCATGATAGATTCTGAACAATTTAAATGACTACTCCTGGTAGACCAAAGACCCACTTTTGGTTTATCTAACTTTATAAAATTGATTGTAGCTTGGCCTCTAGGTAGCGTAGAAACAAAAAAGTATATTTTGCAAAGCCAAACGATACTCTATTCAATAAAATAAAAAACAAAAATATCTATGTTGACTGAATTTGATCATTTTCACCATGTTCGTTTACCTTAATTCTCAGGTCACCCAAATTCTGCAGTTGTTCCAGAAAACATAAAAAAAAAAAAGGTTCATAAAAACATTTTATCCAATCGTAAATTGAAATTGTGTGATAATGCAGAGCATTTGCAGATCAAAAGGCAGTTTATTTACTATTTTGTATGATTCTTTATGAAAAGGAAAGGTGTGTTCATAGTGGGTACATTATTTGCTCAATATCGATCAAAAACAACAGTTCATCGACGATTCCCAGCACTGTTTGGAGTAAGTAAAGTAAGTAAGTTGTTTAAATAAAATAAACAGGGGTTTTTTACGTAGATGTGGAACAGTGGATGCATCACTACATACATGAAGCAAAATGATCTTTAACTTAGTGGACAGCAGCTGATGAAATCTGTTCAAAACCAACAAAAACTGAAGCGCCTGCTGGCAAGTTTATGGCCTCCGTATTGTGAGATGCGTGCGGGATTTTGTTAACAGACTACCCTGGGAAAGGAAAATTCATTAGTAGTGAATATTAAATTATGTTATTGGATCAACTAAATGAAAAAATAAAAGAAAAACGTCCTCAAATGCAAACGAAAAAAGTGCTGTTTCACCAAGACAATGCCCTATGCCACAAGTCGAGGAAAAGTATTTTCAAAATGAACGAATTGCGCTTCAAATTACTTTCCCACCCACCGTACTGTCCAGATATGGCCTCCAGAGACCACCGACTAGTTGAAGAAAAAAAATACTCTAAGGAAAGAGGTTTAGCTGCAATGAAGAAGCGATTGTCAAAGTTAAAGCCAATTTTGAGAGCAAAAACAAATCATTATTTGAAAAAGGTATTAAAAAAGTAAAAGATCGCTGGGCCAAATGTATCATTCTTGAAGGAAAGTATCTTGATAAATAAAAGCCAGTTTTACCTAAAAGTTGTTATTTTATTGGTTAGGCCCGAGTGTTATTGAATGATGTGTTTTATAGTAGAAGAACGATCCGCATTTTTCTTCACATAACAGCACAATAGTTTTAAAACATTTTGTATTTCTCAATGTAAAGTTAAATAAAGTTAACATATAAGTAGAGGCTGTTTTTTAAGAAAAACTTGACTTAATATAATTTCGTTTCTTTTATTCACCTTATCCAACTAGTATTTATGAATGGCATTTGTATAGAAACCATGCAGTTCTCTTTGTTTTCCGGAACTTCCTTTGTTTGTATAACAAACTTTTGTTTGTAAGAATTAAGTAAGGTTCATTTTGTAAAGAAAAATAACTCAATAGTTCTATCTTATTGTTACTACAAGCAATTTCAGCAAGAAAAGGCTTACCAGCTATTGAGTAAGATTTATGTCCATATCAAAATATAACTCAGGAAGATATGAATAAGCGTGTTCTAATTTCTATTCAAAGTATAATGGTTATATTGGTTTCTAATAATGGCCAATTAATACAAGTTTGTTACAACAGAGAAAAATTACGAAAAATATCCAGAGGATAATAAACAGAAAAGAAGTACTATTTGAGTAATGGTACTTCAAGATCACTAATAATGGGATAGGGGGGATTTGAGTTTTAATGTGTAAAAGTAGCAGAACGAAAGAAGTTCTATAACACACTTCTAAGCCAACAGTTTTCTTAAGAGTTGGAAAAGTTTTAATCGCGTTTTAATAAAATAATGCATAACAATATATATAAAGATTTAAATAAATGATTTTATTACCACATTAAATAATTATCGTTATACATTAAGAAAAAAAAACAACAACAGATTCCATAAATCGTCACGCATATCAGTCATGTTATCCGATATTGTATTACAGAATAAAGATACTAATTATAAATCCTAGCTTCATATATATTGCAAGTGCTAACAGCAGGTTGAGCTAAGGTATTTCAGAAATGTTAGAAGTATTTTATTCTATAACTATTGAGAACCCTCCAGAAAGTGTAGAAATCAGTAGATTGTGTTCAGATGATTGCGGGGAATGGACTCAGTTATAGACAGTATAGGGATGTTCCACCACCTATTTAATAATAGTAATACTATATAAAAGTAATGCAGCATTTTCACTCGCTTAAAAAGTATATTTTCATTTAATTATTATGAAATTATCTGGAAAAAAATATTTTATATTAAGTACAATAATATTTCAAATATATGCAAATTCCTGCGTGAGAGCGTGATGCTTTAGAATATTTCCTCAGCGATGAGGACAAATAGGATACATCTTATTGCAACCAGAAAAAGTGAGACTTTTTAAATACCCACTGGCCGGTCAGGACAGACAGATGTTGGACTGTCTATCACAAGGAAGAGATAAAGAAAGACCTAGTATTTGCCTTTATACCATTTATGAAACGGATGCTTAACCCTTTATCTACCGCATTATGGTTTACTGCAGTTTATTTCATGCAATAGTTTTTTTTTGAATCACTACATTGAAAATTCAGGGATATACATACATAAAATACTCAACTTTGGGAAATTGAATCCGTTAGAGCTAATTAATCAAATAAAGATATTCAACTGTAAAATGAATTATATACACTGTTCACTTAAAATAATTAGTAAAATCGTTTTCTAAGGTATTTTTAAGATACAAAAAATAAGACACTTTTTGACATTAACTATTTTTTCGGAACAAAATGACAATCATAAAAACCAGCTGATAATGCCGTCATCTGAAAACACAACTTCTTCTGTAAAACTGTTCGTCCTATCTACTAAAATACTCATCACAGAACCCGTACTGCCCTATATCTTGGAAGAGTGAATTCAAAAGAATATTCCTGCTATGTATCTTCAGAAGTATTCCTAAAAATGGTTCTTCTATGTAATTTCAAAGTGAGTGGTACATATAAGTGCCATCGGTAGATGAAGGGTTAAATCATTTTTCTTTATTTTGGGCCTTTTGCCTTGAGAATAATTCTAAATATGTGAGCTCTGAGGTGGATGGGACAGGATGGTCTAGTCCCTTTTTTGCAAGAGTGTCAGCCAATTCATTTTTCGTAGGCATTGGTATGGGACGGGATCCATTTAAAATGTATTTTTGATGGTGGGAGATGAGCGTAATTTTCACAGGATAAATTAATTGATTTTATGTCCATTTTTTGAAATATTGAAAGGCTGTCAGATCCAGAGGTCTTTGTATAGTTAATTTTGCTCACTTTTCTATAGTCCCATGCCAATTGCAATTAATTCGCTTAAAAAATGGAGCATAATATCTAGGTATTTGAAACAATATTATTTTTAATTTATCTAACCGAAAATAAATCAAGCAATTCAAAACTGTAACTTTTAAAAAAACAAAATGTAATCAAAACATTTCAAAAATATGTTGACGGTATTGTAACTAATTGCATGATGCAGATTGAGAGGAACCATTGTTCAAAGGATTGAGATTAATCAATCATACTACACAAAATATTGGAAAATAATAGCGCATCATATCCTCCCCTCATTTCAGACATAAAACTGATGTGAGAACATTTCCTTCGAAAAATTATTTCATTTTGAAAATAAAACTCAAGATAAATTCAAAATTATTTTAGTCTAATGTAACTCTTGGCAAAATTTCCGATATCGGCGATGTTGAAAATCAGAGTTTCTCCCTCAAGTGAGGTTCTTTGAAGTTCCTTCGCTAAGTAATGTTAAAGATGGAAAGGAAACAGATTCACTAATTGTGCTATTAAGCAATGGTTAATAATTTATGGGATACGTATTCGCTTTCAGTGACTGAGGAGTTGAAACTGAAATGCTACTTCAAACATCCAATAATGCTTTTCAAAGTAAACCGGTTAATGAAAGGTAAATTTTTAATTTGAAAGTTGTCACGTAGATAATTTCCCATATGTTTCCTCAGTGCATGATTTAAAATATGGGAACTTCGAGTTAATGAAATTTGAAAAAGAGGTGTTAGCTTAACTTTGAAAATGATAAACACAGAAATTTTAAAATGTTAGTTTATCATATTTGTTACATGCTTCAAAAATTAAAAGTGTACTGACTATCTATAATGAAAGTAAACTTCTTGGAATTTTGTTTCCACTTGAGATAATAGAAGCTACATGAAATTCATTATTACTGGTAAATGCGCTTTTCTTTTGACAAAGCCTTTTTAGTTTTAGATTTAATAAGGAATTTATTTTTCTGTTAAATAATTTGAGTTACATATATTTTATGTCCACATATAATGCAATTTTGATTGCGTAAAATATATATTCTTATATCGTGAATTTAAGTAAATAAACAGACAATAATAAAGATTCAAACATGCATCGGATTTAAAAATATACATAATTCTTATTCTTCAAAAAAACATCTTATTTTAAGCAACAATAACTATCCACGTTAAGTATTTTGACTGTTGTAAGTAATTTTTAAGTATGCATATTTTCAATTTTTCTTTCATAATATTGTACGTTATTTAATTCAGACGTGACATATTTATAAATTCCATAACATGTAGATATTTTTTATTTATCATAGAAAACTATTCCTCAAATGTCAACTAAGTACCATTTTCAAGAATATCCCTTATGAAATCTTACTTTTACTTAGAATTTTCATCTGAATTTCTTGCATAATTTATTAAGGAAAATTTATGTATCTTATGGATAAGCTTATTCATAAACTGAAACGAAAAGTTATAGAGAAAAAACAAATAAAATTATAATATAAAAGGCAATTTTTTACTTCACATTAATTTCTGAATATGTAAATAAAAATCGCTTCTCAAGGCTTCTTATTTGCATAACTTACGTAATAATGTTATGTAAAAAGAAGAAGAATTTGGAACATCAAAATATTCATATAATTTATAAAAATGAGATAAAAAAAAGCCATGATATATTTGTGCGTTATGAGAACGAAAATTCACTTATTAACTTGGATGTCGCAAAAATGTGACTTTTATTTTAACCAAACATAAAAAAAATTCTTTTGAAAACGGTAGGCATTTTAGTAAAAAAGAATTTAAGCATTTAATAAGTTTGGCAAATCATTTTTAAATTTATTTCATGCAATATACTTAAATAATTTTAAAAAGTTACTAAATATGAAATTATAACTTTTCACTTAATTTTATATAAAATACTTGCTAAAAACAATTTATATATAAAATTATTTCATTTCACTTACACTTTAATTTTTGGCATTGCATAACTTCTCTTACACTAAATGGGTCAAAAGTTAATGTTAATGTTAGAGTTAGTGTTTTTCATTGTTATATGTAATATTTATATTTTCTTTAAACATTTCTTCAATAAATAAGTCCTTCAATAATAATTTCCTTTTATAAGTACAAATCTGTGTTACGGAAATAGAGTGTTGCTTATAGTAAAAATGGAGAAATTAAATGGAACAAAAACAAATAGATAAAGGCAAGAGATATTCTGCCTTCAGTTCGGAAGTTTTGAATGAAGTGAATTTCAAAATATTTTGAAGGTTACGAAGGGTATGTAGAATATATAAGTAAAAATTATAGTTATATCTATTTTTATTCTAGAAGAAGCAAAGAAAGTGTTGAAAAATTTTACATTAATAGCATTGAATATCATATAGTGTCAGACAGAAAATATCTATGAGTAATTCTCTCTATTTTATTTAAATATTCAAATTCTCTTAAAAAGTCATTTGATTTGCTACAAATACTGACTATCGATTGAACATTATTACAATTAATTTTCAGTGATGTTAAATACTTGTACTCTCTCTCTCTCTCTCTCTTGACAGTTTTCTTGAAGTATGTTTAAATTTAGTGTTAAATCTAACATGGGAATACAGCTGTGATTTGAAATTTGGTGCTACATTATTGTTCTATCTGCAGTCCAAAAGAATTACCGAAATCTTAATCATTATTTTACAATCTTTTTTGGAACTTAGGATACATTTACTTATAATTTGAAAGAAATGTTCAAGTCAATCAAAAATAATTTTTCTCAAGAAATTTACTTTTAAAATCACATTTTGCGCATTCATGATTAAGGCATTGACGTTTGCTAAATTTGTCACATCCAATTGAAAAACTTTTAAAGATATTTTTATTCCAAATCGCATGATATAAGACAAAATTCCCTAGCTATTATTCTTATTTATCAATATTTGAACTCGTGTTTCATGTCTCGAGGTATGTGTTAAAAAGAGTTAATTGTATGTAGTTCTTAAATCCAAGTTTACTGCAACTGAAAATGAAACATTGATGTTTTATTACAAGCCCCTGTAATTTTTAACGATCAATTCTATTAATACGAAACATTTGTAAAAAACACCCACACACCCAAAAAATATTTTATATGTCAGAAGTTCATCACGGCAAAAAAACCCCTTAAAAACTAAAGCTGTAATTGAATCGCTCGTCATTTAAAATGAAAAAAAAAGAATAAAGTCTGCAAATATCTACAGTTTGTTATTTAGATAAATATCATGTATTAACTCATATGTATCATATAATTATACTTATTTTTAAACATCCCTAAAATAAGCAACACGCATTAGAATCTTTTAAAATTTAACAAATAATATGTATATTTCTGATCATATCCCCAAACATTCAGATTAAATCTTAACATTTTAAAGAAAGTCGTAAAACACACGAGGTTTTTAAATATAGGTATATAAATACATATATATTAAAATATTGAGTGTGCATTTGTTTATTTAAATTCCTTTAACAAATATTTAGATTTTTTTTTTTTTAAAAAAAAATTTAGCTCTGTTTCGCACATTGACTACTTTTCTGGTAAGGATTTTAAAAATAACTTTATTACTTTTTTATTCCATTGAAAATATTTCCTTATTAATGGATTATCAAGTTAGCGTGACGAAGGTTTTTTTTATCATTCAATGTATGTGTGTGTATCATGAATTACTTTATTCTCTCTAATTTTTAAAACGCTAAATCCATAATGCTAAAATCTTAATTTGGATTTTTTTTTCCTTTTGCTGATTCCTGAGATTTTCAATTTGATTGAAAATATTGTTTACATACGTAGACAAACTAAAATCTGTTCCAAATTTATTACTATATATATATATGTATATATATATATATACTTAGACGAGCCTTGAAAACCTCAATTTTTTTCCATTCATATCTGATTTTGCAAAATAAATACACATTAAAAATGTTGGATATATATATATCATATTTTTAATTAAGTACTATTTTCTTATAATTTTACAAAGAAGTATAAAATATGCTATTTTTCTATAATTATTTATTGTATTTACGAAAAATCATCTGCATATTCATATAAAATATTATTAAATAATTCAATGTGTGTCTGTTTTTTTTTTTTTTTTTTACGTATGTTGAATTATCGTTGAAGTATGAATGTTTTTGTGGACATATTTATCTTATTTACGACAAATAACATTCTAAAAAATAATAAAACTGTATTAAAAAAGGATTTTTTAACCAATCAATTCAATAATTTTGTGATTTGAATGAAAAAATGCACGTATTTAGTGGGATATTTTGCTCAAAAAAACAAAAGTAAGAAATGTTTAAAATGTTAAACAGTAACATATAAATGCACAAAATATATCTTCCTACAGAATATGTAAGACATTAGTCACTTATCTACGAAATCCAGAAAACTCAATTTCCTGAGTAATGTAGGTGATCAAACACCCCATCTGAATTAAAAATGTCAAATTTCATTAATTTAAAGAAAAACAAAATTAAATATTTCTCTTTATTTCAATTAAATGTATTGTTATTCAATTTAAAATGCATGCAGCTGATTAAATTACTAACTTAGAGTCTCCCATTTCCGGAAATTCGCTTTCGTAAGCCAATATCTCTCATCATATCTGCGTACAAGCCATTAAATTTCTCGCCATCTTCCGAAAATTCCATCATATTTCACATCGTTCACTAATTTCGCACTACGTACGATTTCAACCCATTATTTGCTATCAGTACATCTGAGGCATGGAAGGGAGAGACAAAGCGAAGGTAAAATTATTTCCATGTGCAGTGTCCTGTGAAAAAATTGTGACCCGCTTTGGTCTTTCAGTGCTATTCATTTCGTTCATTAATTAATAATATGATTAATGACAATTCATCAAATGAATGAGCATTATTAACAATAGATACAAAGAGACGTAACTGTAAAATGGCTTTTTTTAATTACTTGTTTACATGTATCTAACTTGCAATAACATTAAGTAATCTAGAGAAAGCTGCAAACTATGTACTGCAAGCATATATGTTTTTTACGGGAAAAAAAGCATTCGAAGTGTGTATGAGCAAGAACTAAAAAAATATATTTATTCAACGAAGAAATACATATTACCCCTTTAAAAACTTTACTCCTTAAACTGAAACTGCAGGAAAAAGGGAAAAGAAGGAATTTTCTTGATATAAAATTATTTCTAATTTTTAAATTAATTTCGTAATTTTAGTCCATGCAAATGTTTTGAAGGCGTTCGCAAAATAAAATATGGAACAATTCTAAGATGTCAACTACATCTTTTTGGAAGTTGTAGGGCATGATCGCTTAAAATTAATTTTTAAAATTTATTTTCAAATTTTTGTCACAATTAGTGACAGTTAATTCTTTAAAAATAACTTACTTAATAACTTACTTAACTTAACCAAGTACTTAAGTTTTCTATGTAAATCTAATATATATTACAAATGTGAAAGTTTGTGAGGACGTTTGTGTGTCTTTCACGCAAAAACAACTGAATGGGGATTTTAATAAAACTTTACAGTATTATAGCTTACACATCAGAATAGCACACAGGCTATAATTTATAGCATAAACTATAATTTATAAAGATATTGCATGAAGTGTCCAAAAAATAACGATATTCGTCAAGTAAGTAGGAAAAAATTCTGCCATCTACAAGCAATTTTGGTGTGCACTGCTGAAAAGCCCACCACACAACATATATCTATCTTTTGTTTGTGAAAAACCTTTTTTGTTTTGGCTACGCAAGGTGCTCGCTTCTAATTAATTCCTCTGATCAGCATAATGCCTATTTTTTTAATTTCAGAATAAAACTAAGTTTTCAAGGAGAGGTTGTTATAAATCTCTCTTTATTTTAATGTTTTTATATGACTTTATTATACATATTTGGTAGTAGGAAATTGATCTTTTTTCCAAATAAATGCTTTTATCAGTTCTGATACTTAAAGTAAATAAACTTTCTCTTTCCCACTTTATCATTTGGACACATTTTGAAAAATTATTTGTGGTTAGTAGTTAATTATAACGCTATAATTTTAATTGAATAGGCAGATATAATTATTATTACACTTAAAAACACAATAACTACTGTACTGTATTTTTTGGAGTGTGAGACTGAGTGAATATTAATGTCGCACTGTTCAGCTACACGAGGGCTTTTGGCAAAGGATCACGTAATTTTGAACCATGGTCAAGTGACCTGGACGACACCTGAGCTGGCACCCCCTTCTCTTAACTACCCCACCACACCAACTTAGAAGGAATATTCTACCAATACTTTGAAGGAATATTCTTTGAAATTCACTTTTCCAAGATATATGGCAGCACGGGTTCCATGATGAGTATTTTAGCGGAGAAAATAGTTTGTCAAAATTTAAGTGTTTTATGTTTTTGTACGTTAATAAAGACCTTAGAAAATGATTTGACTACTTATTTTAAGTGAACGGTATACATAATTAATTTTACAGTGGAATGTCTTTAATTAATTTATTAGCTCTAACGGATTAAATTTTCCAAAGTGGAGTATTTTGTTTATGTATATCCCTTAATTTTAAATGTAGTGATCCAAAAAAATATTGTATGAAAAAAACTGCATTAAATCATAATGCGGTTGGATAAAGTATAAACTTGCATCGCTCCCCTACACGGCGGGTCATACGAAGCTCTAAAAAAGCTCGAGTTATGAAAGTAGCTACGCATTTGCCAACTTGACTCTATCGTTAACATTTCGCTATGTTTTTCATTGAATCGTCATTATAATTTAAGAAACGGTGTTGCTTGCGAATATTACAATTTTAACATAAAATAAATACTACATAAAATAATATTAACGTATTATACTTTCAGATAAAAATTTATTACACTATTTTAAGCGTTCAATACACAGAACTTTTAACAATGTGTTATTTTTGCTGAGCAGAGATCAGCTTAGGAAGATATTTTCAAAAATCGATCCTCAAGAGTGTTACGGGGAGTTGTAAATAAAAAAAAATCATTTTTATCAGCTATTAGATCTACATACTTAAAATTTAACAAATGTGTTTTATTTCTCTCTTTTTTTTGTTTAGCTGAGCTGCGCAAAAGTTTTTTTTTTGTTTAATTTGCAATTCACGTAAAATTAACTCATTACAAACTTCTTTATCCTTCAATCTGGATTGTTTAACTTTTAAGTTCACACGTGTGAAGAACGAGTATTCCAGTTAGTAATTTATATTTCTTGTAAATACAGTAAATGTTATAGTATTATATTAACACAAGTAATAAAATTCAATATAGTATAAATGTGCAATTTTTCGTTGATGTAATTTTCAAAATATTTAAAAAAACGTAGAAGTATACTACTTGTTATGAATTATAACAAAAAAAAATTTCAGGAAGTAACTAAGTAAATTAAGATTTACAGAAATATATATATTCCTCCATATAGTAAACCCAATATTATGTTATGCTAAAAAATACAGATACTGCATTTTTACTGTACTAATATATACCAAATTTCAATAAAATTCGCTTTAACTTTCCTATATTAGATGAGGCTTACGAGTATAATAAACTATTTTGATAAAAATATATTTCTTTCGTAATGTAATCATTCAAAATTTAAATGAATTTTCTTTTATCACAACGTATGTCAAACAAAAGCGTTTATCAAACAAACTTGTTTGTATGGAATATGACAATATATTTATTGAACATATATTTTTTTATTATTTGAATAGTATGAATTTTTTTCTTTGCAAGTTTTTATAATATATTAATTAAAGTTAATTACTGCATACAATGTTATGCACATTGCAAGTTTTAAAGCATTCATCTAAAATACTTGATAAGAAATGAAACATATATAGTGAGCCACAACTAATCATATATATATTTTTTTTCCTTGTTGTATACCGATATTTTTAAAATTTCATTAGGTTTTGAAATCAAAATGAATACAAAATCAATATTCTTTTGAGGGAGGAGGGACATAAAAAGCTTTTTTTTAGCTCACCTAGCGTTTTCAAAAATCTGGAGTAAACTCAGTTATATAAGTCACACAATGAAGATACTAGTATATACATTCAACTAAAATAAATGGTATTTTTTATCTTTTAATTAAATAAGCAAAATAAGATGTAGTTGGGATGACGAAAAATAAATTAATATTCCACTTAGTTTTTTTTGACACGTCACTTTTTGTCAAAAATTTTATAATGAAAAGCAATTTATATATGTAAGCTTTTCAAGCAAATATAGATTTAATATTTTTTTCTATATCTAATATTTTCATTTAGCTTAACATTCAAACTAATTTACAAAATTAGAGAATCCTAATTATCCATTGATTAAAATGCCATTCAATTTCAGACAGCTTTTTTTTTAAATGACGTAAAAAGGATTTATCTAAATAAGAGAACTAAGCCATCACTTAACGAAGCTTAAATCAGACTCCAATCAGTGTCCTAATAATCCAAATGAAATAGAAATAGTTTTATAAAAAGCGTTTCTTCTAACGACCTTCGCGTTTCCAGCAGCCTAAGACAGACAGAAAGAGAAATGCCTCTATCCGTTTAGAGCTGAAAATAATACAAAGTTCGGAGAAATTTGAATGAGACACATCAAGAGCGTAGAATTATGTTTTGGATGTTAAAATAAGTGATTTTAATTGAATATGCTAATATGTGCTGCGAGCGATAGCCTTGGCGATGTTCTTAATTATTATCGGATTGGGTTTCTTTGAACAATGTGTCTTTTTTTTCTTTTCTGTTTCGTTATCTATAATAAAGTATTCAAAGACGTTCATTACTAGATGACAAGGAGTCTCTAATGCACGTGTCTTTATTCAATTCTAAAACAAAGCATTTATAATAAAACTAAAGGTATTATTCTTTTCAGATTTTTTTTTTGCCCCCAAGATGATATATTTTTTTATAAATATATCTATACATACAAACGGACCTCCATTTTACCAGCCAATCTTTTGCGAATTTTTTCCTAGAACCAAGAGTATTTTGCGATTTTATTCGTAAAAAACCCTCCAAATAGTGAAGTGCAATTTCTATTTAACGAAATTTTCCTCTTGTGTTTCGATTTTTATATCCCTATTTTTAAAATATTTCTGGGCGTTCGTGTAGTGAAATGATAAAACCATTAGAAACAATTCAATGTGGACACTCCTAAAGGAAGTTTTGGTGCATTTTAAAAATGGGAGGCGTATATTATGAGAGAAAATATTTTTTTTTCAAGGAAAAAAAAACTCAAACAAAATTAACACACTTTACCAGTAATTAAATTTAAGGATACATTTGCTGATACATGCTTAAAATTACTAGTTATAAAAATATGTATCATTAAAATTACTTGTAGGCTTAAAACTAGAAAATGTCATTATAAAAATTCATTGATTTTAATATAAAAATATGTCTTTAATGCCGAAAATACAGTGTATTTAGGAATAATTTTATATATTTCGTGTTTTCCTTACAAATTTTTTTCTTGACCGGTAAAATATATAAAACAAATACAAATTAAATTACAAAAAAATGTGTGAATAATTACTTTTTGTAAAAGTGCATATTGTTTGGGAATTTAAAACTTGTTTTATGGGTTTTACAAAGTATACAGAAAGATGAATAGATGTTTAACGAATTTTCCGCAAAACGAACTTTTTTCTGGATTTCTTGACTTTGTCCTAACTTTGTTAACTTGAGGTCCAACTATACATATATATATTCAATGATTATTTAACCCATATTTATTTAATTACTAACCATTTTGAAATTTACTTGAAGGC
This sequence comes from Trichonephila clavipes, assembly GCA_019973935.1. Lineage (NCBI taxonomy): Eukaryota > Metazoa > Arthropoda > Arachnida > Araneae > Nephilidae > Trichonephila > Trichonephila clavipes. The sequence continues at coordinate 34,637 of BMAU01003266.1, read as the reverse complement.
TCTTCATCTCATTTAAGGTTTAGTTTAGATGGGTCAGTTAATGCATTGTTTATTAAATTAAGATCAGTCTGAAATAAATGTGTGTTCATATTTTTCTTTAAAATGAGGCTGCGTATTTGTAATTAGTATTGAAAATTTAGTACATTCCCTGGTGCTCGTATCACTTTTTAGTGTGGCACCATTTAAGTGAATATTAATTATACAGTTTCCTCTCCAGAGAGACATCAATTTCCTATTTGTTAGCAATTATAATAATATTTTCTTCTAAAGTTATGCGATTGAAATTAAGGAATACAATTCATTATACGTTTGAACAAATTGATTAGATTTATTTACGATAGTTTATGGGATTTTTTCGTTTCTAATTAAATTTTATGAATTATACTTTGAAATTCAAGTAACATTGGGCATGATAGATTTTCGATGTTATATAAGTGGCACGTTTCGTAGCGATTATTCATTCATTTTGCGCGTGTGTAAATATAAATTTACTTCAAAAGCACTTACTCCTGTAATGTATTGAAACTTCTCCTTTCAAGCTTAATAATAATTCTGATAAAAATCGAAAGTTGTCAATTGCTAACCGTATCCTTTTCTTCGTCTTAAATTTTAATGTTTTAAATTAAACATACAGCCATATACTCATACATTACTTGCCAAATAATAAAGAATAAAAGATTCAATTTTGCAAATGTTAATAAATTAATGCAATAAAACTAGTTCATTTCAATATAATTGAATTAAAATTTGACAAACTATAAAGATATTTAAATTTTTTCAGCTGTTAAAAAATACATATTTTTTTAAATAAAAATTGTATCTTGTAATTTTGTAAAGTTTAATTATTTTTATAAATAAAAACATAAGTATTTCATTTATTTCAACATTTACATGATTAAGTGAAGAATTAATACGTAATTAAAAAATTAATTTAAATTGTTTAATATTTGATAAACAAAACAAAAAGATCATCCTCAAATTATTACATATACTTTCTTGGAACGCTGTTATATTTTAAGCAAATTCAGTTTTAAACTGAAAAATGATATATTTGTTTAAATATTGTCGGTATTAAAAGTTCTTGTTTACCTTTGTTGATAAACAAAAAATAAAATCAACATATATAATAAAATTTAAAATACATATTTATATAAAGATAAAATGAAATTTTAAAGATAAGATTCATATAAAGATAACGAAGAAACATACAATGCGTAATGGCATGTAAAGATAATGGAAATATTTTAAAGTCATATAATGCATAACAAGGTAGTAATGCATAACAATGTAATCATAGTAAGAAATGACTTAAAACAATGCTTTCCAATCTTTCAATAGTTGCAACCCAATTATCAATCATAAATTTCATGGGTCTCCACGCCCTCCACACAAGAACAATTGAATTCAATACTAATGCTATTTGATGCTAAAACTACAATTTAACTTTAATTATAAACCGTACAAATTATCAAGATAAGTATACATTTTTTTACATAATTTTATACAAGACAATCCCACGGGGTCACTGATAATTTTTAAATTTTTTCTTACATTTATATTCTTAAATTAATTATCAAATACATTGTGTAAAGCTCATACATTTATAAGTATATGATATCAGTACAAACGCTTTTTTAATTTTATCAGAATATTTTTTTTTACTTTATTTTAGTAAACTAATAATATTTTTAAATACTGTTTTGCACCACACCAGTCTGAGAAACGCTAACTATGCTGAATAAACGCTAATATATGTTAAAAATGATGACTAAGTATAGACATTGTCATGTTCGTAAACGTCATTTTATTGTTACAAAAATCCGAACGAAACTTTTAGTCAAATGAAATAATAAATTTTTATACCATATTAAAAATTAAAGTTTGTTAAAAGTTTTAAAATATTTTAAGTATAGAATACACATGTTCAGTTTTAATTTCACAAGTATATACCAGGGATCTTACATTTTTTTTTTTTTTTGCTTTGCAAGTGAAGCCTTACAATTAATTAATTTATTTCAAAATTTTGAGGCATTTATTACTATCAATAATTTTATAAGGCATTTATTAAAAATTGAACTAAAAGAGTTGACTGCATTAACTGCATGACTACATACAGTTAATGCATACATATTATTCCGAAATTTTTCCGTACATTTTTCTTAGTGTAATTCAGGAAGCCACGTTATTTCAATCGTGACCTTTGATCCACAAATATTCCTGCTTCTGACAATCATTAAGATGTTGGCTTAAGTTTCCAGCGTATTTTGCCAGCACTCTCCTTTATTCATCTGTTAGGTTCAGGCAATAAGTTATTCGGAATAAACAAATATTTCAAGAAAAATGAGACTAATATGTTCCAAAGTTCTTATAAGCTTGTTTGATCAGCTGTGCGTTGAATTATTTTCTTTTTTACCTTTGTGAATAGGTTTCTTTATTTTATTTTATTTTCAAACAAGATCCGTGGGAGAATAAAGTAATAGACAAAAGAGGTTTTACAGAAGGCAGGGATTTTGTGCTTACCATAGAATATATTTTATCCTAAAAATAGTATTAGCTTCTTGCGAGCTGTTTGACCTGCTACGTCGAATAAAAAGCATTTTAAAGTACTCTGTATAAAGATAAATGGCTCCTCTAAAGAACAAAACAAACTGAAGTATATCAATATGTCGTTATGGAGAGTTTCCTTTTATTTTTTCTTATTTGTTTTCTTTTGTGTTTGACCGCTACTTGATAATACTCAAATATTCTCCATCCTTTTATATCTGCGCATACTTGTACAATGTTTGAGTAAAACGGTGATAGTTTAAGTCAGTCAATGGCAATATTGCACTCCTCGATTAAAATGTCGATTAATGCAAGGTAAATGATCTTTAATCATCAAATTTGCTTATAGCATCTTACCGTAAGTTATTCATATGTTTTTTTAAAGTATAATTTAAATTAAATTGTAATTATTATTTATTTCTATCTTGATTTAATTTTCTTAATGGAAAATGTCTCGTGAAAAAGCAAAAAAAAAATGCAATTATTTTCTAATACACAAGTGAAAGAACAAAACATTATTTTTACTGAAATTATTATTAAAGTAAAACCGATTAAATTACATTATTTGCTTCAAAAAATATTGCGATTGAAGATGAAATGATGATCTAAATGAATAATATTGTACATTTAATAAAATACAATAAGGTTACTACTCCCTTTTCAATATTAGCTAGCCTTTTCTATAATATTAATTTAATAAAATTACTAATAAATTTACCTTTGACATAAAAGTCTATATTTCTTTTATGGAAAATTAACAATTGTTTTAAAAATGAATTGGCTTGTTATAATTTTTCATTAATCATACCTTTGATTCCCCAGCTAGAGTCAAATGTTTTCTGAAATGAAAACCCTTTTACAGCATTCTAATTCTCTCCAGGTGCATATTTAGCAGAAAAGAAAGATAAACATATCAATTCGTTGAGCTCAAATTAATACACAGCTCTCGGAATTTGTGCTCGATTACAAAGAGTGCGTCCCTAAATGTTTCTGACATGAGAAAACGAGCGCGTTTAATTAACTATGCTTATGAGAATTCCGAGAGAAAGTCTTTGTTCGATTTTAATTATACCAGATATAGAGATTTGTTCGAACAATATATTGCCCACAATATATCGTTATTCTATACTTTGAGAAATTTATAATCGGAAAAATCAAAGTTCCAGGTAATATGTGTTGGGATAATATTCAGACGAATGCAACTAATCAGCTCAGGTAAATAGTTTTGAAGTTGATCTTAAGATTTTCTTTTTCTAAGATCGCGAAAAATGACTACTAACGTATTGATTTCAAAACTTACTTTGGACACATCAAGTGGACTAACATTATGTTACTCTTCAGGTTACATATTTTTTTCTCATTACGTGAATTTTTCCCTAATTTCTTACATTTTCCAGTCTTATTTAAATGTATTTTTGCTTTATTGTGAGTTACTATGATCGTAACCGTGAATTTGAAAAAGCTTAGAAATGAATAAAATTATAATATTTAGTGTCAATTTAGTTAGATTATACATAGAACATTGTTTTAAGAATATTATTACTAGAAAATATTTTCTGAAAGCAATTCCTTAGCAAAACATAAAAAAAGATATATTTTCAAAACAATCTTCTTGAACGAAACTAATTCTATAATAATATCATTTTGGCTATATGTAGCTAGGATTTTTATATAGATATACTGCGGCCAAGACATTGAAAAAAAAGTTCCATTATTTTGAAAATTACGATCAAATGAAATAATAATGAGTGTTTTCTTTTTAGTTAAAATTGCTCTTCTTTAATACATTTAAATATATATGAATGAATCCACTACTAGATATAAATTACACATTTGAAAAATTCTGATCATGTCTCTGTGCAGAAGTTTTAGCTGTATATTGACAAAATGTAATTATAATGAAAACATTTTTGCAAGAAAGGAAAATGTTTTGAAAATATATCATTCTTTTTCATATTTTTTAACTAAAATTGCATTTAATTTTTTAAAAATATAAAAATAAATATCCATTTATTGTCACTTTTGAATATTACGGTTCCAAAAGTAGTCTGTCATCTTAAAGTCGTTTGCTTTTTATTTAAACAATTCTCCAAAATAAAGTAGAATTATTTTACTCTTAATGGACACACACTCAAGGACATAATTAGATATTTAATTATAATATAAATTATCAATTTTATTTATACTGGAAACCATTGAGCCTTCTTTTCAAATTCAAAAGCGAATCAATGTTCATTTTAATTTATAATTACCTTTTCATTTCAAAATTAAATATGCCTTTGCAGCAGCAAACAAGTAAATTAAATTTAGATCATCATTGGAAGAAGAAATTTTATTTCCAACAATTATATTTACTATTCCGATACAATTGAAACTCTTTTCTAAAATAAAAACTATTTCACAACTTCCTCACGTCAGATGTGTAAGCAGATTATAGATGAAGATAGGATAATTAAGCAATTGAATAAATTCAAATTCATATAGAGCTTTCTAAACTTAGCATCCATTTCATCCTCTAAATATAGTACATTCATGGCGTAAATAAATCCGTCCATTTAATTAACTACATTAATGTCAGTTTTAACAGAGACTTTTTATTTATTCTTGATATATGTGTTCAAAACTAGACTCGTGCTGAATATTTTTTTATATAATTAAGAAAATAGAGTACTTTTTTCAAACGGTGGAGGGTTTATAAATATTTCCCAAAGGTTTCGAAATTCAGTAGTCTTTTTGAAATTAAAAAAAAAAAAACGTTATTTCTTCACGTAGTTGCGATTTAAGCACACACACAATACATTTAAAATACAAGATACAAAATGATTTGGTGGAATACATTTTTAGTCTTGTTTTTAATCATAGCATAAAATTATCCGCATCAGACACATAGCGTTTTTATCTTTTTTTTTTATTTCTAAGAACTTGAATAGGACGTAGAAAAAATTATATATTGTAACGTTTTTAAAAATTTATATTCTTAAATATCAATAAAATATTTACATTTAAAAATTGAACAATTTTGATAAAATTAGTGAGATGCGCTTAATTTGCTAAAAATAATTCACTGCAAGAGAATGTTCACACCTTTGCGAATTAATACGTTTGAGATTTTTTTGCCAATGAAGCTTTGACAATACAGTATTCCACAGTAGCAGGCATTTTTAGCTGCATTTTATACAATCATAATTAATAATTTCCGAACGTCACATTTCAAGGTAAAATGAAATATGGACTCAATATTTTGAACATCAGTTAAGACAACACTCACAATCGAGATAGTTGCTTAAATGCTATCACTGAAATAAAGTTTAAGTATGTATACAAAGAAAAATGAAGTTACACTTTTAAATTCAGCGATTTATTTCTCATAAAGTATAAGTAGAAATATTTTGCATAGGGAATCGTTAATGGGCGTGAAGCTGTGTGCAAAAAATAATAATCAATACTACATGCAATATTCCACAATTTATTCTCAAGAACTTTATGTTGCTAATCAACATTGAGGAAAAGACAATTGTATTGTTTGTCAACACTAGTTTTCTAGAAAGGAGATATTACATGTGATTTTAACGTTTTGGTTACCATTTATTGCATGCTTTCTCTTCTAATGTTTGATATACTGTTATGCTTTTCAGTTTAAAATGTTGTTGGTGTTTTCTTTTATTTGTTTTTTGAGCTACCATAGTAAACAGAGGGAATTTTTTACATAGAGTTAGAATTTATTCTTTAACACAATAATATTTTATGAACGAAAATAGTGTTTCATACATTTATCTTGCTTTTTGTTTCAAAATAAAGTCACTTTAAAATGCTAAGACTAAGAATAAAATACTTTTTTGAGAGGAATAAGGCAACTACTTGTATAGCAAAGTGTACTTTATACGTACCAAGAAGAAATTCTTAAGTGGAGATTTTCTCTGTTTATCTTTTATTCTCCTTGACTTTACATAAAGATCTACATAAAAATACATATGCATGATGTATCTTTTTTTATTGATGTTTTGAAAATAATTCTGTAATAAGTCCAGCATTTTTTCGAAAGAAGTTTATATTCAGATTTCAAACAATTTCCAAAAATTACTTACCGACGATTTTTATCCTAAATTATTTTATAAATCTATCAATATCACACACACACACACAACAAAAAGTTTTTTAACAATTCCAAAATGGAATTCATCTAGTGATGATAATTATGGAAAGTTGTTTAATCAACACAATACATTTATTGTAATATGTTAAGAATAATCTTTAAAATCATGCACATTCTATGAAATAAGAAAAAAAATAATTTTAAGGGAATAAAAAAACGTCTTTAAAGCGCACTTCTGTCAAAATTAAATGTTTCTTTTTAACACTGCGAGAAAATTATTACATTTTAGGTTCATTAATAAAATATATTTTTTAAAATTAATGAAACAAGATAAGTTTTGATTATTTATAAAATATTTTATAGAAGATAAGTGTAAAAAACGTAAGACTTATTTAATAAACATTCTATTTTTAAAGTAAATCTAATTTTTTAACTCTAACCTTTTTCAAATTAACTAATTTAAAAAATAAAGAATAATACTTATATAATGTATTTATATTTTCTTTAAAAAAGAGAAGTATACTTTTAGAAATTTAAAGGAGAAAATAAAACTTCATAATGACTCAAAGTAAACATTTCCTTTTTCCAACATTCTGCATGAATGTATTGAAAGGCTTATAGAATTCTCAAGCCTATTTTAATAATAAAATGTCAATGTGTAAAATATAGTTTAAACATATGCAGTATCTCAAATGTTGTATTACATTATAATCGGTAGAATTAATTTATATATAGTTTAAATTTTTTTATATTTAAAATAAGTGTGTGTGAGTGGGTGGGGGTGTTATACACTATCAAATAATTTTAAATTATTTCCTTTTAACATGAGTGAACTGACAGGAAATTTCACTTGATTAATGACGTTTAGTAAATAATTTTATATTTTTAAAACTTTTTTGAAAATAGCCGTCTAAATATGATACTTTCTGATTATACCTAAAACCTTTGTCACAAATTCAAGAGAATTCACCATTTCAAAAATTTTTCACCGAATGCTGGCATCGTTATTGTTAGTGTGTATGAACAGAGACGCGGGTACATCTACTATTAGCTGCTTATCGAAACTTTTGGCGACGACTTTTGAATTGACAAAATATGACGACGGTATAAGACGTACGCACCGAATTAATATGTAAAATGCCAAGTTAATGAAGGATCATTTTATTCGTTATTCATAAAGTAAAGCTCTATTTGTTTTCGATTATTTTGAGAGAAAAGCTTTTATCCACTTTATTTAAACTAACTATACTTTGTCCATATTTAAATATTTCCTACATGGAGAATAGTTAGTTATTAAAAGCAATAAAAGTAAATACTGAGAGTGTCATTTTAATATAACTTTCTATTCTCACGTTTATCAGAGTATTCTTGTTTCTTAAATAAATTTGTGTTGAATATTAGCTTTAAAAATATTAATTTCGGCACCAAACTATTGAAATGTTAGGAAAAAAAATTACTGAAACTCTTTCTTTTTAGGTATTTATTAGCACTTAATTATGAAAAATAAAAATGAAGGCTACATTTCTAAAATTAGTGTGGTGGTTGACTCACAAACTATTTTAAATATTTACACACGCTAATTAATCAAAATTAATTTCATGAAAATGTTTAAAATACTCCAAAGGAATAAAGTGGACGGATAGTGACATGTCTCTATTCCAGGATACAGAAAGATTCCCTAAGTGCCTACAGAATGCTTTATTGTCCTTCCTTTTAAAAATATGTTACATTTATTTATATATTGCAATAAGTTAATGTTAAAATTTTTAATTATATTTTTAAGAATGTCAAAACATTTATTCGATTAGGAGTACCATAAAGGTTTTGCAAATATTTTAAGTATTGTCTCAGATAAGAGAGGTAAAATGTTATATAAATGCTGTGTAATCTACTTATGAACGATAATATTAAAAATATTCATTAAATGTTTGTAAAAAATGTAACAGACTAATGATAATGAAATTTATTGAGATAATAGTCAAACTTAAATTTATGAGAAAAACAAACTCTGATCATGCATATATATTTAATTATGGGTAATTAACCCAATTAAAATGAGAATAATTTGAATGGTTAGCGATGCTAAGTAACATAAAAAATAGAATTATCAGCATGTTTTCTATTTTAATTGTGTGTCTAAGTGTGGTATATATGACCTTTCTCTCCTCATCTCATACATTGACACCTTACAAAATATCACGTTGTGATGAATTGTACCCCTTCCTGTAACATTTTCTCAATGTGATAGTCAATTATTCCTTGTTTGACCCTATCATAGCGGTAGGGTCTCGACACTACTGGCCCCTGGTCCCCAGTATCTATTTCATGGTATAATACATGAGTTAACCCCGACTGGTCTTAAAATAGCCCTTAAAAACTATTAAATAAATTCTTTAATTTTTTTTTATGCCCTTCACTTAGCTTTGTCTGGGATAGATCAATCTCGACCGGCTTTTCCACTTTTGGCAACTGCTTCATTTGGTTATCTGGAAGGATCAAAGATTTCTTATCGAAATCTAAAGTCAATTTGGGCTCCCTCACAAAATCAATGCCTAAAATGCATTGGTATTGCATATTGTTAAGAATGTGAAATTCCCAGGTTTTCTGGAAATCTCGGATCCGAAGCTGTAATTCGACCCGACCTAAGTGATGACACGGGGCCGTGTTGTCACTTAGGTCGGGTCGTCACTACTCTATCTTTAGCCTTTAGACGTGGTCAATACGAAAAATATCTGCGGTAGACCTTCTCGGATATAAAGGATTTCACCGCTCCCATGTCCCACAAGGCTGTAATGAATGTTTCATTTAAAAGAATGGGAACATAAGGCAGATCTACTGGAGTCATTTTCATTGAGGATATCCTAATAGTACGGTGTTCCGTATCGGGAGGATTTTCTTTACTTCGCGATCGATCACCCCCAAATTCGCATCGATCGCTTAAAAGTTTAAATACCTGTTTTGACCATTCTGACCCCTGAAAGCCCCGTTCCTCGAACTACCCTGTCGATCGACTTCATTATGGAATCTATGATCAGATTGACCACCTCGGCGTCGACCATCGAACCTCCGATTATTCGCAACTACTTGCTCTTCAAATCTGTGGAATTCCCTCTGCGGTCTGCTATTGTCAGAGTATCGGTTGTTATCTCTGTTATCCCTCCAATTTTCGAGTCTATTCCTGTTAGGGAAACGATTGTTCGCGCTTTGTTTTGTACCTCGGAATTCCTGACTCGAACCCCTGATTCTTCCATTTAGAAACCGCTCCTCGTACTTATCAATTATTTGTAGAAGGTTAGACGTGGTTTCCGGATGCCGTACCTCCACATAATCTAAAATCCGAGGTTCTAACCTACTAATAACATGATCGATCAATTTTTCCTCCGTCATTTGGAGTTTTAACTGTTTGTGTATTTTTAACAAGTCATACACAAAATCGGAAGGTTTTTGGTTGCGCTGTGAACTATGATGCACAGAAACGTGTTGGAACGTGCCTAACCACACAAGTCAGTTGTGTGGGTATCTCGTAATATGTTAAATTATTATCAATATTTTCTAAGAACTGTGCCACATTCTCCATCCCTGAAAAATACAGCTCGGGGATAATTAGAAAATTAGATCCGACTCTAATTTTGGGATTTACACGTTGGGTGCCACTATGGGAACCCCCGGGTTCTACCCTGGACACCAAGATTAATTTGAGGCAAAGAATCACTAAGAGCCATTTGCATAATAATAACTTATATTTATTAACTTGATTTCAAAGGAGAAACTCTAATAACATAATATTGCTATGTTACGTCAAATAAAAGGGAGTTACCTTTAATATTAAATTAAATTACGAAGTATGAAATAAATAAATAATTACGTGTAAGATCAATAAGGTCTTCCGAAATAAGAGGTCTGAGAAATACACGCAACTCGAATTATTAGCTTTCATTAACTTAGACTAATTTTATTAAACTAAAGCTGGTTTTAAGCGATAATGAACTATAGTATATCACCTGTTGATACACCGATGTCTTCAGAGGTACATTAACTTATAAGCTTCATTCGTAGAATACTAGAAGTAACCTCTAAATCGTAAACTCTCGTAATCCTCTAAAGATCGTCTCCGCTGCTGCTGGCCCAATAGCCTTCATCCTTGCTAGCTTACAACGCTATACTTAAAAACCCTCTCTACTTTGCATATCCCGTTCACTTCTCGGAGTTGATTGGAGATTTACGCGAATTTATAATCCCCCAAAATACGCCTAAGAATATTAGTGGAAAGGTTCCGTACAGATTCGTCACAACGTAAAATATATATTTTTTAAATTTACTCCTTTTTCTACGAAAATAATATTTTTAATTACAGTGTGGTAATAAATAATTGGAGATGGAAATGGTATTCTAATTAAATAATTATTCTTTTCCTCTGTAATAGTTTTTCTATATTTTATTAATCATGTGCGACTGAAATACTTCCAGAAACTAAAACGTGTTAAAAGTGATTCAACTATTTATGATAAATGTTGAAAATCTTGCGAAGTATTTTAAATGTTTTTTGCTTTAAAGGCCTTACAGAATGTCATGGTGTCGATATGAGGACCTATTTTTACTTATCTTTTCAAATCTATATTTCACATAAAATATATTTGGTAATATACACTTAAATTTGAAAATATCCAGAATCGAAAATCAACAAATAGGCAAAAGAAATTCTAAAGAAGTGAATTTCAAAATATTTCTGAAGTAACCTTCATAAATTGCGAAAGGACATATGCATTTCCATTCTCAAGGAAACCAAAAATAGCACTGTTTGTACTTTGATTCTTCAAGAAATATATAACAAAATAGTATATTTTATCAGAAGATAAGTTTTGTTGCTGAAATATCTGATTTTCAATCAATGCCTTTTATATATTCAATCGTAGATCAGAATTTTTGTTTCAAAAAATGATTTCATCATCAAAGATGAAATGATGAATAGAGTGGAAGTTACTTAATTAGATTTAGAATTTTAATAAAGTTTCAAGCTCTTATAAAAGACAGAAAATGAAAGGGTAATGCATTTGTAAAGATATTTCAAACTGAATTAAGTGTTGACGCTTTGATATCAATATATATATATATAAGAAAATTTTATTTTTGAAACGAAGTATAAATTTTAACATTATTGCATGCATATTTTATTTTATAAATAGCAAATGTACTGTTTTTTATCATAAATGTTGAAAACTGAAAAAAAAGATAACTGTGATGTTTATTCCTAGAATTATTCCCCATGTAATGTTGACAAAGTTTGCTTAATTATTTACTAAAGGGAAAACCATAAAAATGACTCTCATAAAACCTTTCCATCTAAATAAATGAAAACAAAAAAATAAATATCTAATCTACATATATACATAGGAGAAAAAAGCGACTCACTCATCTCGAGATCTCCAGACTTATTATAGACATATGGACTTCAAATTTGGCTGGCATAATTCATTTGTCAAAAAAAGGTCCACTAAGAACAGGTTTTACGGAAATCGACTCCTAAGGAAATTTCAGCGAAGGTTTTAGACAAAACCTGTTTTTCAGACGATTAGATATAGATACTGGACATTGCGTAGACTTCCATTCTTCAGTAGAGCAGTGCTTTAAATACTTGCGACTCAATCACAATTTGCATCGCCCCCCTCCATCCACAAACAATCGATTGAATTCTGTAGAAATGTTCCTTGACACGCTGGAGCTACAACACCGCTTTAAACTTTTGAGTGCCACCGGTGTATATAAACGTCTTGCTCAGCCAAAGCGTTAATTTTCTGGACGTTTCTATGCATCTTTTCGAAGTTCGATCTTTTCTGCACACATCTATCCATAAAATAATTCTTTAGGCTTTGAAATGCAATAAAAGGACACTGACAATGGTTTCGAAAGATTTACTTATTTGTGTTTATTTCATCATTTTCTTCCTCTTCCTGATACCCGCAGCCACGTGGAAAACAGAGGCATTGGAGAGCGAATCGCGGAACTATTAATCGGAAGTTAAGGCAAATTATAAACCGTGCATGGTTGATTGAAAATTAACGTCGCCCTATTTAGCTACACGAGGGCTTTTGGCGACGGACCACGTCATTTTGAACCATGGTCAAGTGACGTGGATGACACCTGAGCTGACACCCCCCTCTCCTAAATGCCACACTACACCAACGGGAGGACGTTTCAACTCTCGACAGATTTAACGTGCATCGCTGCCCTACACGGCGGGTTATAAACAGTGCAAATGATCGAGATAAGAGTTAATTTTTGTGTAAAGTTTTATTTATGACAAGCCCATGGGGTCACTGGTAATTATTAAACTTGTTCTTAACTTAGTATTGTTACATTAATTATAAAATACTTTGTGCAGTACTGATACATTTATAAGTACATTACATCAGTGTAAATGTGTATGTTTTTCTTATGTAAAAATGTATTTTGTTTACTTTCAGTAAATTAATGAATTTTCTAAATAATCTTTTGCTTTTTTGACTTTTTAATATGCTCGTGCCCCTCTTGTAGAGTTATCACGCTCCCCTAGGGGGCGCGCCCTACAGTTTGAGAAACACTGGAGTAGAGAGTCACTAAAAATGGATTTGGTAAAACCTCCCTTAAAAGGGGTACAAGAGCATAAAATATTTTTAAAACAGTCGAATTTAATATTCAAGCGCTGTACTTTTTAAGCCAATATGCAAGGTTATAGAGTCGAAAGCATAATGCCAAGACGACGATATCAAAAACTTAAAAACAATATATATTGTGATACATCATGAAATACTGAGTGAGAGAAGCGTGTAGGTAAAGGAATTTTCTTAATAACTGTAATTATTCAATTTTTAATACAAAAATAAAGTAAATTTCCTTGTATTTAGCCAATATCACCTTAAATATCATAATAAAATTATTCGTAATGTCTTCGATCATGCATGGTTTCTAAGAAGCGCCAGCTTTAAAGCACTTAGTAAAGTAATTTAGCAAAAAAAGGTAACTAATATTATTTTTAAAATCAGTTTAATTGTGTATATGAATATGTAATTTCAGACAAAATATATTCAAATGAGAACATCTAATTTTCTTATATGCATTTTTAGGAAATTGATTATTTATTCTGGAATTCGGATTAAAATAAAATGCTTTTCAAATATCTCTTTTAGAAAATGCCATTCAAATCGACAAGGCATTAACTTCTAACACATTTTTTTGAATTAATAAGCTAATCCTTCATATGATAATTCATTTTAAATTTAATTCTCTCTTAAAATATATTTACAAATTCCCCGTACATTATAAAGTCAATCTTGATTCTATTGCATTCATTCCTTAAAAATCACGCTATTAAATGTTATCAATATTAAGGCTTAGTTTAACAGAAAAAATATATACGTGTTTTCAATGGATGTTTAATCACTAAGCACCCAATTATTTTCGCAATGTAGAAAAAATATTACTTCTGTGAATTGAGATTTACTAGTTACTTTAACTTACTTTTAACTTTATTTAAAACTTTAATTTAACTAAGCGTTTTATTTATTTTAAAATTCAAATATTGATTGTAATTCGATGGATAGTTCACGAACAGATTTCAAGCATAGTCCTAAGAAACATTCGAAAATGTTATTGTTAGTTTTACTTCAATAATCATATAAATATAAATCATATAAATATATTTACCAGACGTGCATATCAATAAATATTTCGAATAACTTTTTAAATATAAATTTAAATGTGATAAAATTGATTTATCGATTAAAGGGGTTACAATATGTGCACTAAAAATAATCTAATATTACGTCCTTAAATGTCTACGTTTAATGTTTAAATAGATTGGAACTTTGAAAACTGAAATAAACTGTATGTACATTTTAATGAGCTTACATACAAATTAAATGCATATACAATAATATTTTTCAGAAAATGCATTGCATGCATTTTTTTAGAAAATCAGTTAACTGATCGTTATTAAGTCAAGCATTTCAGTATGTTTGAAAATC
>BMAU01003266.1:0-15000 GCA_019973935.1 Trichonephila clavipes | reverse complement strand
TTGTCAAAAATGTGTGTTCAAGATGTGTGTGGAAAAGATGTAAACTGTGAGATGAGTATTATGATATAATCTTCACAGGAAGACCACTAGCATGCTGACTGTGAAATCCTATTGTCGTGTGGTTGATTTGGAATTAGAAGTAGCAAGTCGATTAATGTATTTGTGATGAATATAAGTTCTTAAGAAATTAAACGGGTATTCATGATCTAAACCACATTGAAAATTTTTCCTATTATTGAATTTATCTCTATTTTCTGGGTAGTTAAGTTATCATTTCTAAATAAAAAAATTCAAAATAATATTTCTGTAAATTGATAAATACAAGTTACTATTCCATACAGAAATTTTAATTATATGGAACTTAAAATAATATTTTTTGTCAAAAATGTTACTGACTACCTTATTGTTAATACGAAGCAAGTCTAAATCCAAGAATTCTACCATATTAGAGTTAAAGTTAGTTTTAAGGAGGTTGAGATATTCAGGGTAGAATATAATATTTGATTTGTATTCACTATCTTTACCAAAAAGTATTAGATCATCTATACAACGATAAATCAAGTAAGAATCATTTACAACATGATCAATTTTAAAAAAATGTAAATATAGGTTCGCTAAACAATTAGTAGATGAACAACCCTGAGGTAATCCTTTGATCTGTTTATAAAGATTCTGATCAAATACAATGAAACTTTTTTTTAATACGAGGTTAACAAAGATATCAAATTTTTATTTTTTCTTTAGAGTATAAAATTCATATTTATCATAAATTAACTGTAGAATCCTAATCATATCGTCAATATCGATACAATTAAAAAAGGTTCTCGAGGTCAAAGCCATGCATGGAAAAATTTAGCACATCCTTAGTAACTCTGGCAATATCTAAGCTATTTTTAATTATAGCTGTGTTTTGTAAGTTATTAATTGTATTTTGAAGAAGAGATTGTAAGATCTTCCCATACTTCGTGATATATGTATTGTACCCATTAGTGACACTACGGAATTTTAAAGGGCTTTTATGAAATTTTGGTGCTAAAAAATGCGTGTATATTTAATATCATTTAGATGAATAGTCAGTCTTTTGTTCAAAGGCAAAAGGCAATTATCATCTTCTCTATTACTGTGAATTGATTTTTGAAATGCAATATTATTTAAAATTTATTTATGCCAAACGTAAATGATTTAAGTAAGCCTGTGTTGTAGTTATCAAATTTATCAGCTAATTCTAACATAGATTTCTTGAGGGTTGTAACTCTTTTTCTACGGTTAGCTCTTTAAATTCTCGTAATACCAGTATTATTACTATTACCTATTACGTTTATCAAAATTCGGAATATATAATGAATCATCGGATTTTTGCTTAAAAGATAGCAAAATATTTCCATCATTCCAGATAACATTCAAACCATAAGTAATTTTGAAAAGCATAAGGGTTATATATATATATATATATATATATATATATATATATATATATATATATATATATATAAATATATATATTACACTCTTATGCTTTTCAAAAATAATGTTTTCTTTACATTTTATACATTTGAGGACTATACGATCTTGTGATTTCATGAATAGCTTCTGATATTTCAGATGGTGCACGTCCATGTGTGTCTATTAATAAGTAATAGATATAACCACAGTTACCTCTTTGATCAACTGATTGTTCAAATAGCACCTGCGATATTCCAAAAAGGAATGTGAACTCTTTTCTGAAATCCAAACCCTCTTACGCCGCTTCTGTTTCCGTCGTACTCAACGAGGGAGAAAGAGAATTCCAGTAATTAGTAGAGCTCGAATTAATATGGAGCTTTCGGAACTTGGGCTCGATTACGTCAAGTGCGTCGAGTTATGTTTCTGACGTGGGAAAATGAGCGCGCTTAATTAACTACGCTAATGTGAGTTCCAAGTGACAGCCTTCACTCGGTTCTTAATTATTCTCGGGGGTTCGTTCGAACAATGCTTCCCTACCCTCCATCTTTGATAATCGTAATTATTCACAAAAATGTTTTATGCTGTGACAGAAATCCCATAATGTGGCAGATGAATTCCCTTTTAACGGAAATGACTTTTTACAGCTCATCTAAGCCATTATTTTTTGTATTTCCAGGTATTAAAAATACCTACTATTCATGTATTTTTATGATATATAATATTTTATATATGTTATGTTAACGGCACTATACATCCGCCATGCATTTGACTCTTCAAATATTTAGATATTGGTTTCTTATGAAATTTGAAGACATTCTAAAAAATTTGTTTATATGATTTTGTAGCTTGCAATAATGGTTTGTGACGTATTGGTTAATCGGGTACTTAGATGATTTAGATAAATGATTTTTTTCTGTTTGACCAAATTATCAATTGTTAGTATTTTAATGAGTAATGCAAGTCATAATATTGTTTTGGAATGAATTCTGATTGTTTTAGTGCATATATAAGTGAATGTGAATCAAATAATAAGTCTCCCCTCTCATCATTATTTCAATCTCATGTTTTTAAATCACTTAAAAATATCGAAATATCAATTAGCGAGTTGGAAAATGTATACCTTATTTATTAATAAATTGCTTACATTTTTTAAAGTTTGTAATTTAGAATACGTCAAACAACGCGGTAATTAAAGCATTAACATTCATTGAATTGTAAAAAAATATTAATTTTCTCATAAATTAAAGCAGTTATTTATTTAAATTTATTTTTAAATCAGATTTATTTGTTATAATTAAAAGCTTATCTTTTAAATGGTTACTGAAAATTCGACATAATTTTATAAAAAGTTGTAAAATTGATTAGAAATTTCTCAAAATACAATATTATTATTTTTTTAAAAAAACAAGCAAATTTAATTAAAATTATTATTTTTTAAGATGGAGCTCTAATTTTAAATATTTGGTAAAATTATTTTGCTATTTTTATTTAAGAACAAGATAAGACATTGCGGATATAAAACATATACAAATACGTTTTATTTGCATTTCAAATTAGACGAAATCCTTAATCCAGTGCTTCTCAAACTTTCAATAGACGTGACCCACTAATCAATCATCATTTTCTTTGCGCCCCCCTTTATACAATAACAATATAGTGAATTCAATAATACTATTCTTTGACACTAAAGCTACACAATACGACTTTAACCTTTTATGTGCCACCGACGTATATAAACGTCTCGCTCAGCCAAAGCATGCATTTCCTGAACATGAATATACGTCTTTCCGAAGTATGATCTTTTCTGTGCAGTGCTATCCATACAATATTTCCGAAGGCTTTGGAATGCAACAAAAGCACCTTAAAAGTGTTTTCGAAGGATTTACTTATTTCAGAGGATATGCTTATTTAGTGTATTTTATATTTTATTATATCAGAAAGTTTTTTGTTTGTTTACTTTCAGTAAATTAATAATTTCTTATAACCTTTTTTTTTCGACTTTTCAATATGCTCACGCCCCTCTCGTAGAGTTATGACGCCCCCCAAATGGGGCGCGCCCCATAGTTTGAGAAACGATGCCTTAATCCAAAGTTTACAATACATTTGAAGATTAACTAGATAGTATCTATTGCTTATTTTTACAATTCTTTTCCCGATATTTCAAAAAATTACAGAAAAATATTCTTTCACTTTTCAAACAGGTAATATATATTTCATTCTTAAGAAAAAATTTAAAATATACATAATTCAATTAAAATATCTTTTTACGAGTATTATAAACAGAAAATGTACTTTGACATGAGATGATTGACCATCATAAAGTAACTTAAAGAATCTTATGTAATTCTAAGATACTTTATTTTCCTGCTTATAGATAGAAAATATACAAGTAGGAGTCGCATGCATTAAATCAATAGCCTGGTAGATTGTCACACTGATAATCAACTCCTGGCAAGAGTTTTCCAGGATAATTATCAGTTACATGAAAGCAACCAACAACACAGCATAAAACTTGATACACTTGTATATTGTATACTTGATACATTATTATATACAGGATATGTACAATATTATTCTGTGCACTTTTTAATAAGAATATTACCGCAGAGAAAAAAATAACGTTTCGGATGACAAATAACTTGTATCTCTTTTTTTTTTGTAACTGATAATAATTGTAGTTATGTCACTTGATGGACAGTGTCTTAGATCAACGCCCTCAAAATTTATCGTGGCAAAAGACTAATTGTGCCTCAGTCGTTATCCGTAGCTTTATTTTCCATACAGGTGACAGTGCGATTTTTGACTGGGTTTCAACTCAATTTTAAGGGAGAATATCCTGAGGGTGGAGAGGTGCCTCCCACCGTTCTTCCCCTTCAACCAACCTCACGAAAGGACTTTTTGGACTGACTCAACGGCTATTAAGACTACCCCCCCCATTTCACAAAGACAGAATACATTTACAAACATCCATGCCTTTATCGGGATTCAAAACCATATCCAATGGCACAGTCATCAGCGTTACTAACGACGGGAGCAAAAAAAGAAATCTGAGTATACAATGTAGAAAACAGAAATAAATTGAAATATATCTAAGTTGTTTAGTTATAAATGTTTCTTATGTCTTCTTTCCAGTATTTATTTATTATTTTTTAGTTTTGTAAATACTGGTTGAAAGTAAATATAATATTTCACTTCCTCTATATTGTAATAATATGTTTCAATAGATTTAGGAATATATGTTAATCAAATTAATACATTTATAATTTATATTGATAAATGTTTTGTGATATTGAAATATCTTTAATTATTTCTAAAGCAAATTAAAAGGTAATAAATATATATTTTCTTTTAGGTGTTATGGTTTCTAATTCCCCTGAGTGCCCGAGTTTATGTCAACATCGTAAAATAAACCGCATGAGCCCAGATCGTATCGAAAAATACACAAATATTTCTATCTAAAATTAGTAGGGATATGGAGCCGTGTTTTTATATGTTTTTTTCGATTGAATGCCCAGGTTTAAGAGTTTCTGCGGAAATACATGTTGAAGATAAATGAAACGAGAATGTTTTTAATGTTTCACATAAACTCTTCTGAAGAAATGTAGTTTCAACACTGCTTTCCTAAATAAGGATGACATTTTATTTTCAGTTCAACTAAAGTTTTACATAAAAGCTAGTTATAGATTAAATAATTTTCCCTTCAAACACAAGTTTTATGGTCTTAAAAGGCAATATTTAAATCTTAGAATAATGTTTGTTTCATGAACTCTTGAATTTGTTAACTGACTTAAGCACATTATAAAATTTAAATTTTGGAGATAAATGCTCTTCTATTGAGTAAAGTTTGTTTTAAATTATATAAGAACTTTTTTTTTTGCTTCAGAGATATTTCTTATAATATATTTTAATTGTGTAACTCATACGTGACCATATATAGATCTTCATCTTCCTTTTTTACTTCGTACATGGCTCTTTCAATATCCTACTAAAGTAGTTATAATTTTATCCTTTTGGAAAGGAGTTATCTCTTTAAAATATTAAATATAACTTCATACATCTTTGAGCCACAGTTTTTTATTATCTCTACTACATTTGTTAAATTGAACTAAACTCAACATCGAGGGCCATAACATCAATCTCTCTCTATACATTCATACATATTTGAATATTAAAAATTAAAATGCATTATTTTTTTTAAAAAAAGAAGAAATTCATGCAGCCGTATTTATGTACTTAAGAACATTGTAGACTTAACCCTACTTTTTTTTAAAGAAAAAATGGCTTTTTACCATTTCTGTAACACAAACATTATTTATGGTTACACTGCAGAAACAAATGTTATGTAATGCAATGGATTCAATATTAATGTAAATGTTGCATGTCTAAACAAAGCAAAACAGAGAGTAAATGTCTGTCAATGTCAACTTCTACGACTACAGCGTTAGAACTATTGAATGATAAAATAATAATGAGAAGTATAATACATAATTAATTATTACTAATAAAAATGAATAATATCTATTCTGATTCCAGAAACCTTACTGAATGATGTTTCCACTTCATAAGATTACTGTTTATTTTATTGTTCAACTCAATTTAGTGACATTATATATTTTGTTCACAATCGATGTGATTATCATTTACTATTGGATGTAGACCTTGGAATACAGCCTCTCAAACTGTGGAATGTGCCCCTTTTGGTGGCGTAACGACTTACCAGGGGGGACAAACATATTGAAAAGAAGATAAAAAAGATTTTTTTAAAAAAACAATATTAATTTACTAAAAGTAAACAAAAAAAAATATTCTGGCTTAATAAAGAAATAAAATACACATTTACACTGATGTGTTACACTTTCAAATGTATTAGTGCTATACAATATGTTTTCTTATTAAATTAACAGTAATAAGTTAAAAACAAGTTTAATAATTACCATGTGGCTGCAGTAGCTGAGTGGTATAAGTATCAGATCGTGGCTTGCCTTGTCACGAGTTCGCGCCCAGTACCACTAAAGACTCGCCGTGTAGGGCAGCGATGCACGTTAAATCTGTCGAGAGCTGAAACATCCTCCCGTTGGTGAGCTGTGGTTTGACCATGGTTCAAAATTACGTTGTCCGTCGTCAAAAGCCCTCGTGTAGCTGAACAGTGCGACGTTAACATTCAATCAATCAATTAATGATTACCATTAACACCATAGGCTGGTCATATATAAAATTATATACAAAAAATTAACACTTATCTTGATACTTTATACGGTTTATAATTAATTAACTGCGAATTAAAAGTTACTCGATTTGCTTCCTAATGCCAATCATTTTCCACATAGGCGCGTGCATGTCATGTATTGGGGGGAGGAATAAAGAAGCAAAAACCTTCTAAAGTAAGTAAGTTTTTTTCAAATATTGTCAAAGTCTTTGAATTGCATTCCAAAGTCTTCGGAATAATTTTATGGATAGCAGTGCAGAGAAAAGATCGTACTTCGGAAAGACGTATATATACGTCAGGGGAAATTAACGCTTTTACTGAGCGAGGCGTTTATATATGCCGGTGGCACTTCAGAGGTTCAGGTCGTATTGTAGTATTAGCTTCGAAGTTTAAGTATTATTGAATTGAATACATTGTTATTGTATGAAGGGGGCACGATAAAAATCTTGATTGAATATTGGGTAGCCAACATTGAAACTTTGAGAAGCACTGATATTATACAAATGTGTCATAAATTTTCACTCCCAACTTCAATTTTAGTTAAAAAAGCTTTTGGTGTAAAGTTATATGCTGTCTTACATCAAAATTAACTCTTCTACAAGTACAAAAGAAATAAAAACTATTCTAGTCTAATTTTTTCGAAAATCATTCAAGAATATCACAATTTCCAACTCTCCTGGAAGAATCAAGGAACTTTTTTTAAAAAATTTTTAAAATATTTTTTACTGTCCATGCACGTATATATTGCAGAAGAAAAAAAGCATAAATCTCCTTTTTTTGTGTACAACTTAAATTAATACTTAATTATATATATATTATTCTAAATAGATTATAATTCAATTTTTGAATTGTGTTTTTGATATTTGTCAACAAGAATTTAATTTACAATGCTAATGTACGTCGAAATAACATCCTAACCTTGGATTTTAATTATCCTCTATGGGAATTGACTCCAACAAAGTTTTGCCTTATCCTCTTCTATGTAATTGTTATTTATTCAGCAAATTTACCATCGAGGGGAACAGTCTCAATTATACACAAGGCACAGATTATCTTCTGAGGCATTGACCTTAATTTAATTGATTTATTTTCATTTCCTTACGATTGAAAGGAAACTACTTTAAGGATTACGAAACTGGTTTTGGTTTAAGAATTCTGTTTTAAACTCTAATCCCTAAGATGATAATTGAGAATAGTCATGTGATTAAGTATTTATTATTATATTCAACAAAATTCAATTCGAGATTCCTGTTATTTATTTGTAATAAGTTTAGTAAAATATAATGTTTGGAGAAAATATGATAGGATATAATATAATATTTGGTGTGAATATAATGTATATGATATCATATTTAGGGGAAATTATATTGAATATATAATATTTAGAATATATGTAAATATGCATGTGTATAATTATTAGCATAAATAATATCAACTTACAAAATTGCGGGATGGTAAAATGCTGTTTCTAGGTGATGTGGTATATTTATATCTAATTACGTCAATGTAATATATTTCAATATAAAATAAATAACATTCAAATAATATATTTCGATAATTTTATATAATACGAAAAATAATCGTGAAAATGAAGAGTTGAGTTATTTAATACTGAAATGACTATCTGTGTAGGATTTAATGATACTAATTTTTTTAAAAAAAGTCTAATTTTCAATTTATTTATAAAATATTTCTATGTGTAATTAAATGTATAATGTAACTCAACATTCTGCAATACATCAGAGAACACAAACTTCTCAATCCCTGTTTATTTCTAAAGAAGTTTTAACTTCATTTTTTAATATCATTTCAAGAAAAAATAAAATTTGGTAAATGCAACTTTTTGCATGCCAATTATGTACATCATTTTATATTAAATATGACTTTATGCTATAGATTCTAAAGTAGGTGATTTTAGAAAGTTTTACCTAACGATATTTTTTCTATTCTCAAATTTATAAGTCATTCCCTTCCTCGCTTTTTGTAATTTGCATATGCAAATACACAAATTTTTCTGTCTTATTGAAACACATATTAACTCCAATATTAGATTAAGAATATGTTCTCTCTCTCTATAATACCTTAAGAAAAGAAGATAGGTTTTACAAAATAAATTATTTCTAAAAATGTATTTGCATCAAAAGTTTTGATAATTCTTTTTCGTTCAATTTATAAGTTAGTTCTGTAAGTAGAATACATATCTATCACTCTTCGTTAATCTTTAATACTTTATAAATATTAGTGTTTTTTCTAGAATTAGCAAGCAAAAAAATTATTAAAAATCTACAAGAAAACTTTAAAAAATTCTTTTTTTAATTGTAAAATAATGGCAGGTACAACTGAGTTTTTTATTTTCAGAATCCACTTAATTTATGTGATTTGTATTCAAATTATATTATTATTTTTACTGTTACTGTCTCCAGAAAATTTCTTGAAAAAGGGTACTTTGCAGTCTTAACATCGCTTTTTAGCAACACAATGATTATTGACGAAGTCTTCATAATTTTGTACCGAAGTCAAACAACAAGGATGATACCTTAGCTAATAATCCGCTTTCAAAATTCCTACACCACACTTACATGCAGACGGTGAACCTTGACTTTTGACTTGAGCAAGCAGGAATCGGACCCATGACAAAAAAAGGTTGCGAGTGGCGGTACAAAAACAAAAACACAATAAGTTAAGTAATTAAATAATATAAAGAAACTAGAATAGTGTTAAGAAAAAAAATCATTTTGCTCAGACATATTGGAAAAATATCTGAAATAAATTATTTCACTGCTTAATACTGTTTGGTGAAATCACAACTGTAAATCTTATGTCAAAACATTTGCACGTAAGTGATTTGTTGTGTTTACTTTCTCTCTCTGTCAAATGTATTGCCAAAAATGATGCATAAATAACTAGCTCTACTTCCAATGCGACTTCTTCTCCATCAGAAGTCATAGTTCTTCCCTCATGTATAATTCAACCTTGCGAGAGATCTGAGTAATTATTATATCAATTGTTCAGGATGGAAAGTCTAATTAAGAATCAATATTTAATGAAAACTGTATATAAATGCTTTTCATGAAATGTTTTAAATTTTAATAATTGGTTTTACGCACTTTTTTTTTGTATACGAAAATTATTAACCGAGAGAGTGAAAATATTCAGAAGATGATGTTTTCTTTTTTGACTGAAAGGAACTGGTACTTCTTTATATTGCAATTAAATTGTACCGATGTAAAAGTTTTCTTAACTCTTTGCACTTTTTGTATCAAGTTTTAGTAAAATTTTCAAAACATTAATACCACACTTTATACAAATTTGTCGTTTTTTTCAACGAAACAAATTACTTCAGATGAAGAGAGTGTGCAGTTGATGAGATTTATCTTTTCATCACGAAATGAAATTCTCAGATTAAATTGAATGCTCGTGAAAACTCTTTTACATCTTTACCTTACACTTCTACCATCATAGCATTTACAAGCTAAAAATGCCATGAATTGGAATTGTTTAGATACACATTGTGTTAGATGTCTTCTAAAAATTATATTCATGGAGTTCTTTCTTAACTTTTTAATCCATGAGTCCTAAAGCATTTTATTAGAAAGGACATAGTTTTCCAAACATGATACATAAATTCTCCATTTCTAGAAAACTGCCTAAAATGTTTCATTGTATACGAAGCAGAATTTGTGGAAGATAGTTACAAACATATTAAGTCCTACTGGGAATTTAACCAGAAGTGGAAGGAAAGTTCTGAACACTGAAAGAGATAAAAAAGTATTATTAAATTAATTCATCTGTTCTTCAACATTTATATGTTTGATTTTACTTCATATATTTTGCAATTCTAGACTTCAACATTGATAAGTAAGTGCCTTCTATTGACAAAACTCTATACTATAGAGTCCTGTATTAAAAGAAAAGTGTATTTCAGTGGTTTTCAAACTTTAAGTACTGGCGACCCAATTTTCAATCATAATTTTTATCGCCCCTAAAAATAATGTATTGAATGCAAAAATAATGCACTTAGGCCCTGAAGCTACAATACAATCATAATTAGAAACCTTACAAATTAACGAGATAAGTATTAAATTTTGTATATGTTACTTTTAAGTAATATATATATATATATATATATATATATATATATATATATATATATATATTACTTTTACATATATTCATATATTTTATATATATATATATATATATATATATATATCTATATATATATAAATGTTGTGTTGGTTTGTGTATGCGCGCATAACTCAAAAAGTTCTGCATGGATTAATCTGAAATATTGACACAACGTTGCATTTGTCTCTGGTCAGGATCTTATGTACTTTTTATTTCGAAATTCTCTCTAATTTTTTTTAAATTTAATTTTTAAGTGATTTTTTGGTGTTATGACGTCACGATTCGCTCTGAACGCGAAAATTTAAACTTTACGCTTAGATTTTTCCAAATTATTGTATAACTCTTCTATGGTTATGTTTATACGTTGTCATATTTATCTATTTATTGCTCTTTGATACGTAATTGGGATTTTTTTTCGAATAAATCTTTTTTTAAAAATTATTCTTTCAAGAACTCAAATTTTGTTTTGTAGGTTTGGCAACAGTGTGATAGCATTATGGCGGGATGTTTATGACTTTCATTAAAATCTACATCGTGTTGATTCTGTCGCTAGGCGAGGACGTTAGGAAGGGAAAGTGAAAGTGTAGTTTTTTCCCGCTCCGTTTCATGGTCATCTCGAGGTGGATTCGAATTTAGGATCGGAGGACGGTGGTCGGTTGAAAGGTTGAAGGTGGTGTATTCATTTCCTCAAGTCTTAACAGGTTGTATCATTCTTTTTTTATTTTTGGTTCCCTTTTCAGAGCAAGAGGGATTTTTTTCCTACTTTTGGTTCTGTTTTTTGGTAATTTTCCTATTTCTATTCTCTGGTTTTTTGATTTGAAAAAGACTCAAGCTGAGTCGCTCTAGATTCATCGTCTCTGATGTTGAACAACCCTTAATCGATAATAGTTTAACAATGGAAACAGGATTTTCGAAATTTTTCAGATCTTCTCTGAGGGACGCGGAAATTATTCTACGAACTGGACAAAGAATTATATCCGAAATCAATATCTTGTTTGAAAATAGTCAAGGATCCTCTCAGATTCCAAAGTCTAACCCACAGCTTTTAAATGCAGAAATAAAGAAAAAAATTGCTCGTCATGAAAACATAAAAAGTATGTCTTTTACTCGTACTGGAAAGATAAGGTTCTCTACGCTAGACCCAGTATGTGCAGCACAAATACTCTCTCTTGAGAAAATTTCAAATGTGTCTGTTAAAACGAATATTCTTTTGGGAGGGAATCACGTCAAGATTCCTTATTTTTGAAATACCACTTGATATATCTCTGAATGAGATAGCAAAAGAGCTACAAGAAACTAATAATTTTGAAATAATAGAGAAAGATTTATTAAAACTGGTTCACAGCAACAATTCTCACCAGTATTAATTACAATACTCGGGACCACTCTACCAGAAACTGTGAAACTGTGGTTCATCAATCATCGAATTCAAAATTTTATCGATAAACCCAGACAATGTACAACATGTTTTAGTTTTCTTCATTCTACTAGATTTGCCAAAAAACTGCAATATGTATCAGCTGGTGATCCACATTCTGGACAATGCTCTAATAACTCAAGATGCATAAAATTGCAAAGGTGATCACCCAGCTAACTCATTAAATTGCCCTGAATATATAAAAGAAAAAAGATATTGAATTGAAATGTGAGCAACATCTTACATTGGGAGAAGCGCAAAGAAGGTTCCGGACAATAAAAGGACATCTTATTCTGCAGTAATCCAGACTAATACAGTTAATCTAGATATGCAAGACTATCTGAAAAAACTTGAAAAAACATGCTAACATCTTTTCAAGCAATATTAGAAAAGCAAACCACTTTAATTATGGAAGCTTTTCAAAAACAATGGAGTCTGTACTTTCTCACCTTAGCAAGATTTTTGAAATGGGGAAATCGAGTCACTCCCCATTGCGGAAAAAAAAGCTGTTGGTACTAAATCCTCAATCCGCAAAATACGCGCTTCTAGTGAAAGAGATGCATCCAATAACATGGACAGGGGATAATTACGGAAGTAAGATGGGTTTTTATAAATATGTCTCTTTTCTTCAAGTTTTTTTTTTGAGGCTAATTATTGTCTTCATTAGTTTTGGTTTTCTTTCCTCAAAGGGAGGATAGTTCGTTCTAGTTAATTTTTTCTTCAGTTTTTATGAATATAATTCAATGGAATTGTAGAGGCCTCAAAATAAATTCATTTGGTTAAATATCCCTCCCTTTTCTGAAGCAGATATCTGGGTTTTCAAGAAACTTTTTATCAATTCACGATAATATAAATCTTCCAAATAAAATCATTTTTAGAAAGTTAGAAGACAGATCAGGTAATGGTTTTAATTGCTGTTCCTTCCAATATTTCTGCACAACAGATTCCTATTCAGATTCACAACAAAACCAGAGAATTAGAAATCCCTCGCAATTAAAATAACAAATACATGTTCGAAATATTACTCTTATATTGTAAATATTTACGCTCCACGGTGATTTAATATTTATTAATCAAATCTTTTTCTCGCATCCCCTGATGGCTCCTATGATTCTTTTGCGTGATTTTAACCTTCATCACCCGATGTGGGGATCGGATCACATTTCTCAAGGTATAGTGATGAATTCGTTGAATGGATTACTGATTCTAATTTGGTTCTTCTTAACACGACTGTTCCCACCTATAGAAGTTCAGCAGATGCAACATCATTGCTAGATCTCACAGTTTGTTCTTCAAGCATATCTGATACTGCAATAGTTATGTTTTAGATTGCTCCTTTGAAAGTGATCATAGTCCAATTATTACAGAGCCTTCTTTCCTCAATTCAAATAAAACGAATTTTCAAAAAGTAAACTGGCAAGCAGTTATGAACCAAACGCATTTATTTTAATAATCCTGAGGTTGATTCCGAATCTTTCTGATAAGATATCGCACGTCATTGCTATAATAATATTAGGAAATTAAAGTCTCAAATAGATCCTTCCCACCATGGTGGAATAGTACGTGTTATAAATTCTATATAAGCTTAAAAAAATATTAGAAAAGAGCTATTATTAAAGAAATTTCATCTGAATTATGGATCAGATATAAACAATATATGGGTGAGCAAGCTTTTAGATTCTACTAAAAATGCCAAACGAATGTACTGGGACAAGATATGTAATAATATTTAATCCCAAGATGTTTTTTAATCTTCTGAAAAAATTTTCCACTGTTACTGACACACGGATCAAATAAAAACTTAATATTCTTCAGCTTAATAATAGGTTTATCACACATCCTCAATTGCAAGCAGATTTGTTTGCAGATTATTTTGCATCTAAAATGCCTATCATGAACCGCTTTTCCTTTGGATTTTCTTCTACGACAATAACCTTCTTAATAAAACCATTCCATATTCTTGAACTGTATAGTGCAATAAAAAAATTCAAAAATACAACTCCTGGGGCGGCGGATCATGTTACAGCAATTTTTCTTTTAAAATCTTGATCAGGGTCAACGGAAAAAATTTTAAGATATTTCCAAAAAATTATTTGATAATGCACCGTTCCAGATTCTTGCAGCTATGTGCCATCCTTCTCCCGATTCCGAAACCTTGTAAAGATAAAACTAAGATATCTTCCTACAGACCAATAGCTCTGACTTCTGTATTTTCAAAACTTTTGAGAGAATTTTGCTAATAGGATTTCTTAATACTTAACTAAAGAAAGAAAACTTCATCCCCAACATTATGGTTTCGTTCCTTTCAAAGATAGCAAAAGTGCTACTTATCTGGTACATAAAGCAATAATGAATGCAAAATTACAAATTTTTTGTAGGAATAAGTTAGACATTAAAAGTGCATACGACTATTTATGATAGTCTTTACGTAGAAATGTTTACAAAGGGAATAACAGGAAACAAAGCAAATTGATACATAATTTTCACATCTCACGTCATTCCAAATAAATGGAAGGTTCTCCCAAAAAGCTCCACAAGGCCCAGCCCAAGACAGTGTCCTATCTCCTATTTTATATACTATTTACGCATGATATTTTTGAAACCTTAGAATCGGAAGTTGAATGCCTGGTTTATGCCGACGACATTTTTATATTTTACTCTCATAAATCCCTTTGCTATTATTGCAAAACTACAAAATACTCTAAAAGAATTTTCCAGGTGTAAATATTGGAAATTAAATTTAAGCCCAGAGAAATGTACAATAGCTGAATTACCGAAATAAAAGAAAAACATGGTACTCTTCCTA
>BMAU01003265.1:0-12241 GCA_019973935.1 Trichonephila clavipes | reverse complement strand
TTATGTATTGCTGATATCACAAACATTTATGTTTTAATTTTTAATAAGATTTTAGAACTTAATCTCAGTAACGCAACAGCCCATGAGAACCAAGCGGCCTACTGTGTCCCAAAACTCCAATAGTGATAAGCGGAACCTGGAGGTGCAGCATGCAGCAGATGTTCCAGTCAGTCTGACGTGAAAACCCCCAGTGCTAAGTTCCCAAGCAAGCTTGGTACTCATTTATCAATCTACCGAAGGCCCAGCTTGGGGTATGAACCTGATTCAGTGGCGTGGAAGCCGCGATGCACTACCACTCAGCCACTGGGCTTCAAGTGATTTAAGAAAATGTCTAAATTAATGTATAGCAGATTTATTGGGTAAGTTATATATTAAATGCAAGTGAAATTTGCATGACGCAAATAGTGCCATGATATCATAACAGCAAAAGAAAACAACAAAAAAGATTATTTCATGTTTTATTTGAAAAACAATCAGTCAGATTTTGTTATAAAATAGCACAATTAGTGTGGTACAAATTTGGTAGCAATGACATACATATGTATTGATTTATTTTATAGCCAAGAATTCTACTCTTATATGTAGTCGGTGGAATGGGAGAAATAATAAAATTGAAATCTCTGTTAATTTTCTAATGTTATGCATAAATAAGATTACTCTTGATAACTATTGCAGAAAAATCTTTTTAAAAATGATAAATTTTTAAGGAAGCGACATTCAGGAACTTAGCTATAACAATACTATTAAATCTCAGCAAACACGGATAAATCAGGAACTATAAGCTTTTAAAATTATCCCATTCAGTAGCCAATTAGATATTAATAAGTATAGCTAAGTTTAGTTTAATAAATTTATCATTGTGATCAAAAATATAAGTTATGCATAAAAATGTAACTCAATCATATACATGATTTGAGCATGTGATAACTCAAAATCCTCATATTGGCATGGGTAGGGAGGGTAAGTGCTGACAACCTCGAGTTTTTTCCCTTGTTACTTGATAGAGTAATTTCAAATTAAGAATGTTTCCAGTGTTGTGTAATAAACTATCCATCGATCATATGGAAATTATTCAAACATTAAATTGTAATCTTTGTATTTTTTTTAATTTATTCACCAAAGTATTCTTTGAATTTCCTTCCTGTTTTTAGAAAATGGCTGATGATGATTGGGGTCTTTCTGCTGATCTTCAAGAAAAGAATCTAGCTGCCTTAAATAATCTTTCATTAAATAGACCTCCTATACCGCCACCAGTGCCTGCTTCACAGTATATACCTCAACAAAATGATGATGATGATGAACCAGAACCTAATCCTGCAGATATATCATTAATGATGAAACTTGTTAGAACTCCATTTAGTGGAAGTTACTTCAGATATTGAAATTCAAAAGAAAGATCCAAATTCTCCTTTGTATTCTGCAAAGTCATTTGAAGAACTTAATTTACGTCCAGAACTCTTGAAGGGAGTATATGCTATGGGATTTAATAGCCCATCCAAAATTCAAGAAACAGCTCTTCCAATTCTCATAGCTGATCCTCCATTAAATATGATTGCCCAATCCCAAAGTGGAACTGGCAAGACTGCTGCTTTTATTCTTGCTGCCTTAAGTCGAGTCAATCCAAATCTTAAATATCCCCATGTGTTGGTGTTAGCACCTACATATGAATTGGCTGTACAAACAGGCAAGGTTAAGTAAAAGATGGCACAATATTGCCCAAACATCGACCCCGCTTTGCTATTCGAGGTGAAAATCTAGACAGGGGTCATCGTATTACTGAACCTTTTTTAATTGGTACACCAGGAAAAGTATTTGATTGGGCAGTTCGATTTAAATTCTTTGACCTTAAAAAAATACAAGTTTTTGTATTAGATGAAGCCGATGTGATGGTCTCTACGCAAGGCTATGAAGATCAATCTATTCGTATTCATAAACAGCTTTCCAAAAAATGTCAGATGATGCTTTTCTCTGCTACTTACCTGTATGAAGTGGTAATGCAGTTTGCTGAGCATATAGTTCCTGATCCACTATCATTAGACTCAAGAAAGAAGAAGAAAGCTTGGTTAACATTAAACAATATTACACTGTATGCAAGACACCAGAAGAGAAATTCCAAGCATTATGTAATATTTATGGCACAGTCTCTATTGGTCAAGCTATGATCTTTGTCACACTAAAAATCACTGTTTGGTTGGTTAAAAAATGTCTTCAGAAGGACATGATGTTGCCTTTATTGTCTGGAGAATTAAAATGTGGAACAAAGAATAGCTGTATTGAACCGATTTAGAGAAGGCAAAGAGAAAGTGATTTAGTTTTAAATATTTTCGCTTTTATTTTACTCTTATCTTACTCTAGTATTTCAAGTTTGACACGAACCTTTATTTTTGAATTTGTATGTTAATTTGAAACTGAGTGAATAATTTGATGTATGTGTATACGTATAAAATTTATTATTTTTTGATAAAATCAAAATTAATTACTGTGCATATCTTGTTTCTGATTTTGTGCTTAATAATATTCCTTATTTTTGTGGGAGAGAAAAATTTCAGCCCAAAATAATCTTGTTTCTCATTTTATGTTGTTCATTTAGTATAAAGACTTTCAATTTTTGTGAGTTTTGGGTGATTTTCGGATTCTCTTGCATGCCATCTTTTTCAGAAAGAAATGGAGGGTTTTTCCATCAAATTACTGCAATCCCACGCTTTATTTAACAATGAAAAAGTTACCAAGAATTTGGCATTTCAAAGGTCTTTATAATAAAGGAGATCCACATCCCATAAGATTAGATTTGATAAATTATTCTGGCAGACCTAATATGTGTAATGCATAAAGGTGTGAGGATGAAAATCTTAACAATGAAACTAGAAGATTTCTCTGTCATGAAAACTGATTCATTGTGTAATCAAAAGAGTATAAGCTTTTTAAACATTTTTATCAAAATTAAAGGACATGAAAATTTAATTTCCTGCTCTTTAGTCTTAGATTGCACTGTCCTTTTGTTTCCAACATTAGACTTACAGCTGCTTTGGTTTTACTTTCAAATGTGGCAAGCATTCCCACTGTAACAGTTTTACAAATATCTTCCTCCTCGTTTCATTACTCCACAATTTTTATTTGAATTCATGAAATGTTTTATTGTTTCACTATTTTACTTTTGATTTTATGTTCAATATAATGGTATAACAGTTTGTACATAAAAATGTCTTATCAACCCATATATTATGCAGTTATAAATAACATATTTTTTTTATTTATAAAATCACCGTTTATCATAGGAGATTGTTATTATATATACATGGAGTAGTCAAATTATTATGACCACCCCTTCAATACAACATTGGATCACATTTTGACATACACTCTATGAGTTGTTGGTAGATGGTATGAGGAATCAGGGACCAAATCCAATGAATTGTACTTTTTAATGCCTTCAGATGGGATGGTAATGAATCCTGCTGTCTGATGCTCCATTCAATATCGTGCCACAGATTCTGAACTAAATTGCAATCTGGTGATTGTGCAGGCCAGCTAAGCAAAGTTAAATATTTGTCATGCTCTTCGAACCATCTGCAGACAATGCCAGATGCATGACATAGAGCACTGTCCTGATGAGAGTATTCTTCCTCAGCAGGGTAAATCACACATTAACATAACACTTAAATACTGTTGGGCATTCAGAGAAAGAGATGCTCATCCGCACAAATTAAAGGACCTATGTGATGCCAAAAAAACATCCTGCAAACTGTAAAATTGCCTCCTCCAGCTTGAACAGTTGTGGCAATGCTGGTGAAGTCCATGCCTTTGTTTTATTTTCTCTTTATTCACTCCCTGCCATATGCGTGATGTAATTGAAAATGCAATTCATCAAACCACATGATCCTTTCCAGTCATCTCTTGAGTTCCTTTGCTAACTGGAGGTATCTGCTCTTTCTTGTTTAAGGCTGACAATAGAAACTTTTGAACAAGTAATTGGCTACCACAGCCTATATCAGGGGTCAGCAACCATATAGCTGTGTTAAACCAATATAATTCAGTGTACCACGCAGTAGGAAATATTTGAAAGAATTTGATTCTCATGGCAATGCATCCAGAATTAGGGAAAAGAGGTCAAAAGCAAAGATTATTTTATTATATATCAACTATGCATCATTTAAAGATATTTATTAGCATAAAAATAAGTAACAAAATGTAACTATTTCATCATTAATAAGAAATAAAGTTAAAGTATTCTTGCAATAGAGTGAAAAGGAATTTAATTTTAATGCGATTCTTGTGTGTGTGTCCCTGCAAAAATGTAACTTAATATCGCAGTATCAGGGGTATAATTTATGACTCAATTTGACACATGATTCTGAATGTTCAGTTGTTAAACAATTTTCTTGACTCAAAGTATATTTCATACAAAAAAAAAAAAATGTTCGTGTATATATCTAGAACCCAAAGCAGAAAGCAAGGCACATGCAATTTTCTTCAAACAATCAAATCACCCCAGCAATGACATACTAAACTGAACTGAGTGATGCAACAGCCCATGAGGGGCCAAAGCCTACTGGGGTATGTGTGGATGTGTCGGTCAAATGGTCAGTCTGACGTGAAACCCCCAGTGTTCTCAGTTGCAAAGCTAGCTTGGTACTCATTTATCGACCCACTGAAGGGATGAAAGGTTGAGTTCACCTTGCCCAGTCCGATATTTGAAGTGGCGGGGGAGTGCAATACACTACCACTGGGAAGTATTGCACAATTGTTGGATTGTTTAGCGATTCTCCTTTCCAAGCAAACATTCAGTAGCCTGTGATGACTACAAAGTGATGGTTTCAAACTCAGTTAACTCTCCCCCTTCCCCGCAATTTCTTCACAAGCAACAGAGTGCAATTGATGCATCACTATTCCTGATTTCTCTTTTAATAACTATCTTTCCCTGTGTAACAGCAACAACTTGAAGTTATGGCTTATCTCCATATAAGTGTACAATGGTCATAATAATTTGGCCACTTATTGTGTGTATATATATAGTTATTTTATTTTAATATATTTTACATCGCTTAAAATAAATGCCATACAAAATTCCATGTATAATAGATTAAATTCTCATTCATGGTTTTCAATGTACGTACTTTTGCCCTCACTACTCCAAAAGCGATGACAGAACCAGTAGCAAATTACTACTGTATAGTTTCTCATTTCTTGTCCAATACTGTTTCATTAATAAACTGTATAAAGTGACTGAGAAACAAAAAGCAGCTGGTGACCAATGCACTTTTCACAATTGTAATGAGATCAAAAAGACATGTACCCAAAAGACTAGCTACTTACATTACGTAATTTCTCTCTCCAAGAACTGTCAGTTGGAAATTTATTTTATATACAGTTGAAACACGATTTTAAAAATTTTTGTCATTCCCTGATTAAAAAAAGGAGGTAAAAACTCCTATTTAATGAATAATAAACCTCAAATTAATGAAATATTTCGACAGCTGAAATTTTTTTTATTACTATTAGTTTGTATTAAAAAAATTGGAATTTTTTTTTCTTTCAAATTTCTTGTGTGAAATAGAAAAATGATTTTTCTTATAAGTATTGAATTTCGATGAGAAAGGGTGCAGATGATTCATGGGTGCAATCTATTGTGCAAGTTTGAATAGGACAGGAAAAACTCCCTTCTTATCTCATACAACTCCATGACGCAAGGGAAATTTAAGATTTTAATAGTTATGTTTGATGACGGACTGCTTATTTGTGCAACTGAAGTTTAGGAAGTCATTGATTTGTTGGAGCCAATGAATAGCGATTCTGATGCAGAAATTAATAAAGGAACTCTTGTAAAAAATGTTACATTTTCTAATGCTTTACATTGTTTGGAAATTGTGAAAACATACTTCATGCAATGAGATGCAAATGATGCAGTATTTTCTTCTTTTCATAAAATCAACTCTTTTATAAATATTGCATTGATTTTTTTTTTTTCGATTACTGTTAAAAAGCAGTATTTGCCTTACTTGTACAAAAATTTTATTGTGTTGAAAGTTTAATACTTGGTTCTTAGGGAATATAAATTTTTTCCCCTTAAATAAATTGAATTGCAGAATTGATACATATTTATTATCACATCGAAAAAATTAGACATGCTACTTGCAACTAATAACTGTAACTTTAGTACTTATTTATTGATTTTTGTTTCCTTCTAGGTCTTGATTACTACCAATGTCTGTGCTAGGGGTATTGATATTGAACAAGTTACAGTTGTCATAAATTTTGATCTGCCAGTTAATCAGAGAGGAGAAGCTGATTGTGAAACTTACCTTCACCGAATCGGAAGAACAGGTCGTTTTGGAAAATCTGGACTTGCAATAAATATGGTTGATGGAAGCAAATCAATGGCTGTGCTGAAACAAATTGAAAGCCATTTTGGAAAGAAAATAATCAAAGTTGACTCAAATGAAGTTGATGACTTAGAAAAAATGGCTAAAAGATAAATTCTCTATTATATGAATTACAAACTTTGATCAAAACAGTAATCATGAAATAAAGTTGCTTTATATTTTTCTTCAGATTTATTTTTAAGTGTTAACAAAATAGTCTATATTTGTAAAATATTGATTTGAATGCTCCCAATTTCACTTCTGAATGAATTTGTAATTTATTTCATAGCACATTATTAGATTATTTATTTATACTAATCTGGACAGAGAGAGTGAAGATATGTGATTAGCGTTTCTCAACCTTTTTCACTCAAACCTTTATTTATCATGACTACTCT
This sequence comes from Trichonephila clavipes, assembly GCA_019973935.1. Classification (NCBI taxonomy): domain Eukaryota; kingdom Metazoa; phylum Arthropoda; class Arachnida; order Araneae; family Nephilidae; genus Trichonephila; species Trichonephila clavipes. Next base: position 5,484 of record BMAU01003265.1, on the reverse strand, counting down.
TATTATGTATACCAACATGTACAGTTTCTGTAATAACAGGATAGTACAAAGATATTTTTATTGATTATGCAAAAATGGCATACTTTGGTGATTATTTTATTTAGTGAATCACATTGATTGATTTAAAAAAAACTGGCACTTTTTATTTAGAGAACAACTTATATGCTTATTAATAACAATATTATGATAAAAATAGAGAGGTAGACATTATTGAAGTCCATTATACTATATTTATGTGCAGTAAAATACATGTGTCAAAAATATAGTACAGTTGAGTGGTACAATAATTAATAATTGAATTTAATTTTTATTTTAGTTATAAAATTTAAGGGTACTTACCTAATATCGCAACCTATTGGCGACATTACCTGAAACAAAGTACATGATTGCCAATTCAGCACATAGGACACATGCGAAATTGTGGTTGCCAACTTGGCGAGTTATCTTGAATGTAGCCGATTGTTGCGATAATACGCAAGTACCAATTTAAGTTATTTCACCACATAATAATATTTATGAGATACAATTTAGATATATATTATGCATTAGTAGATGTTCTTTGCAGGAAATCTTAATGTCCCATCTCTTTCCTTGTTAATATCTTTTTACAATAGTAAGAGCATGTGTCAGTGTTCATTATAATTTTTTTCTTTATGCCTCCGAGACCATTTCAGTACCCGCGGATGTGTGTACCTCAGGTTGAGAAGCACTATATTAGACAATTATATTGTTATGTAATTTTAAAAATTCAATGACTTAATTACTCAAAGAAACTTTCTTTGGTAATTATTACAAGTATAGTAATATTAATGAATTGTAGTTTTCGAAAAGTGAGAGAATTTTAATATTTTTATTTTAAGATTTTTTATTGGTTTCTTAACTTCTGAATTCTATTTAGCAAGTGATGAAAGTAGTTACCTTGAAATTCTCTAATTGTTTTAATTCATTTTTAACAATGACAACGACACTGTTTTGAAATAAAATTATTTTTTTCATTAATAACAATGGCTTGTTTTTTTTACGTATTAAGTCTTAATCTAAACATATTAAGAAGTTTTTACTTAAATGATATTTTTTTTTTTGTGTGTAATTTTTTTAGGAACTTTTAGTAAATTTTATAATAAAAATAAGTTTTCATATATATATAATCAACATTATATTACAATAAATATGAATTTGAATGATTATAAGAATTTTTCATTTTTGAAACATTTTCCTGTATTTTAGTTTGCTAAATGCTTTGCATTGTGCAGTTTTATTCTTAATTGAATTTATAATAATTATTAAGTATATATTTAAAAGCTTTTTTAAATTAATGAACTCTGGCTTTCTTCATTTGGTTTTTTAAAATATTGGTTTATGGTTTCCAGTTTTTTCTCAACATTGGAAATATCTAAAGAGAATTCAGTGAGCACACAAAGTGATGAAATTGGAAACTTTCTTGACATAAACAGTTTTTGAATGTGTCATAAAAAGGTTCTTGAATTAGTATTTTTTTTAAGTAAGTGTTGCTTTTTTTATTGAAATAAGAATTATGCACTTGGGTACTTCGAGTATTATCACCAACCATGTTGGTCACATTATATGAAACAAAGTACATGGTTGCCAGTTCAGAATGTACAAGATATGCAAAATTGGAGTTGCCAACTTGGTGAGTTATCTTGAACGTTGGCATGGTTGCAATAGTATGTAAGTACGAGCCCCTGAAATAAGTTAGCAATATTTACTTCAAACCACTAGTTTCTTTTGCAAGCCTACTCCAAATATTTTTTATAATTATAATTTTTAAATAAAATGAAATATTTTTTGTTTGACAATCTGAACAAAAAACTGTATACTTTGGAAATAATTTTTTTTCTGCAATAGTGGGCCACTTTAGAGTTTAGATTTATTTTAATTGACTATCTCTCATGGTGGCAATACAGGAAGGCTATTAAGGTTTTGGATTAGAGTTTTGAATTGTATTCTATATAAATACTTGCATTAGTATTAAAACAACGTAAGAGCAAAAACAGCGAATGTGTGACTTATTTTTTTTAAAATAAAAATAGCTGCAATTCTAAAAATAGTGGTACTTGCATACTATCGCAACCGTATTGGCGATATACATGAAATGATATCCATGATTGCTAATTCAGCACCTACGACACATGTGAAGTTGGGGTTGTCAACTTGGCGAGTTATCTTGAAAGCTGGCATTGTTGCGATAATACGTAAGTACCAAAATAGTTTTGTAATTCTTTACTTACTAAAAGGATATAGAATTTAATTTTTCCTTCATTATGTTTTATAAATAAGGGTGCTTACATATTATCGTAGCCTATTGACGACATTATATGAAACGAAGCACATGATTGCCAATCTAGCGCATGCGAAATTGGGGTTGCCAACTTTGCGATATTATGTAAGTTCCAAAATTAGCTATGTTACTAATCTCATGGAAATGGATACTTGGATATGTAAACTGTGTTCACTAAATTGTCCTATAAGGTTTTCTCGAGATGAAATATCCTCATTCTTTTTTCTGTGCTGCTTATATATCCATGCTTAGATGTTCATGGAGGCATGAGTACGTCAATTACGTACAGGAATTATTTTATTATAAAGCTACTAAATAAACCACTATGATGGTAATGGGTGTAGAATTATAATTTGAAAAAAAGTATATGTGCATTACACTTTTTTAATACATTTATACGGTATATGCCGGCATTTATATAACCCGCACGGCTCAAGTGTAGTAGGGGGGGCACTTTGGATTTGGCTATTTTTCGTAGGATTTGGTGATTTTTATCTAAATGTCATGGTGAGATGTCGAATTTATTCAATAATAAATCATTCCGAAAATAGTACCTTGGCGACTGCTTTTAGTCGCCAAAAAAAAGGATTGTGCCAAGTGGCCCCCTATACTACACTTAAACCAACGCGTACCTATAATTTTAAACTACATTTTTTTATGTATTAGGTATATTCGGCGTAAAAAATGCGCACCTTTCTTTTCCGGAGAAACTTGTAAAACACATGTGCAATATTTTCGAAATCTAGAAATAGTTTGTGATGGATAATAAAAACGTGTGAAATTAAACTTGACATAATTAAAAAGTCATTTGAAAAAAAACGTCTAGATGAAACCGAGATGATGATTATGTGTGAATCAGAGTAAAAGTGATAGTGAAGATGAAACAGAATTCGATGATGTACCTGAAAAAATAACGGAAGACGAATCTGGCGAACTTTTCATCTAATCCAACGATAAAAGTTTTAAGTACGCCATTTTTTAAATAAACATTGTTTATATACATGTAAAAATCTACTTTTTTATTCATTTCCTTTATTTTTAAAACTATCAGTTTTATATCCGACGTATAACGCTCTCTGTAAATTTTGATCTTATTCAAAAGAGCGCGGTATACGTCGGAATATCCGGTACGTTAAAGTATGCTTTACATTAATTATTTTTAGCGCAAACCATCTCCAAACACATACAAGGATTTTGTATTGAGTTACACTTGCGTGCTCAAAATTTTACTTTTAAAATCATAATTACTGATTTAATAGTCCTAAGTACCTTTATTTAGAAATTCATTGACTAAGAATAGTGATATGGAACACCCTAAGACGGAGTTAACTCAGTTTTGGTATATTCAAGAGGTAACAATTGTTTGTCTCATTATTAGTACATACATATTACTGCCTAATGGGATTATTCTTGTTTGTGTATAAGATTTTGAATCTGTTCATTCAAGCATCAAATTCTGTGTGAGGACAAGATTTACTCTTAACTATCATCCAATTACACTCATCCATACCAAGCTATTGTTGTCGTGTCCTTCCCGAAGGGAAGGAATGAAAGTTGCCTGAGGCAGGTTGGACTTCTACACGATAGAAGGCGACACCACCTATCTCCACAATTTAGGCATGGAACTGGAGGGGAGGGAAGAATATTCCCCTTGGGGTTTCTGCTGCGACCACCCACAAGACTTTCAGACCCACTGATTTAACGAGCACGTACTCTGAGGGTATTCCAGTCTGGAGTCCAAAGCTCTAACCACTAGGTTACGAAGCTACTAAAATACCATTATAACGATTCGATCCGTTACTCCGGCCATGTTACAAATATTTAAAGTATCGTTTTTTATTATCTGGCTTTAAGTCATGAGCCGCATCATAAATCTTATCTATGAAACAATTGTATCCCATGAAGAGTGCTTCATACTAAAACTTATTCTGAAACTGCTCGAGATAAGATAATAAGTGTTAAAGAGTTTGAATGAAAATTAAAGCCAAAAGAAAAGGTAAAAATATGCGTCCAAAAATAATTTGTTTGCGATTTCCTCAATTTTTGACTTTTTGGTATACTATATGTTTGCGCTGCGATAGTCACCCCCACCTCGCTCACCTACACTTGTACATCTCTTGCAAGGGAGACACTGCACAAAGCAGTCACAATAAATGTTAATGCCTTAGAACTCTCAATACAGTCTCAATCGCACTATTACTATTTGGTCCGTCGAAATCGCAGATCTTCAGCAACTTATGGATATCCGTATTTAAGGCTTTAAACTAAATTACCGTATTTTCCTGTATATAATCCGCGGATTATGTGTTAAAAAAAGTTTCAAATTTCGTTGTGCGTATTATACGCCGCCGCGGATTATCTGAGATATATATATATATAAAACATTCTTCAGAAAAGCTAATAATAAAGTTTTGAAAGAAATGCCGTTTATGTTTTATAAAATAAATAATAGATGGCGCTTTCATGACTCGGATGACGTATGTCAGCCATAACTAGTTTTTGTCCAATTACATTCAAAAACGAATTCGGTTACGAGACAGTTACAAAAAACAGTTACGAGTCGCTGGCGCCATTTCCAATTTTCTCTTGACTAGAGCTATTGTGTCCTTTGGAAGTTTTCATCATGTTGAAGCGAAAGCGTTAAGTTACACTGGAAACTTCAAGTTAAAAGTTATAGAGAAGGCTACCGAAGTCGGAAATCTGCAAGGTTTTTCAGCGTTGACGAATTGAATATTCGTTTGTGGAGAAAAAACAAGACCAACTTCGAAAATTGTGATCGACGTTAAAGAGCCAATAGTCGTGGAAAATCTCACAGGCTAGAATTAGAGGAAGAAATAAATGGATTTTAAAAGAAAGAGACAATGGAAAAGTAGTCTCGATCTTAATTTTTTTTGCTGTTAACTTGCTAAATTAAAAAAAAAGAAACATTTTTCCGCGTGCAATGTTTTATTTAACATTTCAAGCATAGATGGCAGTAGCAAAGAATTTTTTTTAAATGAGATTATCGTAAAAAATGGCATTTTTTCAACAAGACTACGCACAAATTCAATATCATTTTTTGGTTGGAATTTGTCCGTTACGTTGTGTGTTTTTGAATACGTTTTTTCTTTTTGTTTTGATCAACGGTTCTGATGTTGTAATTTTTTGTGGCTTTGAGGACGGTCGCTTGGAAGAAACGAAGAAGA
>BMAU01003264.1:0-65578 GCA_019973935.1 Trichonephila clavipes | reverse complement strand
TTTTTTCATGTAACCGAGAGGAAAGATTTTGCTCATCAAAAAATACCAACCTAATTTTCTAATTATTTGTTTATTAGTTTCGAATAAATAATTTGTATTTCATTAACTATTGTTGTTTTACTTACTTCTACATTTACTAATGCGCCATATTTGTTAAATTAACACTTTTAAACTTGACAATATTATTTCAGCATTCTACTAAAACAGATCAGGGATTTGTACAAATCCTTTACTTTTATCAGGGAAATGACCTTGAAGAGACGTTATTTTAACATCTCCTGTCAAATGATCATCGCCTTTAGGGATTTCAGGGAATTCCTAATTTCATCATTTTCATGCGACATACACACTTGCTGAGTGCACGGTTCCGATGCTCCCTTATTCATTCATTGGACACCAAATTTTAATCATGTGCATGTTCGATCAAAATGTCTTTGAATACGAATTTCAGTACAATCGGGCAACTCCTTTTTGGTGTGTCGATTTTTTTGTTATAAATTATAGTTCTGAAACGGAACATTATTAAGAGGAAGCATACTTCAATAAAAGAAATCAGACGCATTAGTAAAAATTGACAAAAATTTTAATATAAATGCATGACAAAAATATTATACATCCTTGATAAAAGTAGTAAATGAGTGAACATTGTATAATTACACATTAATTGTTCATATAAGGAAGAAATAAAATCGAAAAACAATTATGTTAGGCTTTATGGTACAATATTGACAACAAGTATTAATAATAAAGACATTTAAATGCATCCATTTTCATGATATATAATTCAATACAAATATTTAAAAGCATAGTTGTTCATAAAACTAATAAACTTCTGATTTTTTTCAAGCTGGTTATATGAAATATTTCAAAACTTTGACAGCAATGCTTCGATTTTACTGCTTATCATAGAAAATTCCCACACATCAATTGATTGAAAATTAGTTAAAAGTAAATCAAAAGTTATTATTTGTGCTTTTTAAGCTATAAATATCTTTTCAAAATTAAGAAGGGTACATATTGTAAGCAATCCATTTCTAAAATTATACTGTTAATAAATTAATTTAGCCTCCGAAGTACTTTTCTCTGTTGATTTATATAATTAAAAGGATTAAAACATTTCGGAAATACAGGATTATTCTTAATTCCCTCCAAGGTTTGGGAGCATTGTAGTAAAAAAAAACTAAGACGAACACAGCAAAAAGAGCATGTGAAAGAACACAGAAAAAGTTCGAGTTTCGTTTACATATTTTGCAGGTGTTCTATGTGTGAACCCGCGGTCACACATAGAAGTTCACAGATAGTCGAATTCCTGCCTTACTTTTTCAACATGATACTACCAACGTTATTGACAGCACATGTTATCCTTTCCGGGCATCAATGTATCCTAAAACCTGGTCTTTTACGCAAAGCCCAAGTTTTCGTAACACCTTTGCCGCGTGATACAGCAGAATAGCATGACATAATAACATTTGCTGTTAATAATTTTGAAAGTACCATGTCAACTAGATTGAGGCAGGAACTAAACTATCGCATTTATGTATGCTGTGTAACCACGGGTTTGAACATAGAACACCTGTAAAATATGTAAATAACATTTTCTGTTTTCTTTCATGTGTTCTTTTTTGCTGTATTCGTCATAGTTTTTTTTTACTACAGAGCTCCAAAACCTTGAAAAGAATTATGAAAAACCCTGTATTTTATATATAACTACAAAATTTTGCATCATAAATTTACTGCTAGGATTTTTAGTATATTAATTAGTTCTATCTCCACATTGTTTTCAAAGTTTAAAAAAAACACATGCAGTGTGTAACAGTTCACAAATAATCATTTATTTATTTATGCAGTCTTGGTTATTTTTATGTTCCTGAAGACACTCGATCAAAGATATTTCCGCACTCCACTTCAAACATCTACACAGCATTCTTGTACGATAATATTGCCGTGATAAGTTTATTTATTGGTATATGATAAATATTACCACAAATAAATATTTTTCCCTTGTCCTCATACACAAATTAAGTCAGTGATAGATTTTTGAAAACTTAGGGATATCAATACATGAAGAATAATTTCAATGACTGTTAAAACTATTTTAAGCATCCATTAAAAATTATCAGAATAATTTTTTTCCATTTATCATATTCCTTGCACTCAGTAGAGGAAATTGAGTTGCTTTCAACAGAAAATTCGTGAACTCAGACGTAGGAGGACAACAGGCTTCCAAAGGACTGAACAGGACATACCATTGAGCAAAGAAGAAGCCAACAGGATAGGCAATGAAGATGAGTATGAAAAACCATATGATGCCAAAGAGGACCTTGATACATGTGTCTCTATAAAACGACATCAAAAAATAAATTATACGTATCCGTTTAAAACAACTTAAAATGTTTTACTCTGTGCTATTCAAAGGGTATTTACGTACCATCGCAACAATGCCAACGTTCACGACAACTCGCCAAGTTGGCAACCCCGATTTTGGAAATGTCATACGCTCTGAATTTCCAACCATGTGCTTCGTTTCATATGTCGCGAATAAGGTTGCGTAATAAGTAAATACCATTTAAAGTAATTTATTATAGTAATATACAGCAAGAGACACTTAGAAAATGAAAGAACAAGAAAGGTTTAATCATTATATTCGAAGACCGAAATGGGTGCTGACACGACAATAAATTTTTATAAAAAATATTGAAACATGCCACGTATGTTTCTTCCCTGCTCTTTGTCGGGAAGTTGATTTTTACTGGCTGAGTTGGCTTTCCAGTGGGAACTTGAAAAATAAAATTTTGCCAAGTTAAGAAGATGTAATCAGGGTTAACAGATTATTTTATCACCCTTGGCAACAAATTTGACAAAAAATACGATATCGCCAAGGAATTATTAAGAAGTTCTAGGACAGACCCTTCTAGAAATTACCAATAATTGAAACAAGATTAGTGCAGTTCAGATAAAAGTGCAGTTAAAATAAGAATCTGTGTGCGTGGACTGTGACAGAAGAGAGACTTTATCGAAGTGTTCCTGATAGTAGAATTTTTCTAAAGGGCTGGGTACTTAAGTATTATCGCAGCAATCGCCAACGTTCAAGATAATTCGCCAAATTGACAAGCCCATTTTCGCATATGTCGTATGTGCTGAATTGGCAATCATGTACTTCGTTTCATGCAATGTCGCCAATAGGCTACGATAATACGTAAGTACCAACGGCCGTTTCAGGAACGTCATAAAGTTTGCTTATAACGAGTGCCTTTTACTCTACTGTAAATAATCTGTTGTAATATTTTTTTGTGTATGTACCTCAATTTGTCTTCAAGTAATCTTCTGTTAGTCCTTGTCTATTAATAATTAATTATTAATAGATCTGTTATTATTCAAACAATTTGTCAGCTGCTTCCCCCCCCCCTCAAGCAAATTTGAAACAATATTTATTTTTGGCTCTTACTTATGAAACGGTCGACCAATTTCTATAAATCAAAAGACATCGCCGAATGCCACGGTATGAAACTAATAGTGGAAAACTGTTTTTGCTCATGTTTGAACTCAATAATAACAACTATGCCAGCATTTGGCGATGTATTTTGATTTGGCGAAATCGGTTGACGATATAAAACGTACCTTGTTTTTCAACATTGCTTAACTTAAATAAAAAGTATTTTGCAATTCATCATGATTTTAGACAAATTAGCTACTATTGTTGTGATTTAGTATCACAGTTGTACGCTACTGGAGGGCATCAACATATTTATCAAACAGCATAATACGAAAAAATTATAATTCAAAATAAAGGTAATTAAATAATTGCAGTGTAAACATAAAGATACACTGTAAACAGAATTAAGTATTAATTATTATTAGCCTGAATTTTATAATTATATAAAAATCATTTGTAATTTTATTCAATTGTGAGTATTTATGAATGCGAAAAGATTTTTATAGGTTAAGTTGAATGTGTTGTAAAAACTTTTCTCAGAGATGGGATTTCTGATGCTACACGGGATGTAATAAGACTTTCGAGCCTACTTTAATAGGCAGCTATACAAATTGGATTTCATGGCATTTCTTTTGTGGTCACTTCCATGCAACCTTAAAAAATCATGAATAATTAGGGTCCTTAATGCTATAAATTCAAAAATGATGGTAAAATCGACACTTACATGTTATCTCAACCACATTAGCGCCCATGGATGCCAATTCAGCGCGTACGACACATGCGAAATTGGGGTTGCTAACTAGTACCATCACTTTCGTATTAGCGTCACAGGAGCCAAAATAACGCCACGAGAATCGTCTTTCTTCAAATAAAACACGTAAGAAGGCTTTGTTATTTTTATATCATGGTGCGATTCACGTGGCGCAAATTTTAATGCTGTGACAGTTATGCATAAGTTCCGTAAAATCATATTTTAGCCCACAAATTGCGTGGGTGGGGGAATTGTGCCAGCAGCCCTTTTTTTCTTTTTTTATTGGAATTCTATTAATATGATAATAGTTCACCAAATTAGCGATAAATAAATGTTTGGTCTAAATAGGATCTAATGAATAATTCTCAACTGTGATACAGATCTTTAATTATTAATATTCAATAGTAGTTTCTAAATAAAATGAAGACCTTTAATAAGCAGCCGAAAATCCTGCTATTCTCGAAAATTTATATGAAATGTGCATTTTTATTTCAAAATATGGCACTTACATATTAACGTCACTGCAGCCAAATCTGCGCCACGCGAATCGCGTCGTGATTACAAAACGAAAAGTTTCTTACGTGTTTTATTTGAAAAACTGGATCACAGTCAGACTTAGGAGGAAACTGGCGTGATTCGCGTGGTGCAAATTTGGTTGTGGTGACGTTAATACGTAAGTACCTAAAAATACTTCCAAACTACTTGCATTCTTCAAAATCTAATTTGTCAAAAATAGTTGGTATTTTGTTGACCAATTCGTCAAATGTAAAGACATCACCAAATGTGGCGATATGCAGCCAATAGTTGAAAACTGCCCCTACTAATGTACAAGCATAATAGTCTTGTTCTCACGTATAATGGCAGCATCTTTTGATTTGGCGTACTTGGACAACGATATGTAATACTTAAGTACCAAAAAATTTAACACTCGTGTAATATTGAAAAGTTTTATAAAAAAATACATATTTTAATTTTAAAACCGACACTACTACTACTACTACTCTCTCTCTCTTACGTATTATCGCAGCCAATTGGTGAAATTATATGAAACGAAGCACATGGTTGCCAATCCAGTGCGTACGAAACATAGGAAATTGTGGTTGCCAAATTGGCGATTTATTATTAGTGTTGACGGTTGTTGCGATAATACGTAAGTACTTAAAACGCTCTTGCGTAAGTTGTTTTATTTAATTGTCGGAGCTGTGGAGTCTTCTGGAGGGGTTGCAACTCCATAGGACAACACGTGAGAGCGCGCCAAGTTGGCATTTTTTTAAAAAAAATCATGCCAAACAGTGGGCGATTCTGCATTTTCCTTGGATATGAAATATTGAAACTAATTTTATATCGGTACGCTACTCATTTTTGGCGTGATTTGGAAATCGTGTCAGATAGATCTTAGGCGAAGTCTAAAGTTATCACATTATAATATTATCACCCTTGGAGAAATTTTACAACTATTTGGCGGGAAAATACAAATTTCAAATTTGGGCCAAAATATTTTCTTGAAATCGACAAATTTTATTTGTACAAAATATGTAGATTTTGGTCATTGAACATATAGGATGAATCTTATTTTAGCCCACAACTTTATTTATTGCCAACTTCTATTCTCATATTGGATAGAAGCCTAACACAGAAAAATGAGCTGCTTGTACAAATTGGTACAATTTATTTTTCTGCCTTGCCAAAGGTGTGAGCTTGAATAGGTTTTTACCGAAGACATGAATCAAACTAATTACATTAATTACGCAATAATACAAAATTTGAAAAAGCAATATAAACGATTACTTGACTTCTGCTGCTGAAGCTGGCAGTTCTGGTTGTTCCATGTTCAAGTATAAATTACAAATAATAATTCAAATATTTGTTTTGGTAGTTTTGTTTGTTATAGAAGCTAGCCGTATTTTCACGAGCACTCTTGGTGAGTAATATAATGTCATTGTTTTTCTTTTCGTTTTAGGAAATGGAAAAACTATACAATTATTGATTATATCATAGCATTCTAAATGATCTTTCCTTATTTCTTAAGCTTTGTTTAATTTTCATTTCTTTTACGTTGTTTAAATTTGAGTTACCTATGTTCTTGATTATTATTTATGTTTTGGAAAAGTTTGTATTTTGGTGAAGGGCAACATTTTCGAAGGAGAGTTTTGGTGGACAAGTATATAAACAAATGGAGTCAGATGAACTTGCTCGTTATTTTATCTTCAAAAACTGCGATACATAAATATTTTAAAACGAGAAATGATTGTGAATGAGATGAAATTAAGGGGAAACGGCAGAATCGCCCTCTGCTTGGCACGATTATTTAAAAAAATGCCATCTTGGGGTGCTGTCACGTGTTGTCTGTCCTCCAGAGTTGCAACTCATCTAGAAGCCATAACGCAAAAGCGTGACTTTCAGGATGGGGAAAAACCTTCGCCAAATAATTGGATGTACTTTAGTCAAATTAAGATAGAATTTCGATATGTATATATCATTCGAAAGACCTAACAAAACTCCTAAAAACAAATACACTTAAAACGAAACTTAGATATATCATCATTCTATGATATACCTAAGTTTGTGAAATGAATGGATCTGAAGCAGTGAATGGAACTGACATTTTATATTCGAATTTTCGAAAGTATTTTTTTTAGAAATAAAAGCATTTTTAAATATATGAGAGTATTTTAAGAATAATATTATCAAAAGACAGGGTACTTAAGTATTATCGCAACAATGCCAAGTTGGTAACCCCGATTTCGCATGTGTCTAATGCGCTGAATTGGCAGCCATGGGCTTCGTTTCATATAATGTCGCTACTGGTTGCGATAATACGTAAGTACCTAAGGTAGTTATTGAAATTTGGAATATCGAGTTCTACTTAATAGATATAGTGACTCCCAAACGTGCTTGTACATTTACAATTTTGGTACTTATGTATTATACTGTCGCTCAATTTCACCAACTTAGTCAACGTCGCCAATTAAAAAAATGTCGCAAAACTCTGTCATCTTTATCATAACGGACAGCGCATCCGCAAAAACAATTTTCACTATTAGCTGCGTATCGAGACATTTAGCAACATCTTTCGATTTAATGATACTGATTGACGGTATAATTTTAAGTACCCTAATTTTCTATAAAATATGTAATCAACTAATAAAAATTAATATTTCAAACTGTAATTTCTTAAAATAATCCAAACCGTGAACCGTGCTCTTATTAGAATAGAATAACAATCAATTTTTAAAACATAGCATAACTTTTATGTTTAAAAATTAATAATAATAATAATAAAAACTTAAAGGTACTTACGTATTATCGCAACCTATAGGCGACATTACATGAAACGAAGCACGCATGATTGCCAATTCAGAGTATACGACACATGTGAAATTGGGGTTGACAACTTGGCGAGTTACCTTGAACGTTGGCGATTGTTGCGATAATATATAGGTACCGGCTTAAAAATTAAGTCACAAATGTCTTCGTACACTTAAAAACTCTCGACATAGTTTTAATTAATGTATTTTCCCATTATTTAGTATTTAATAGGATATCCTTTAGCATTCAGAACAGCTTTTAAACGTTTTGCATGGTTTACCGATTTTTGACTTTTTCATTGCGTGTTTAACACACTTAAATATTCTTGATAGCGAATTAGTTTTTATGCAACTTCTCAACTCAACATATATTATATATTTCCTATTTATTATATTTACTATGATGAGAGGATAAAGTTAAATATTAACTAGGTATACCTAGTAATTTTGAGCCGTGAACGTAAAGATTTTTTACTTTAGAGGGAGTTGAGAGACTGCTCTCTGAATGGTCGACAGTGGGTGAGGATAGTGACTGTCATTGGCTGCCCAGGAGGGCGGGGCATGAAAGTAAAGGGTGTTTTCTTAGAGGTATAGAACTTTAAATTGCAATAAAACAACGATGTTATTCGATTGACATGAATTATTTTTATTCGAAAGATAATCTTGTGGCATTACATTTTAAATATGATTTCTGGCATAGGAATGCCACGGCTGATTCGGATGTAGTCCAATCTGGATGCCCAATTTTCGATGACTTTTTCCAACATTTGTGGCCGTATATCGGCAATAACACGGCGAATATTGTCTTCCAAATGGTCAAACGTTTGTGGCTTATCCGCATAGACCAATGACTTTACATAGTTCCACAAAAAATAGTCTAGCGGTGTTAAATCACAAGATCTTGGAGGCCAATTCACAGGTCCAAAACGTGAAATTAGGCGGTCATCAAACGTGTCTTTCAATAAATCGATTGTGGCACGAGCTGTGTGACATGTTGCGCCGTCTTGTTAGAACCACAGCTCCTGGACATCATGATTGTTCAATTCAGGAATGAAAAAGTTAGTAATCATGGCTCTATACCGATCACCATTGACTGTAACGTTGTGGCCTTCATCGTTTTTGAAGAAGAATTCCACCAGCCCATAAAGCTCACCAAACAGTCAGTTTTCCTGGATGTAACGGTGTTTCGACATACACTTGTGGATTAGCTTCACTCCAAATGCGGCAGTTTTGTTTGTTGACGTAGCCATTCAACCAGAAGTGCGCTTCATCGCTAAACAAAATTCGCGTATGAAAATCGGGAACAACGGCAATCTCGTTTTGGGCCCATTCGACGAATCTACGCCTTGCTTGATCATATTTAAAATGTAATGCCACAAGATTATCTTTCGAATAAAAAAAAATTCATGCCAATCGAATAATACATCGTAGTTTTATTGCAATTTAAAGTTCTATACCTCGAAAAAAACACCCTTTAGTATATGAGGCTATGGGAGTCCAGCGTGATAGAAATATTTAAGAGAAATTAGAGGTAGATTTTAAAAGCTAAAAATTTACTAAAGGGGCAATAACAGTAGATTGTTGCATACAGTTTAATGCTATGGGGGATTATGAGTCGAGAGGCATTCTTCTCTGGTTTACACAGACCTCTCCTGGGGGGGGGTAAATTCGTAAACAAAAACACCGACTATCAATCCCTATGGTAAAAATTAATATGAGGGAAAGGGTTTGAATCCCCAACCTTCCCTTGTGTACGCCACTTGTCTGACACATTGGAATAATTCAAAAATAAAAACCAAATAATTAGCTCCGAAAGCAAATTGTTTTAATGTTCTATAGTTTCACTTTGCAAAATGAATATTCGAGAAATTCTGAACATTCTCCCAATATCAGTTAAAAATTAAAAAATAATGGTCAGTTTATTTTTTATACAGTTTATTACTTTGTATCTCTTGTTTATTAAATAGATATAAATCAAGTGTACTTGAAATATTGCAATCCTAAATAAAAAAAGATACTCACCTGCAAAAAATGGAAATAAATTGAAGCAAGAAAGATCAAAGGCTTATCAACAAAGACATTAAAGGGAAAGAGCAAGGTTCGGAGAAAATGTTTCGTCGCAACTTATTGTGACGCAAAAGCATTCCCGAGATAAATATTCCAAACAACTGTCACGAGAGGTATTTCATTTTAATAAAAGCCGACACGTTCCTTTTGTCATCTCTTTTTCCTTTCACTAAAATAACGGATGTTTTTTTTAACCAATCGCATATTTTTACAATATACTGGCTGATATACCCGTTCTTCGCTCGGGTGTGAATTGAAAAAGTAAACAATACAAATTAAAGGATAAAGAAGATTTTAATGAGTTAATTTTGCGTGAACCGCAATCTCAGTTGAACAAAAAATCATATTTGCTAAATTTTAAGTCTAGATCTAATAGCTGATATAAAGGATTTTTTTTTATTTATAACGCCCCTGTAACTCTCTTGTGGGTCGATTTTTGAAAACACCTTCTTAAGGCTGTCTTCGGTAAAAGTACGAGAGCTCTAACTAAAAGCGAAGCACATTTTCAGACAGAAAAATGACCCAATTTTCATGGAAATTTGCCATGTTATAACTCGTACCTCTGTTAACAATATAGTGTTTTAAAAATTTCAATATATTCGGAGAATACTTTCTTTTTTGTCGTAATACGTGAAGGCAAAGCCCCTTTAACATTACGGTATAGGATAACAAATACGAAGCACATTTTACACCACAAAAAATGAATCAACTCGGTTAAAAATGGGATGTTTGATAAAATAAATGCTACTCTCTAAAGGATAGTGAAGCCCAAATATCACATATTAATTTTTCATTTCTTTTATATCTAAAAAAATGTTCCAAATTCGGGTCCTATTCTTTAACATTAATCGAAAACAGCCTTAAGCTGATCTCTTCTCAGCAAAAGTAACATATCGTAACAAAGTTTGCGCAATGACTTCTTAAAATAGTGTAAATAATTTATATCTGGATGTGTAATACATTAATATTACTTTCTGTTGTATTTATTTTATGTTAAAATGGTAATATTCGGAAGCAACGCCTTTCTTTGCATTTTAATGGCGATTTAATGGAAACTTAGCGAAATGGGAGCGATAGAACCAAGTTGTGGTAACTTGACACTTGATTGAATGGTACAGAAGTTGATATGCTGTAGTGCCACCTGGTGGGAGCTGCAACTAAGAGGAAGTACAAAAATTTTCTCCACAAAGTATATATATACATGTCATAGTGATCGTTTAAACGGTGTTGGAGTGGAGCGAGGTCATATATACAAACATCAATTTTTATTTATGGAGATAGATATTAGTAATATTCCAATTTAATTTGATGAGTAATGTTAGCAAACCTGAAATTAATTTTTCGCTTTAAATGCAGAGTGTGAGTTAGAGCTTATAAACGTCACGCTCTAAAACAAGACGAGGGCTACAGGCAACGCACCTCGTATTTTTGAATCTCGGTCAAGTGATGAGGACACCTGACTGGCTACCACAACACGCCGACGGGGGACTTTGAACTTCGACAGATTAAATGCGCTTCAGTCCTTCTACCAATGGGTTTTCAGTAGCATTGGGCTCTAAATCATGAACCGTCATTCACGAGTTCATGACCATAACCACTGGACAATAACACTGAGAATTTGTTCACAAGGCAGCAACTCCACTTAATTTCTTATTTTCTACACAATCCAATGCATTTATCCGTATAAGTTGGTGTATCGGAACGTTTTGGTTTTAATATTTATAAATGGACAAATATTCTAGCGGACTGCGGTCCTGCAGTGGGTCCCAAGTCCTGTTGGGATCTCCTGCGATGAAAGGGCTGGCCAAAAAGCCAAGCAGGGACCCGAGTTGACTCAATCGGAAGTCCTTTGACCCTCAGAAGAGCAAAAAGAGCACTATCTCCACATACATTGACAAATATACGTCCATGACCCAAAACACGAAAAGTTTTGGAAAGCCATAGGAAACTCTGGCTACTGTGGTCCGAATACCGAAGCACCTGGTCAGAGCCGAGGCTGTTGCCCTCTTTCGCCTAACTACCGGACATGACTTTTTGGGAGTATACCTCCACTGGCTTGGCGTGGCTATTAACGAGGCCTGCCTACTCTCCGGCCATGCCAGAATCGATGGCGACCACCTGCTCCAATGCACTGGACATCGTCAGTCTGTACTGGGAGGCTCGGCGTCAAATGGTCAAGAAGCCAAGCATGGGCGTTGGATAAATATTAAATTACATATTCTAGCAGTCATAGAGATAAACTCGTGGTCGGTGTTGATTTGTCCTAGTACTGTCCGCTGAGTAGAGATATTGATACATGTTAAATCTGTGGAGGTCCAAAATCCTTACTTTGATATGCTGTAGAACAGGGATCGGCATTCTATGATACACATACCACATGTGGCATGCGGTGCAATTCTTTGTGGCACTACATTACTCAACAAAGTTGCCAGTTTTCGAATGAATGGAAGTTTATAAATTTGTAATTGACTTTATTTGACAAACATCTCCAGGATCTTTTTAGTATATCTTTTGGACATTTGCGAAATTACGAAAAAATGTGAAAGATAACTCTAACGATAAACTTACAGCTATACTGTAAACAATTGAATGTCATTGACGGAGAGATTTAATAGTCTGAAACACTGGCGTAACTTGTCCTAAGGGGGCGCTGTACTAAAAATTTTTCGTGGAGGCCCCTTTTTAGGTCCCTATAAACTTTCATGAAATTTTGCT
Organism: Trichonephila clavipes; assembly: GCA_019973935.1. Taxonomy (NCBI): domain Eukaryota; kingdom Metazoa; phylum Arthropoda; class Arachnida; order Araneae; family Nephilidae; genus Trichonephila; species Trichonephila clavipes. Next base: position 53,304 of record BMAU01003264.1, on the reverse strand, counting down.
TTTATATGCTGAAGCCTCTTTAGCTTGGGGGCCCCGTATCATTAATACGGCGGCAGCTAGGCCCCTGGTCTGAAGAGAAGGAATTGCACGTACTCTACTTTCTACTTTTTGTTCTACATTTACAAATAAAAAAAATCTTTCCTTACATGAAAAATATTTCAAGACTAAAAAAAATTTGTTTCACAATTGAATGCGTAGAATCGTGTCAAATTGATTTACACATTATACCCCTGATTTTGCGATATGAAAGTAGAGCGTTGCATGCACTAGGTTCGCATTAAAATTTTTATTTATCTTTTTTATTTAACTACTGGCGGTCCCGACAGGCGTTGTCCTGTACATACATCTTAAAGACGAAAATTACAAACTTTTTTGAATAATTTGTAACAATCTGGACCGTTTTGATGAATTTTTTTAATAAAGAACGTTATTACAATACCTGACATCATCACATGTACAGTTACCACAATTCGACCAATCGATTGCGTGTGAGTATATATTTACTACGAACTAAGTTGAATATAGAAGCTATTCTGAATAGAAATTTATAAACTTGTTTTGATTAATGGATAAAAAGATAAAACTCGAGCTATTTTCATGACAGGTATATTTTTTTAATGCACAAAAAAATTTATTGTAATGCATTTGAATGTACAATGTTTTTGGTTAATTCTTCGGGGGTATAAACAAGCAAATGCAATGTTTTGCCATAGCTCGGTCATGCAACATATAATTGGCCGTGTGAAAAGCAAGGGTTTTCTCAATCTAAGCCATAAATTGTTATTGTTTAAACTTGTGACTTATTAATGGTCATAGCAAATACCAAGCGAATTGGAAATTGCAAACATTTGAGATGGGTAGGTGAGTCTGAAAGAATCATTGGGATCTGTGGTAGAAGTACAACTTCACCTTGAAGTTTACCGCTCAAAATAGTGGCCTCAAGAATATTGCTCGTGATTTTTTTTATGAACAATCGCGAGCCCTTACATAATTTTGGCGCATTTTAAATAATTGCGATATCGGACCGAATTGTGAATCTAAATCATTCTCGCGAATCCACTTAAACCCACACAAAAAATAGCATTCAAATCAGTCCAGCCGTTTTGGAGGAGTTCAGTCACATACACACGCACAGAAGAATTATAATTATTAAGATATATGCCGTATTGCGGCGAAATGAATAACCTTTCCTATTCTGTAATGATTTTTTGTCTGATTTTGATAGAAAAATTAGATTGCAATTTTAAAAACGGCGAAAAAATTGGAAAATTCTCCCCTCTTCTTTCTTTTTTTTCTCTTGCCGCGCATTAGCAGAATAAACAGCACACAGGGGTAAAACAATTATGCGTTTTAAGGTTTTTAAATTAATATATTTTTAACTAATTGCGATATTGGACCGAATTGTGAAACTAAATTATTCTCGAATCCACTTGAACCCCCACAAAAAATGTTATCAAATTGGTTCAGCCGCTTAGGAGGCGTTCAGTCACATGCACACGCACAGAAGAATTACTTATATAAAGATTATTTGAAAAGATATTAATTAAAAACGTTAAAAGCGTGAATCATCTGCATTTTCGTAACAATAAAGACCGGGTTTGGCCAGTTTGGCTGAAAATCGATTTTCAACGCCAACTTACGTCATTTTTATAACAATAACGTTGTTACAACAATGCAGGCGAACATTGGGTTGAATGTTTTTAATGTTTTTAATTAATATCTTTTTAACTAATTGCGACATCGGACCGAATTGTAAATCTAAACCATTCTCAAATCCACTTGAGCCCACACAAAAAATCGGTCCAGCCGTTTAGGAGGAGTTTATTCACATAAACACACACAAGATTTTTATATATAAAGATAATGGAGAGAGAAATACTTACAGTTTATGTAGTCTATTTCTTATTTTAATAAATATGCCGAAAAATACATGACATGTACGATTTAATTTTTAAAATTTATGTTGAAGAAATAATTATCAGTTATGTTGTTATTTTTACGTTAAGAAATATCTTTAAATAATGCAAAATTAGTATTAATAAAACAATAAATCTCTATGTTATTGACCTCTATTCTCTATCTCTGCATGAATTAACGTGGGAATGGAGTTGTTTCAAATATGTCCTTCTGTGTGGCCCACTGAATCCTATTGGTAGGTTAGTTTGACAAGGCACTGCCAAAAGTTTGTCAACCCCTGCTGTAGAAGTCTTTTGAATCGAAAGTTTTTGAGTTCTGTATCATCCTGATCACTTGACTGTGGTTCAAAATTACGAGTCACATCGTCAGTAACCCTTGTGTTGTTCTTGTAATCAATGTTTTTATAAATCAACTCTTACCGTCAAAAGTATCATCCTATTATACAGGGTGGTCCCTAATTCATGGTAGAAACTTTAAGGGTAGACACAGGACATTGTGTGTATATAACAATAATTTATTGTATAAGAATGTATGGGCGCAAGTGACGCGGTGAGGTGCAAACAGGGGAAATAAAAGACAAGAAAATAGTGTTATAGGTTGGTTGCGTTGCCGGTAGGAGGCAGTAGATATCTATCCGCCGTTCAACAGGATGCATCTCAGTAGGGGAAAGCGCCTTTCGCAATTGTGCTAACGTCTATAATGGAAGACTTTGCTTATGCCGAAAATGCAGTCGTGCGTTATATGTGCGGTCGTGCAAATGGTAATGGCCGAGCTGCGATACGAATGTGTCAAAGGCAGTTTCCTGATCGACGAATGCCGGATCAAATTTTTTAGTGGTTCCATCGTCAATTTCGTGAAACACGTTCGTTCCACGTCATCAGACCATGGCCAGACTGGTCGACGAAGAGCTAAAAGAAAGCATCTCGAACGTATAGCTGATAGACCAGAGTCAAGAGCAAGAGCTGTTGCTCTTCACATAAGTGTGAATCATCAGACCGTTTGTAGAATGTTAAATGAAAATCGCTTACACCACTTTCATTTTCAGTGAGTACAAGCTTTGGATCAGTTAGACTTCTTTCTTCGACTGCCAGTGGATACGCACTGCAATTGGACTTCATAGCTGAACAGTTATGAACAGTTATTGTAAGCATTACTCTTGTCAAAGACGCTTTCAACAGCCACTTTGTCTTTCCTTTCGTCTCTTATTTTTTTTCTGTTCGACTTACCTTTTTTCTATTTTTTTACTCACCGTTTCACTTGTGCCCATACATTCCTGTTCAATAAATAATAGTTACAATGTCCTGTACCTACCTTTAAAGATTGTACCATGAATTCGAGACCCCCTGTATATTTAAGTGTGGAAAATATTCCGCAATATTTTTCTACACAGAATATTCCAGTGTTCTTTTTATTTTCTGTTATTTTTATTGAATACCGAAGATTGCCAAAAATCCAGTTGCAATATATATAAATCAATTTTTCCAAGCCGTCATGAATTTGCGCGTTTTTTAAAGATTTTTTAGAGAATTCATTAAAATTTGTATGTTTTTTTAACTCTCCCTGCATTTGTTGAATGGGAGTATTATGTCAATTTTTATAGCGATTAATTGCTTTTATCAGTGAAAAATCATTAATTTCTTACACGCGTTTCTGTTAGTTGCTTAATACCCCTATTGCTTATATTGAAAAGTTCACATCATAAATAATTTAACGCTTCTCAATGATGCAGACATAACGAAAATTCTCAAGTTTAAATGTTATTTCGTTACGTTACTGAGCAATTAAAAATATTATATATTTTATAAGCGATTATTCAATTCTTACTTTCTTTCTAATAAATATAAATCGTCAATTAAACGTCATTTTGTTTATTCTTTCACTCACGATTTCCAATACTTTCCAAATTCAAATGGAAAATATGAGTCGTTTAATCTGTATCACTAGATAAAATGATATAAAAAAACTAATTTAACGATAAAAAGAATTTATCAAGAGAGCGGTTTCTTCAGTCTAACGAGAAATATATTCTATTATCTTTGCCGCATATAATCATACGCTGATGATCATCAAAATACTAAAACATGTTTAATATTGAAAGGTTTAAAGAAGATGTTTATTAACTTTTAATCAAATAAGCAATACTTACATTGCAAATTTTATGTAACTAACGGAATCAGATGCATTTAGTAAAATACTAACTTTAATGACCTTGATAAAAGTGCGGGACGATTAACAAATTAACTATGAATGTTATACTTTTTCAAATAAGGCATCGATTGTAATTCTTATTTTAAGTCTCAATTATTCCTATTAATTTCTTTTTATTTGGAAACATGAACGTAAAATCTGGCGTTTAACACACACTTTTAATACCGGAAATAAGATCGAAATTTACGGGCGCGTGTTATTATGCCGGGTGTAAAAATGATAGCTTTAAAAATAAAAAAAATAAAGAAAAGAAATCACAACATTAAAAAAAATTAGACTTCTACATATATCGAAATCTCGTTAAGTTAAAAGCATACCTCTTATTAACTTAAAGAATTTTAGTTATAAATTAGAAGTATACTGTTTTTACAAAAACCTGGGATAATACCTCGAATAAATGACTGCAAAGCATATAAGCATTGCATACGTACATTTCAGGTTTCTATGTAAAATAGGGGGTGCATGTTATACGGTGAATGCACCTAAAAACTAAAAAAAATGCATAGGTGCGCATTATACGCTGGATTTTACGGTAATTAATTTTCTCTACTAAAAGTTCTTAACGAGCTTAAGTTATTAACCACACACACACATCTTTTTTATGTACTTTCCCCTTATTTGAATTTGGATTCTTCGGTTGCTAGCAGGTTAAAATTTTCTTCTGTAGTTTAAATATTCTTCTTAAAACAAGATAAAAAAATATGCTTTTATTATTTTTATGATACAGAATTCAGATAATGAACAAAGCAGGCAAGATCTGTATTTGAATCTATTAATTTTAGATTTCATTGGCATGAACAAATAGTGTTGTATGTAATTTTGAATTTGTTCCAATTTGGAAAGGAAAACTTCAAAGCATTTTTTATCAGATTTAAAGGAAATTGATGCATTTATAAAAATGAAAATACTGAAGCTAGCAGATGTGTGTGTTTACAAGCAACTAATAGAAGAGCAGCTTTTTTTTTTAACAAACTAGAATTTCTTTTAAATTTCTTTAGTCTATAATGTTTTGCCTAATATTTGACAAAATGATGATTACATTTGTTTTATAAAAAAAAATGATTTTTATTTTTGGTACAACTAATTTATAAATGTTTTTATGGAGCACATTTATGAATAATGATTTTTTTTAAAATCTTGTAATTTCGTTTTTGTTTCTTTTTTATATGTTTAAGCTTTACGAGAGTGATGTAGACACACTTTATTCTCTCTCTCTCTCTCTAGTGTTTACCGAAAACAGATGAGCTTATAACAGTTTCCTACACTCGTAGCTATTATGTATTTAAAGAAATATGTAAGAATTTTCAGATGTGACATCTTATTTAAATAAAAAATAAAACATTGAACAAAGACTTTAAACTAAATGATTGCTATTTTTATTTTCAAAATTTTTTAACATCTGATGTGTTGTAAACTCAACATAGAACAATAACAGAAAGAAAAAAAAGTTTCCAAAAATTGCATTTTTAAAGCGCAGATGTGTGTGTGTAATTTCAAATAACAGCGCAGTCTAACTCAAAATCAGAAATACAACTAAAAAAAATATTACCAAACGACGATACGTTAAAGAGAAATTTTGAGGAACCTTGATTCAGTTACTCGAACTTAATAATTGGCATAGATATGGATTTTAATAACCAAAAGAATTTTTACAAAATATTTATCACCGTATATTAAAAATATTTTATTATTGCATTCCATTTACTCATATATCTGCAGTGCAAATGATTTTTACAGTACTCAGGAAAAATGGAAATAATTATTTATATCGGCTCATTACTTCTGCTGATATATACGTAGTCATTCGAAATCCTTATTAGAACAGTGCTTCTTACACTTTCGATGTTTGTGACCCAATATTCAATCATAATTTTCATCATACACCCCCCCCCTCACCTTACAATAACAATTCATTGAATTAAATAATACTATACTTTGACGCTGAAACTACGATATGACTTTTAACTTCTTAAATGCCACCGGCGTACATAAATGTCTCTCTCAGCCAAAGCGTTAATTGCTCCGGACGTATAAATACGTCTTTCCGAGAAGTATGATCTTTCTTGTGTACTGCTATCCATAAATTTATTCGGAAGGCTTTGGAATTCATTAAAAGGATCTTGACAGTGTTTGCGAAGGATTTATTTATTTCAGAGAAGTTTTTACTTTATTGTTTCCCAATACATCACATATGAGCGTCTAGTTGGAAAGCTGTCGAATTGGGGAGCGAATCGCGTAACTTTTAATCGGCTGTTAAGGGATTAATTATAAACCATACAAATGATCAAGATAAGTGTTATTTTTGTATGTATTTTTATATATGACAAGCCCATGAGGTTACTTGTAATTATTAAATTTGTTTTTAACTTATTATTGTTAAATTAATTATAAAATACATTGTGCAGTACTGATGCATTTATAAGTGTATTATATTAGTGTAAATGTGTGCCTTTTGTTTTTATAATGTCAAAATGCATTTTGTTTATTTATTTTCTGTAAATTAATTTTTAAAAATAATCCTTCGTTTTCGTTTTAATATGCTCCCCCTCCCTCGTAGAGTTATTACACACCCCTTTGTGGGGGGTGCCCCACACCCACAGTTTGAGAAACGCTGTATTAAGAACATAAACCATGAAAATCCTTGTATCTACGGAACTCTAAAAGTGATGACTCTATTCCTGCTCTACGATTTGACAAATACATTTGTTTGACGTCATGAAATAATGTTGCTATGAGAGAAATAATTTATGGTTACAAGTTCATGGAGACATGCTCTTTTTTCTGAGGTTTTTTTTTTGGTATTGTAGAAAATATGAAGATAATGTAATCTAGACAATTTTTTTTACATATGATAATACAACATTCCAAGAATTTACTGATAAAGTATCTGGATTCTATTATTTATCTGTTTATCTGTGGAAACTATTATTACTTGTTACATTATCTATGGAAAGATTCCGTTGAAATTTCACGGAAAAGAAAATGTTATTAAATGTATATTATTCCAACATGTTATTGTATCATATTAAATTCATAAAAGAAATGTTCACAAAATTCCCCGTTTAAACACGTGTGCTATTGAAAGTTATGTCTTAAGCACTCTAAATTTTAAAAAAATTAAATTGTAAAAATTAATTTTTATAAATAAATAGACTGATTTTTAATTTCAGTGAAATAAAAAAAACATAATTTTTATTCTGTATTTCTTATAGACATACATTTAAAGAATCAAGTTATTACTTTCTTGTGGTATATGAATTAGACACAAAAAAAAAAAAATATAGCAAATAAATCGATTTCAAAATTTAAATTTCAGGAGAAAAAAGCAGATGAATTCCAAGTACAATCATAGTTTTAAAAATTCTGTTATTAGTTATGTGCATTTTAATCCTTGTTTGAATTAAGATACCTTAAAGTCAAACATAGAAATAAAGACAAAAACAACAACAGAACATTATTTTTTTCTAGTGCCATTCTAAGATTTTTACTGACTGTGGAATACAAATTCATCAACCTCTACAAAAATAAAATCTGTTTATATTCATACAATAAAACCTTGATAATACATTCAATGTCACGCAGAAGAATGATTCATCGTATTGTTCGAATATAAAATGTTCTGGAATATGTGCTTTTTTGCATAATAAACTGGTATATTTATAATATACTTATCAGTGAAGATGGTAGTTAATTTTTATACATGCGTTTCTTTGAATTTTCGAGTTATTTCAAAATAAACCAATGAGACTGATTGTCAATTATATGATGAGTGAAATAGATAATAAAAATAGGAAGGAAAAATATATTCATAATCTGCATCAATATGTGGTATACAAAGCTTTAAAATACTAACTATTTGTTTCATACAGATTAAATCATACTGAAAATAAAAACACAGAGATATTTTCTTTTGGGTTCATTCTTATGAATATACGTATGTAGTTTAAAAAGTATTTCCGAAGTTTTCATAAACGAGTTGATATACATGCGGCATGCAGCCAAAAGCAAAACACAGTCTTCGCGCGCAGGCGCAGCTAAGTGAAACAAAAACTGAAACGATGAGACTGTGAACTTTTAAGAGAACAGCAGAGAGAACGAGAGAGGTGCGCGAGCAGGCGTTACCCTCTGCATATCATCGTCAAACTTATCTGTTAAAATAGCTACCTTTTTAATTAATTTTTGTTTAAGTTTTAAAATAAAATAGAAGAAAGACAAACGTCTTGGACCCCTTGTTGTCTCCCACAAATTATGGAGGTTCGGTCGGGATCGATAAAATTTCGATTTTGAACCAAAGTCTGGACAATGAACAAAAGCGTCCGTGAAGGAGACGCTCCGCCATTTTTTTCGGAAACTTCGTTCAACCTGTGTAGAGGTTTGAACTCAGCATAAATATTCCGCCTGTGTAGAGGTTGGAACTGTTGAATAAAATAACCTGTGTAGAGGTGTATTTTTCAACGAACCCTCAAAATTCCGCCTGTGTAGAGGTTGGAACTAACTCAGTGTGAATAATCCGCCTGTGTAGAGGCCGGAACTACAATTTCATAAACACCTGCGAAGAGGTGTCAATTCGAACAATTTCATCTATATTACCTGCGAAGAGGTGAAATCTGTGAAATAAACGTTTTTCTTAATTGTTGGATACATCGTACATGCGAGCAACAAGGGAGCTAGAAAAAAAAGGTAGGATCTTTCCATATTTTTTCTAAAATGTATAAAAACGCTCATAAGAGTTGTTGAGGATCTAGACGGTACTGTGGAGAGTATGGACACCATAGCTAAACTAAAGACTAAAACTGAGAAGAGTAGTACATTTGAAAGTGATGCAGATTTCGTTAAAACTTTAATTAAAAACTGTATAGATGAGAGGGTATCGCGAAACGAAAGAGAGGCAACTGTAGAAAAACAGAAAATTGAGCTCGCAAAACTACAGTTAGCACAGTTAGAAAAAGAAGTCGAACTTCAAACGGCTAAAAATAAAGCATTAAGTTTAAATCCTGCAGCTAAAGTCGAAGAGAAACAGTTCGAAACAAACATAGAAAATATGATCAAAAGCATTAAAACTTTATCACTTCCTGTTCCCACCAGATCTGAAAATTTTAATCTGTTATTCCAATCATTAGAACGCGCATTTTTAACCAAGAAAATAAATGACGAATATAAATCTGAAATTTTAATAAATCTTCTGGGCGAAAGAGCTCATAATGTCTTATTGTATATTAAAAAGGAGGAATTAAATGACTATGAAAAACTAAAATCTATATTACTCAGAGAATTCCAAGTAACCCCTCGCGAGTGTTTAAACTCATTTAAAAATGCTGTAAAATCATCAGGCGAGACATACATCCAATTTGCTGCAAGATTGACGGCAAACTTCCAATATTATTGTTCGTTAAGAAAAGTTAATTCCTTTGAATCTCTATGTGATCTTATAATTTCTGATAAATTATTTGAAACTTTAAATAAGGAAACTGCAACTCATATTGGCATTCGAGAAGCAGAAGATTGGTTTAGGCCTATTGATTTAGCTAAAGAGTGCGATATTTATATTTCATCTAGAAGCGGATCACATAAAGAAATTCCTATTACTTATGGATATACCCAAGACCCCTTTAAAAATAGATCACAAAACTTTAAACCAAAGATTAAAGAGAACTATCCCCAATATCTTGAAAGAGAAAATAAAATTTGCTTTATATGCGGTGATTCATCTCATTACACAAGAGACTGTGAGAAGCGTTTTAAACCTAAAGAATCTAACGACCACATCCATAATAGAATAAACGTGAATACTTTGAAAGTCGAGAGCGAAAAACAAAACGATGAATTTGCTCATCTTCAATATGTAAACATTTTTGTGGAAAATCAGCCCGTAACAGCTTGATCGATTCAGGTTGCCAGATCCCAGTTTTAAATTCCTCACTAATTAGAGTGCAAACACCTTCCGAAGAAATAATAACATTAAGTTCATGTTTTGGCGAACAGCGAATGGTAGAAGTTAAACCGATAAATCTTTCTCTTAATCAACACTCTCCCGGTCTAAGTGTTCGAACGGCAATATCACCGACCTTGACCGAAGGAATTATTATACATCCCAGTGTATATTCTGAAATAAAGAAACTAGGCCACGCAAAGAGCGATGTTTTATTGAATGAAAGTGAATCCTCTTTAGTTGCTCATGCTTATGCTTATCCTAATGTTGTTTCTGTTTCAAATGTGATAGAACACTCTAGTTATGATTTGCCACATGTTAAAAACTTTAATACTAGAAATGATTTAAGTTCTCTAATTAAGGATTATAAATGTAATAAAATTAAGAGTACTAAGTTAAAATTGAGTATTATAAGAGAAAAATGTTCTGATATAGTATTGTGTAAGAAAGTAAATGGTGCCATGAAAACGAGTTCCGTGGACTTCAACTCCCAGCAACCCAACCCTTCACCAATGGAGAGTAAATATAGACGGTTTGCGTTGCTCCGGAAAATCTTCCAGCCCTGGCAGTGGAAACGAAGGAAAAAGAGAAATCGTTTTGAACAGACGTCCAGAACTCTACAGAGGAAAATATCGATGCGTTCAACCAAAGATCAACTTGTTAAAAAAGACGTTCTTATGCCTGTGAAACACAATGTTTTCCTGTGGAACCTTCCGGATGTCGAAGAGATGCCTTCACATGATGGAGAAACTGTCTAGTTCAGCCAAATTATGATATGTTACATCTTTGTTTATTTGTCGTATAGTCCTTGTCTGTTCTTTTTTTGTATGTTTCAGATTCTCTGTTCTCCATGGACGTACCGCTGCGGACAGCGTACAGTCAGGCTGGCCGTTGTGGCATGCAGCCAAAAGCAAAACACAGTCTTCGCGCGCAGGCGCAGCTAAGTGAAACAAAAACTGAAACGATGAGACTGTGAACTTTTAAGAGAACAGCAGAGAGAACGAGAGAGGTGCGCGAGCAGGCGTTACCTTCTGCATATCATCGTCAAACTTATCTGTTAAAATAGCTACCTTTTTAATTAATTTTTGTTTAAGTTTTAAAATAAAATAGAAGAAAGACAAACGTCTTGGACCCCTTGTTGTCTCCCACATACATAAGTATAAATTGAAAATCTTTACAACGATGTACAAGGTTCTGCAATAGCTGAAAGTCTGAAAGGATTATCTTCTCGTTTTGGTTCCATTTTAAATGTTCTCGGAATAGTTTAATGTAGCGTTAATTAACCTTCAGAACTTCATAGATCAGTAAATGTATGATTTTATAATTGGCGGACCACTAATACATTTGACCACTATATGGTGGACCACTATAATCATATTGTCGCTTATTCAAAATACTTTCTATTCATCCGTTTAAAGTAGGAATTGACTTAATCTCTATATACACTCTGTCGCAAAAAAAAATATATGCACCCAGAAGAAATTGAGCTACATTCACGAAATTTGATATGCATGTAGTGTATATGAAAATAAACAAATGATTAAAAATTCAGAACAAAATATCATTTTATTAAGCGGTTACAGCTTGCAAAAGGTTAAAAATCAGTAAGTAGTAAAGCCACCTCTGGCAGCTATACAAGCCGAAATTCGGCGTGGCATCGATTCAATTAGATCACTTATGACCCCCTGTGGAAGATCCTGCCATAGTCTTTGCATCTGCGCAGTTAATTCTCCTGTATCTCGGGACGGCTGCAGTTGCCTTCCCAGCGCATCCAGACATGCTCTCTATTGGCGAAAGATCTGGTGACCTGGCAGGCCATGGTAGGACGTCATATCCTTGAAGACATTGTTGGGAGAGTCGCGCAGTATGTGGACGAGCATTATCCTGTTGATAAATGGCACCGGTGACTTGATAGCATGGGTAGCACAATCGGCATTAAAATATCGTCCACGTATCTGCGAGCTGTCAAAGTGCCTTGAAGGAGCACTAAAGATGATCGTGTGTCCCAAGAAATTGCTCCCACACTGTCACACACTTGTGAAATTGCTGTATGCCGCTCGACAATAAATGCCGGATCGGACCGCTGGCCGGTGCGCCTCCAGACACGTGTGCCGTGGTCATCAGCACTGAGACTGAATCGGGATTTATCACTGAAGATGACACGTCTCCAGTCTGTCACACTCCAAGTTGCCCGAGGTCGGCAAAAATCCAGTCGACACTGCCTATGATGTGGGGTCAGTGGTAAGCGTCTTAGCGGACGTCGGCTCCTCAAGCCAACTTCGGTCAGTCGTCTCCTTATGGTTTCTCTTGATGGCACTGGATGTCTGGAAGGAGGTAAGTGGCGTTGAATCGATGCTAGCGACGTTGTTGGTGCCGAAGTGGCCACTCTTCTGATTGCACGATCCTCGCGATCATTTGTGTTCCTGGGACGTCCTGACCCTCCGTGACGGTACACTCTACCTTCTGTGATCCACTGTTGCCAACACCGAGCAACTACCATATCGCCCGACCGAGGTGGCGGCCGATACGTCTATTCGAACAACCTGCTTCTCTGAGGCCTATTATACGGCCCCTATCAAAGTCCGTCAGCTGCTCGTACTGCCGCCGGTTACGTCTTAGAGGCATCCTAAGTCTCAATATCGTCTATCAAAGTCATCAGATTCGTTTGGATAGCCGTACGGCGCTCGTACTCATGCTTTTAAACTCTCCCAGTTGCGCAACTAATATGCGCATAGCATAGCCTTGTCTCATTGGTTTCGAAATTTTAATCATTTGCATATCTTTACCAGACTACATTCTTGCCGAGTTTCGTGATTGTAGCTTGATTTCTTCTGGGTGCATATATTTTTTTGCGACAGAGTGTATATAATAAAGGAGAAAAGCGACTCACTCACACACTCACTGACTGACTGACTGACTAATCACGATATCTCCGGAACTATTAAACCTACGGACTTGAAATTTGGGGTAGGTAGGTTCCCTTCATGGAGTAGACGTCATCTAAGAACGGATTTTGCAAAGTTCGAACCCCAAGGGGCGTAACGGGGGCTTAAGGGGCGTTATAGATAATTATTTCCATTACTAAACTATTAGATGTACAATCGTGAAACTTGGTACACATATTTCTTTAATTAAGTAGAGATTCTCTACATAATGATTTTTACAAAAATCGACCTCCAAGGGGCGTTGAGGGCGCTTAAGGGGCGTTATACATAATTATTTCCATTTTTAAACTATTTGACGTACAGTCTTGAAATTTGGTAAGCGAATTCCTTTCATAGAGTACAGATCCGCTGCAAAATGGGTTTTGTGAAAATCGACCCCAAGTGGCGTTGTGGAGAATTAAGGGGCGTTATAGGCAATTAACTCCTTTTTTAAACTATTAGACGTAAAATCTTGAAATTGAGTAAGCTGATTCCATTCTTTAAGTAGAGATCCGCTATAAGATGGGTTTTATGATAATCGTTTCCTAAGTGGCGTTGTGGGGACTTAAGGGGCGTTATAGATAATTATTTCCATTTTTAAACTATTCGACGTACAGTCTTAAAATTTGGTAAGCGAATTCCTTTCATGGTGTAGAGATCCGCTACAAAATAGTTTTGGGGAAAATTGATCCCCAAGGGTCACTGAGGGGGATTAAGGGGCGTAATAGATAAATATTTCCGCTTTTCAACTAATAGAACCATCTGGTTGAAAATTAGAAGGTATGTTCCATTCATGGAATAAAGTTCCTTTTATGAAGATTTTTGCGAAAACGGACCCCCTAAGGAGTGGGGTTGCGAGAGATTAAGGCGTGTTATAGAAAAATTTCTGTTTTTGAATTTAACTCATTTACTTGAAATTTGTTGAGCACCTTTCTTTAGTTGAATAGTGCCACTGAGAATGGATTTTACGGAAATCAACTCCAGGGGGAAGCGGGGAGAGTTATTGGGGCGTATTGATAGACAAATTTCCCGTTTTCGAACTGCTAAGACTATAATAATAAAATTTGCTTTGCATGCTTCTTTTGTTGAATTGGAATCCGATAAGAATGCTGTCAACGAGGTATTGATGATAAAAATTCCGTTTTTGCTCTGTTAGATTTAGACTTGAAATTTAGCACGCATGTTTATTTTATGGAGTAGAGATCCACTGAAAGTTGTTTTGGTGGAAATTCTCTTGATTGTTAGGTTAAGTGAGCGAAAACAATCTTTCTCCTTCTATTTTAGATATAAATAGAAATTAAATATTATAATTTATGTTTTTTTTACATCAAGGGGTGAGAGTATAACAGCTATAAATATATTTTTCAATACAATCAAATTCTTATTGCTTGATATCAATAATTAATATATATGTGGGAGACAACAAGGGGTCCAAGACGTTTGTCTTTCTTCTATTTTATTTTAAAACTTAATAAAAATTAATTAAAAAAGGTAACAGATGAGTTTTCATGAATTCTCGACGGGGACGCCTGCTCGCGAACCTCCGTCTTTTCTCTTCGCTTTCTCTCTTCTCTAATGTCCAAGAGTTTTAGTCTAGATTTGCTGCGCCTGCGCGCGAAGACTGCTTGGCTTTGGCTGCCACATATATGTAAACAGTATACATATGTACAACATTGTGAAATACCCAGTGACGCGGGTGGGTAACGGCTAGTTTTTTATATATATATTGTTACGTAGATCCGGATTCGAGGATTTTATGCAAAACGATCACAAAGAAAAATAATCAGTTCTCTTTAAGAGCGATGCGAATTTATTATCAAAAATCCAATCCTTCCAATACAGGATTCAGCAGCAATATTCACAGAGTAAATCCCCGAAGGTCTTCACACCTTTAACAGCAATCAAACACAATCATCACTGTTTAAAGATACACGTAAGTAAAGATTATTAACAAATACAGCCAAGCAAATCGATAGTCAAAACAATCCTCTCAACTCACTGGTTTAATCAAGACTGATCGCCGTACCGGCGAGCATCGTTTTTATAGGCGCGGCAGAAACTTCCAGAAATATAACCGCTTGTGTCATTGAACGTGACACTAGTGGAGAGATCTACTACTTTCTAGAAGATTCCAGAGGGTTTCGAACTCGCCAACGTGGTCACCAATGACGCCAAATTGGCCGCCAACTAGGTCTCCAAAAATGATGCCAACGTGGCTCTACCACCAAAATTTCGCCAAGTTCTCATTGAATCGCCATTCTAACGTAAGGGGCGGTATTGCTTGTGAATAGTACAATTTTAACATGAAATAAATATAACATAGTGTAATATAAATGCATTAAACACTCAAATACAAATTATTTACACTACTTACACCAAATTCGTAACAATATATTACTTGTTTTTACGTCTCCATTTACATTTCTATATCACTGAAAAGGAACTTCCCGAAAAGCAAGAACAAACTGGCAACGCAAAGCAATATCAATTAATTGACGTATTATGGTACACGGTTTCCAACTCTCTCTTTTAAATGTCGCTAGATACACCTATAAAAGTAGCAAAAATGGCGCTAATGTCAGAAGAAATCTCGCTGAAAGCAGGGTGGGTCGTGGAAACTTCCTTTTTTGAAACTACAATAAAACACAATACATATAACATTAGTGTTATTTTCCGCTTACAACACAACATTGGAACTTTGATTTGACAGAGTTTTAAATTCAATGTCTGTTAAATACCACCCTTCATTATCAATACACTGATGCAGTCGACCACGAAAACTTTGTGAATCACCTTTCCAAGCATATCTACCAGGATATTGTCAATTTCGGCTCGGATAATGTTCCATAGGTCTTCCAGGGTCTTGAAACGATCTTTGTAAACCAGGGACCACAGGAAGTAATCAGGAGGAGATAAATTATGTGAGCGCGCAGGCCAGTTTACGTCCCCTCATAGGGAGATCTGTAATTTGGGGAAGGTTGTTCTCAAAACACCCATGGAAACCTCGGAGTTGTGGGCTGTGGATGTATCTTGTTGAAACCGTTCTCAAGATCTCTTTCTTGAAGAGGGGGTAAGAATTGTGTTGGATCATTGTTATGTACCATGTATGCGAACCATTGGAACCATTGATGGCACGCAGCACAATATTTTGGGCACACCACCGATTAAAACGATCAACCGCGATTGATTCTTCAATCAAGGAATTTTCAGTGAGAATTTTCCTGTTCAAAGTATTTTCAGAAACGCTCAAGTTTATTATGTACCCTGATGTGACATCCTTTGATAAACTGAACTTGCAAAACTGAACAGCAAAAATCACACTGTTACCTTATATAATGTGAATTATACGTTTATTTAAAACATTTATTGCAATAAAATACTGAATACATTTTTCTGTAGTAAACAAAGAGTTTTGTGTTGTTAGTATTTAGTTTTTTTTTATTATTATTTTCCCAATAATCACAATTCAAAATTATTTGACGGCACGTGTATACTTCATTTAGCAACTTTTTAGAAAAAATGGCACGTTGATCCATAAATGTTCGCCACCCCTGTTATATCCGATCCGAATTGACACACGAACTCGTTCCTCATTTTCAGGTGTTCTAACAGTATTCGAAGGTCCTTTCCTTTCTTTGGAGACATTCCCCGTTGCTCGAAAGGCATCCATCCACATTAAAACAAATTTCCAATCAGGTACACGACCTCGTGGAGGAATATAGAAATGACAACGAAAGGCACATTATACTGCCATCACCGACCGAACTTTAGAGAAATGCGCCTCCACGATAAAAGCGTGCTGCTGCCTCGACCACAGCATATTTGCGACTGAGACGGGTGGGAACACAAATATCCCACCCCGCCCCTTCCATCGAACCCTTATCACGAATGCCACTAAAACATGTTCAAAATAGATGAATCTTTATAAAAATATAAACAGTGTCCCTTTTTTTCGGCGGATCAAAATTTTATCGCAGACTACTGATTGGCGATTGCTGGTTTAATACATTAAAAAAAAACGATAAATACGCACAGCTGCTATGAAAAATAAGAGATCTCAAAGCTTTAGTTTTTGAAAAATACTGTATAAATATCGGGAACGAAAAAAATCAAAAAAAGTTAAACATGCTTAATATATTAGGGTGACGCGTATGAAATGTATTTTCTTGACAATGTGTGAACGCTAGTCTTCCCGTTTCTCTTATGCTTTTGTTTTTGGTATAACCTCGTTTATAGTCGTAGAGCCCCTTGCCACAGTCACATTTAAACAAAGAAGATTTTCTCAAAAGTGTTTCATTGTGAATTTTGTTGATATAGGAACTCAACCGATATTTGTGCAGTTTTTTATAGTAATAATAATGCTACAAAAGCTGCACCCAGCATAAACCACGCATCTTTGAGAATACTTCGAATGATCGAAAAGTGCTGCTTTGGTTCGATATATTTTTCGGTCTGGGGGAATTTTCCTTTCAAAATGAACCTCATAGAAGAAATAAAACATGTGACGGTTTTACGTATTATCGCAAAAATCGCCAACTCTATTAATAACTTGCCATGTTGGCGAGTCATGTCGTATGCGCTAAATTTGCAACCAGGTGTTTCGTTTCATATAATGTCGCCAATAGATTGCAATAATAGGTAAGTACCCATGTGTGAAAAATGATGCTCTGAAAGGTTTGATAGAAACGAATCCAACTGTGTTATACTGCCAGTACATTGTTGAAATGCATGAAATATATTGTTGCGAATTTTGTGAAAATAGTGTAAATAATTTGTATCTGGATGTGTAAAGCATTTATATTACACTATGTTATATTTATTTTATGTTAAAATTGTAACATATGTAATGCATTCACAAGCAAACACCGTCCCTTACTCTATAGTGATGATTCAATGAGAACTTGGCGAAATCTTGACGGTAGAGTCCAGTTGGCATCCTTTTTGATGACCAAGTTAGCGGCCAATTTGGCGACCATGTTGGTAAGTTCGGAACCCTCTGGATTTTTCTAGAAATATGTGGAGAGGTCCACTAACGCGTCACGCTCTATGACACGAGCGGTTATATTTCTGGAAGTTTCTGCCGCGCCTATAAATAGAGATGCTCGCCGGAACGAGAGGAGTCTTGATTAAACCAGCGAGTAGTGAGCATATTGTTTTGACTAGCGATTAGCTCGGCTGTGCTTGTGAATAATATTTTACTTACGTGTATCTTTAAACAGTGATGATTGTGTTTGATTGCTGTTGAAGGTGTGAAGACCTTCGGGGATTTACTCTGTGAATATTGCTGCTGAATCCTGTATTTAAAGGATTGGATTTTTGATAATAAATTCGCCTCGCTCTTAAAGAACTGTTTATTTTCTTTGTGATTGTTGTGCATAAAATCCTCGAACCCGGATCTACGGAATAATATTATAAAATACTTGAAGGTTTAATTATAAGCCTACGGAAAGCTATTAATAGGTAAACAAACTTAGGAAAGTATACTAAACCAATTATTTAATGTACTGAAATGCTTATTTCTCATACACACACTGTTACATAATAACCTACTTTATGAGAATAAGTTAATAAATATTTCTAAAAATTTCCTCATAAAATGATTCTATACATTTTAAATAATGGAATATAATTGATGTAATCCTATTACATCTTTTTCCTACATTTATACGTTAAAAAAGTCTATTAATGATGTTTTCTTCCACCGTTTAATGAATATACCATTGATCAATAAACCTAAATATTAAAATGTTGTTTACAATCAAGCAAAATGCATAAAATTTATTTATATTTTTTAACCAATTTTTCATTCCAAGGTGCAGTTTAAATATATACGGTCGGACTTCCGTTTAATAAGTGAATAAATTACGAAAAAAGTTTGTTATGTGGAAATTTCGTTAAATAGACAATCCTTTTAATTACATGTTAGAAATCGCATAAAACACATTTTAAATTTATAAACACTATATATTATTCTAAGAACACAACTATTCACAATTTTTTTTTAAAATTAATATGTATTTATTTTATATATCTTACCCATCAAAAAGAAATCTATAAGGATTCATACTGCCTTTATTAGAAAATTCATCCTTTTAATTGCCTTGTTTTTAGGTTATTTTATTATTTCAAAAAACTATTTGTCATGTGCTTTCAAAACATGAAGAGATTTTCTGATGCATATAGTTGAGCATTCTTTTTTCAAAATTAATTGGGCGAAGTATACATAATTCCCTCTATTTTCCATGACAGGGATAGTTTTAATCATTTAACAAGGAACTGTGGACTCATTAAGACGTCTTCATTCTAAATGTTGACATGAAAACGTGAACACAGATACATAGATTATTGGGAAAAAAGAAACGGGAAAAATGGTTCATTGCAGTCATAAGTCTCACTGCATTCCGTCATCTCTGTATTTTCACTAAGGCACTTCAAGTGTTATGTGCAACTTTCTTGATGTATTCGGTAAGTTGAGTGTCTTCCGGTGGACCTACAAAAAGAAAGACATTTAGTTTGTTCTGTTATTAAAGCCTGGATATAATTAGGTCGTGTAAATTAAAAGAAAAAGAATGTTTGGTATTTCAATTCATATACGTGTTTTATTAAACAAAATATGGACCATTTGCTTGGACCCACTCTTGCAACCCCGTCTCTAATAAATTATAGTTTCAAAAAACTAAAAAAAAACCCCTCTCTTATAGTTAATCGAACCAAAAATTAAAAAAATAGTTCTAATATAATAATAAAATATTTAACGAGAAAATTAAAGTCAATTGAAAAAGCGTGGGATGCTTTGCTCTACATTTTTACACTAATTCTGCATTTCGAAATAGAACTAGTAAGAAATTATAAAAATTGCTATCACGCATCCCGTGCTGTACCACAATGGTATAAATTTTCTCGTTAAACGTTTTATTCTTATATTAAAAATAACATTTTGGTTCAATTAAATATAAAAGCGTGTTTTTTTTAGTTTTTTAAACAATATTTTATTGCCATTTTCAGAAAAACTGGATAATTCTTTATATTATTGTAAGAAATTGTTGACGCATTCTTCCCTTTTTCACAAAAAGAACTCTTTTTTTGTTTGTTGTATTTGTATCAACCATGAGCTTTTTCGCTTTAGGGTTGTAACTTAATCTTTTAATCCCCAAATGTGGAAATGGGATCTGGAATTTGTCCCCAAATCTGAAATGGGAAATCGTTAATCCTGATGATCCTGATCAGGACAATAGTACAAAACTATTAAATTGTTGTATTGTAATCAATCCTTGACAAGTGTGCAAAATTTCGAATTAATCTAACCTTTTAAAGTTGGTAATAATCGAGTTCTAAAATTACATTACATACAGGTGAAGCTAATAAAAAAGTGTTAAAAAAACACAATTCATCTTTCAGAAAAAGCGGTGTCTTTAGTTGACAAAATATCTTTAAAAGGCGTTTCAACCCCAGTTCAACAGCGGAATGGTTTTATTTCACATGTAGTGTTCGATACTACGAAATAAATGTGAATCCGTTTTGCTAATTACATAGTGTAGTATAACAGTTAGTCATTAACATATGAGCTTACTTACTATAACTAAGTGAATATATATCCGGTGTTCCCTTAGAAAGATTCTAGAGATACACTACTTTAAATATTTAGAGTAGTGTCTGCTCGGAAAATAATCAACGAATCAATCCGTTTGCATCCCTATTTTTGTTGTTAGGAGATAAGTAATCTTTAATTATTACTCTTGACTCGGCTGTGATAAAGAGTTTAACATTAATTAAGTTATTAATAAGTTAGAGATATTAAATTGAAATTAGTTTTATCTTCTGTTTGTTATAGCTACGGCAGTTACACAGTTACGCCGAGTTTGATTAGAGAAAGTACAGGAACGAAATTTTCGGAATCAGTAAGTTGAGCTTTATGGTTAACGTAGGGAAGTGATGCATATATTAAATGCTTTTGCTCTGTTTTCTCTGATTTTTAACTAAATTCTCCATATGAGCAAAATGTCAAGAAAAAGAATTGAAAATTTAAAAAAAATTCGCTGTATTTGGGGATCGCTTGACTCATGTAGAACCCGATTTTTGAACTTTTAAACCTCTTTCATGTTCTTGGGGGTGTTTACGGACGTTTTTATACAACATTCAATTTCTTTTAAAAGGGAAATCTATACGAGAAGAATCAGTTTCCTCCAGCGATCGACGAATATCATCATCCACAACAAGCATAAATAGCTTCTAAAGAGCCCTATTTAAGTTATTCTGCACAAAACAGAACTTTTTAAATCTTCTCTGTACAACCTTCTCTCGTTGACGATACCCTTGTCAAACCTGGAGATGATATTGTGATCAGTATGACTCGCTTACAATATCTTCAAAAATTACAATAAATTTAGGAAACATACTGTTGCGAATTTTGTGGAATGAATGCATAAAATTGTGTAAATAACTTATATTTGGATGTGTAATACGTTAATAATACTTTCCACTGAGTTAATTTTATGCTAAAGTTATAATATTCGCAAGCAACGCCATTCCTTACATTATAATGACGATTCAATGGAATCTTGGTAAAATGTTGGCGATAAAGCAAAGGTGGCCTGATTTTTGGTGACAATATGAGGGCTTCTGAATATTACTGGAGAAATAAATTAATATTACGGTTTATTACATAAGCGGATCTTTCGAGAAAGATCTGTGAAGACTATAAATAGGACTGTCCACTGAAGATGAGTTAGTATTACTTTGACTGTGTTGATTTGCCATTATTTTGGCTGTTGAATAGGACGAGTGAGTACTTGGGAATAATATTTAACATGCTTGTATTTTTAATACTGATGGTTGTGTCTGTGGAAAAAGTGAAAACCTTCTGGGATCTATTAATCGAATTTTAGTGCTATATCTTGCATTTCAAGAATCTATTATAAATTTTCATCCCTGCTGAAGAACTGTCTGGATATTTGGGACTGATAGATTAAAATTCTCGAGCTTCAATCTACTTAACAATAAAAAGCCCTGTGGGGGATTTAAAAAGACCCCAAAAAATTTATAATTTTTAAACATATGCTTAACCCTTTAAGTGATGATTTCGGGAATGTTAAGAAATTCAAAATTTTATATAATGTACCCCTGATAATTAAAAATTAGTAAAAATGTATGCATTGAACTTACCTTTTCTTTGTGGAAAAGCGTAGAAATCACTAATGGCATTCATATACATCAAGAAATTTCATCCATTTTCACGCATGAAAACTTCGTTATTTATGTTATCAATTTCAAATTGCTTTTCAAGTAGGGACTTTGTCTTTCATATAGCTGTGTGGCTTTGTGATTCAGGAAAAAAAGGAAAAGTTTTAACAAGTGCTAGTACAAGCCAATACAGTTTTCACCCAAGAATGCATGGTCTGAAATGAGACGCAAATCACTCTTGCTCATTTCAAAGAAGTGGCTACGTAGAAATTAAAAGGTCATTTGTATGATGATTTGTCGAGAAGATAACAATCATTCATGTTTATGTAAACTGAAGAAGCAGAAATCGTAATCAAGTCTGTGTCACAGTGAGTAAAAGGTGTCAACGTCTCCCCTGATAGGCTGTTGATTGGATCAACCCTTCTATCACCATTATAATGTACAGGATAATGGCAAATTTTGATAACATTAAAAACACAAACATGCATTTCATTTACTACACTATGTACGAAATACCGTTGAGGGAGCACGAAAGGGGTGTAAACGTCTCCCACACGTACAGGTGACCAATCCAAAAATATTTCCACGGTTGCTTCAGCAGTTGTACACACAAAACCAGATCTTTTCTTGATTCCCAGGTTTGATGCATAGAAAAATTGGTAGAACAACAGATGCAGAAGTAATTTTGGAAATGGTGGTAGATCAGCTACTTAGAAGCATTCGAGTTGTAGGCTGCAGTCTTGGTGTGCCACAATCCCCGTCCTGGTGGATGCAGAAGGGCGAAATGTTATGTCAGGTACCTTTTTCACCGATACTGGGCAGTGATTGCATAACATTCTCGAGAACTTCACTCAAGGGTTTTACAGAAGAGTGCAGCACGTCCAGGTTCGGCTGCAGCTGCTCCTTTTTACTTGGTGATTCTTTTATCGCATGGTATATTGCATTACAGTAAACATATCTATTCGTTTATAACTCCCAACGAAGAGCAACAATGCTTCTCCTTCAATAATTGTAATTCTGAGCGATCATATACGAAGACATTATCTTCCTTCGGAACCTTGTTGAAAGCAAACACCAAATTTTTCTGAAACAGGACCCATCAGATTTGCTGAAGAATGTTTAAACTTAACTCCGCCGGTGTAATGTAATTTCCACTCAGTGAAGATCCATGTTATTTTATTCAAGAAGAAAGGCATTTTGTGGAGGTAGAATTTCCAAATAGAGGAATAAAGCTGATTAGTCCTCTATATAATCCCCTCAATCCACCAGATGTGCGATGTCTTGATTTCTGAAAGTCTGGCGTATGAGATTTCTGTCAGACGTTGAAGAAATATTCACAATACTTTCAACTGGAGTTATAGGGAATCGCAATTTGCGTATAATATTCCAGAGTATTCTCAAATCTCTTTTTCGTCACTATTCTTGCATCCCCATTGGAGGTAGCTCTTTCATGCAACTACTATAAAAATATTCATTAAAATATCTTGTAAATCGTTTACGTTATACTTGTTTTTTCACGTATTCTAGGTATTATTTTATTGTTCCATGTTGCACATTTACATTTCACTTTAGACCAAGCATTTTTTGTTGAAAATTGATTTTTTATGTACTACCACTTCTTAAATATTTCCCCTTCTTTTCTAAATAAAACTGTTTTTATACTTCTCTGCACCTTGAGAGTTTTTCTGCTTATGAATTCATCTCAACAGAGTAAATAGGTCGATGAACTTCCCTCCATTCCCATTCTTTGTATTACCATCTCATTGTGGAACTCTTACCGCACTCACATCAAGAATTACATGCATGTGTAGAATATGAATACTTTGGCAACTCTGCAAGAGTAACATTTAGTTAAATATTGATTATGTGAAATTGTACATTAAAAATACAAATTCATCATCATTAAAATAAACTTACCACGCTATTTTTATGAAACGTTCTAAATTTTCAACCAGCTTCGTTAATTATCAAGAAATTCCACACATTTCCATGAATATATTTTGATTTTTTTAAATCTCATGTGAACCTCATTTTTTTCTTGTCATCTTCCTAAGTGTTCTAAACGATTGCTCTTGCTTGTATTTCAAACGATCTTTGCTCGCCTCTTTGGAATATTCCATCGTATTCAGGTGACCCTGCAAAAAAATCATTTATTTTATTGAAACCAAACTAAACACAAACGGAATATTTACTTTAAACTCAAACTGAAAAAAAAATTAACCTTACCTTTCATTCAAATCCGTAGATTATATTCCTATATTTTGAGAGCAGCCCTTTATAAATGAAATGTCTTTTTCATTGATCATTTTCAGATGTGTTCTTTTTCCTCGTCAACTTCATATTTAGACTCTACTTTGCAAAAGATCAACAGGATATTTTTGCAATAAGCGTGCTTTTGTTGTGCTCCGTCATAATTCCATTTCTTGAAATTGGAACACTTTACCCAATTTGTTTTTTCAAAGACTCCTCAATATACCTTTGTGTTACATTCTTTTTTTTAAGTAACGTCACACCATGAATCTGTAATGCACGCGCGAAGATCTTTTAGACAAAATTAGCTGATTCAGTGCTCTGGCATTAATTATTTCGTCTTGTGTTATGCTGTATTAAGTATTTAAATCCTTAGGATAGCATAATGTAACTGTTCATTGAGAGTGTTTTGTTCTTTTCCGAAGAACACAAATCTGTATTTTCCAGACTCTCAAGGAATGTTGTGCGCAGAGAGAGAGAGAGAGAGAGTAGAAATTTGATAAGTTTCTCGCTTACATCACTTCTTTATATTTGATGCTTTAGTTTCAATTATTTATTTTTTCTTAAAGTACCTGTGGTCTTTGAAATTAGAAAGTTCTTTTCGGAAACATTTGTTTGTGTTTCCTTCTTTTCCATTAAAAATTATTTTAGTGCTCTTCCAGTTGTCTAAATATGTAATAAAAATAAAATCCCTAGTCAGTTTGGGTCATTTGAGATTTATTTCAAGCTATTGATAAGCAGTTGTTTCATCCACTATTATCGTATTATATTCATTTCTCCATTAAATATAAAGTATTTATGAATTTCAACATCAAAAATTGTTTGTTTTGTAGTCTTATTCTTAGAGAACTTCCTATAAATTAATTTCATAATGCTTCTTTACTTTAATGCTTTTTAAAAGTGTATATGAAAATTCAAGGATCAATTTTGTTGCTTTTAATAGTTTTTTCTTTGTTGTCTGTTTCATGTATTTGTTCTCTCTTCTAGTGTCATAATTATTTCTAAATTTTTGTGCTATTTGCGTCTGACTCAACATTTCAATGAATATGCGTTCTTCTGTCCTTTTTGTACAATACAAATATTGAAATAATCTATGTTCTAATTTCCAATCATTTTTTTTTTCTTTCTTTTGCATTCAATCTTTACGTTGATGCTTTCTATATTTTTGTAATAATGATATGTGATACCTTTTAATCCTTTGAAATAGCTCGAATCTTGAAACTAAAGTCAGAATAAAAGGATTTTTTGTTGGTGGTTGCTTCTTTTATCGCGTTTCATAAAATTCATTTTCCCTTTTTGTAAAATTTTTTCTTGCTGTAGTCAAAGGATTTATCACTAATTGTTTAATTTTTTAAAATTATTTTCAAACATTTGGAGTAATGACTTTTAATTTCATAATGTGCTGCAGGTTATCTAAAAATATTATCTTAGATCTTCATCCATCCTTTTTATAATTTTTATTTTACGTTGCATATAGTTGTATTTTCGTATTTCTTTTTGTACTTTTATTAAATATTTTCATTGAAAAAAATTATGTAATGGTATATGCTCCATTATTTAAAATTATTCCGCTGTTGTAGAAATCAACAATTTTTTTTATTTTTATTTTTAGTTAACGTTTAGTTTTTGATTAAAAAAAATTTTTGTTTCATTTCTTTTACAGTTTTTGTTTTACTTTGGTTACTTGCAATATCGTGTTTCCTGTTGTACTTTAATTTTCATTTTTCATTCAAATAAAAAAAAAATTATTTCTCTTTTGCTTTACCTCTTTTAGTACTGGTTTCATTTTCAATCTCAGTTTTAACTTCTAGAATCTAAACTCAAAGAGGATTTCGTCAACGATTCTTTTTTATTAAGGATACTTGAATCAATCGGTAAAATAATTAATATTTGGTTTGGTTTGTTAGTCATCATAACTTAGAAGTGAAGAAATTCCATCATAAATCTTTTTACCACTAAATGAAACTTGCCTGTACTTCAATAGCACGATCACATATCATGGATAACTGATTTGAAGTTCCTCATATTTTCCATGAAATCTTCAGTTATCGTACCATTGAGCATCTTTACTGTGTAAAGATTTTCTCATCATGTAAGCCTTTTTTTTGGATGGAAGATTTTCGCCAAACATCAAGTGTTTTTGTGTTTGCAATCCATCAAGCGTGTTGTCAATTGTTGTTTTCAGCAGATTCAGAGTTTTAAAATGGGTTTAGGGGTCTCAGATAAACCTATTAAAAGAATTACATTTATTATTTAGGTTGTTGTTTCAGACAAATTATAATTTATTATTTTGTGTACAAGTCTAAATTTAACAAAACAAAAAAAATACTTACATATAAGCCAGCAAAAGTTCAATCAATCTCTTCCTTGTCTCATTATTTGACATATTTCCAATAGTTCCCTTTTTAGGCAGGTTTGCAGCTTTAAAATTTAGAAATCCGTTTCAGAAAATTGCTTGTTCCTTTCTTCTATAAAAAAAATCTTAAATGTTCTTTTTGTAATCAAATCATAGTTAATAGGTAAACTGTCCTCTCAAAACCATTTGGACATTTAGAAAGATAAATTTTAATATTTTATACATCGCCAATGATAAACAATGATTTTCCTCCACCAATAATCTATTATTTTTTCCAACGGTATATAAGTCCGAAACTTGCTCGTCAGAAATTTCTTTGTCAAATTCTGTTCACAAACTGACTTTTTTTCATATTGTTACTTTTATAACCTTTCTTTTAGCCACCGTCTTAGAAATATGTGAAAGTTCTCAAAACAATGGTATTCTGTAAATGTCAGATTTTTATTGAAATTGTTTGGTGATATTTTTATGAATATTGTTTTTTTTTTTTTGTAATTTTTTTGACTTTCTTTTGCTTCCACATTAATGTAAGCAATTTTTTACTTCTAAATTTCCATCTTATGTCGCTTTTGACTTCACTGTTTATTTCAATTATAGATTATTAGGGTTAGAGAACTAGCCCAAGAATAGAATTATTTTTCTTTTGATGAATTTTTCATTCATTCATTGTATATAATTTTTGTCTTAACCGTAAGATTTTCCTTGATTAAAAAATATTTCGGAATGTCTTTAATAAATGGATTTTCTTGAATTCGTATTTCCTCCGTTTTGTGAATTCTTTTCAGTTTGCGTAATTCTGCAGAATTCCAGAAAAGCTTCTCAAACATTCCATCCATCGATCTGATGTTTTTTTTTGGGATGTGTAATTGTCCTCCCATCGACAGCGGTTTTTTGTCCATCAATCTTATATTGATAAAGACTCTGCTAATCTATAATTTGGTCTATTCCAACACCATCAAATGAGTAAAACAGCTCATTTGTCGTTGAACTTTTGAATCCAAAAAATAATGTTCTGTATTTCACTGTTCAGCAGTGATTTATTTTCAATTTTTCTTCGCTTCAAGAAAACTATCGAAGAATCTTCGACAAAATTCGAAATCGAAAGCAGAGTCCAAGTATTCCTTCATGGCTCCAGTTCCGTAGAGACCATGAAGGTGAAAGTCCCCATGCCCACCGGATCTAGCTCAGTGAAATGGCAAGGCTCTAACAGGTGTTGAATGTTAGGCCTCACCCTGAGATGATCGAAAGAGACGGACAGATGGAAAGGTTTGGAACTAAACACCTTTTCCATCTTGGACGTTGGGCTGTCCGTGTCCGTCTCGTGGGGACAGCACAGCAGCTCCCATAGAGTGCGATAAGTTCGCCGTCTGCCCTTGGAGACACGAGACCAGGTGCCCTGGAGCCTTTCTATGGGAGCGCTGGAAAGAGCGGAGAGGATGGCAACCTCCGAGTGCACGTTTCGCATTTGGTGGAGGATGGAGGCGATGTCGATGAAATGCGAAACGATGCGGGCCCTAAGCTTTGGGCAGGACTGTGCAAGGATGGTACGCACAGTCCATTCCGACAGGTGCTTAAAGTCACGCTGTCGGGCGACTGTTCGGCCTCGGGAAGGATAACCCGAGCTCCGAAATGTCGCAGCACCCGAAGGCCGCGGCATCCAAGAGCGTCAGTTGCTCCGCATAGACCGTGGCCTTCACGTCAGTAAAAAAAGCGGCGGTGGGCACCCGGACGTGAGGGACGGGAACGAGTGCGCGTTTCAACCAGTACCATGCCTTGAGGGCCATGGTATCGCACTGTATTTCGCTGGTTTTCTTCGAACAAGCAAGGTGTTAAAAGGATGTTTTCTCGAGTTCTGAAAAGAACTGTTTTTTTTGTTTTTCTGTAATAAGCTGATCGCTTTATCAGTAGAAAAAACGGAAGATGATCTTCTAAAAGTATCTCGTTATAACGAAATTATATCAAACAAGAAAGAGAAACGCTTTTGATGCTTAAAACAAGGCACAAAATGAGACAAATGGGAAGATGAAACTTTTAACAATTGTATTTGTACATTCTTTTCTTCCATTGTTGTAACATTAACAATTAAATGTAAGGTTTCTGTTAACAGAACTTGATTGTTCTGCTCTTAAATTTTTGCAATTTGTTGTGTTATCGTAACAATACTTTCATTTGACATTGTTTTGAATTATTAAGTATTATATATATATATATATACAGTCGACTCTATAATTCGAAGAAATATCAAGAGTTCGAATTATCAAGAGAGTAGAAAAAAATCTTCCAAAATACACGAAGAGAAATTTTTTTTAACACATTTAAATTTGGAACTATGTAAGAAAACAACAATTGTATATATGTATAATAAAATCATTTTAAAAAGTACACATTGTGCCGTATAATTATTATACAAAAATTAAAAGTCCTGCATTATAAGAATACATTTAGGTATTAAAAAAAATTTTTTTTTAATATGCATACTGTGTGCATAACTAATTTTTGTGACGAAAAAATTAATTTCGTTTTTGTTTCTTTTTTTGTTTTAAGGAATTCAATCTAACTTTGTCAATAGATTTTTCTAAAATAAATGACGTTTAAAAAACATCTGCATCATCATGATTTGGAAGGAAAAAGTTGCGTAGTTTGATTTTAGTCACATTTTAACTTCTGCCAGATTTATTGGAGTCAACTCCTCCGATTTGTCTTCTTGACTTTTATGTGTTACTGTGGTCCAAAGCTAGATGGTCATCAAAAGGGCTATGTTACAGGGAAGACACGCAGAGAGAATACAACACAAAACACGAAAATTCAAACCTGTTTGCTATAGGACTCTGCATTATACTGAGTGTTCTAATTGTCTAGAATTATATAAAAAACTTCGAATTACCGCGTTTTTGTCTGGCAAGCCGCAGATTTTACTTCGAAATACTGATTGTACCAAAACGTATTGTTTTAGTTTGAAGTATCAAGAGTCTTTCTAGGAACTGAGCATATACTTCGAATTAGTTAGAGGTTTGTATTATCGAAGGTTTGAATTAGCGAGAGCTCACTGAAATAATTATAAGAATTTATAATTAAGAATTCTTTTAAAAATATAATCTTGAAATTTTTAGTACGACTAAAGGTAGCTGTGATTTTAATTCCAAAGTTATTTACAGACAGTTTTAGTGATACCTATTTAACTCTTATGTGGTCAGAATCAATTATTCTACCTTGGAATTTAAACATCCAACAACCTTCAACTTCCTATAGAACAACTTCTCAGTGGACTACGTAATTTCTTCTTAATTCTCAATTCATATATTGAGTGACTCTCAAACACTTGTGGTTAACACCGCGTCACAAAAAGTCGCTGTCCTCTTCGTTCCCTTTGATCAGTGACCTCACACTTTCTGGGGAATGGGACTGTTCATTGGAGCCTCTCTTTGTGATTGAGAGAATGTTTCTATTTCTTACAAGTACCCCCCACCTTTAACTTTTGAAGGTTCAATATAATATATGAAATATATATTTTTTAAAACAAGGAGAAAAAATCGAATCAAAAGAGAAAAAGTTCGTTAAATAAAAATGCATTTCGCTATTCGGAGGTTATTTTACGAAGAAAACAGCAAAATGTTCTTGGTTCAAAGAAAAGTTCGCAAAATAGAAGTTCGTTACATGGAGGTCCGTCCGTATTTAGTATAAAACTTTTTTACTTTCAATCCAAATTAAATAATAAAGCAAGGAAGTAACAAAACGAAATAGGTTATATAAGAATTTAGATAAAACTTAAAGAAGCTCTTCAGTGGAAATTATTCAAAAGGTCCTCTTAAAGTATTTATCTATACTTGTGTCACCATACACTAGGTGATAACTGTTATCTCGTTAGAGAAAAAAAATGAAAATGACTCAATATTTGGATCCGGTTTGTCTCTTTTACAAAATCTTAAGTGACATTCTAGTAGGCGAAATATCGATAAACAAAAGATGACTGAAATAATGTCAAAATAATTTTTTTAACAAAAGAAAAATGACCTGAATTGAAAAAAAAAGCTAAGACATGGGAGCAAGGAATCATCATTCACTATTAATTCATTTTCATAGATTTCTCTTTTTACCAGATAAACAACTTCAATGTTTATCTGTTTTTTTCATAAGGTTTGTACAAAATTTTCATAGCACAAACCTTAAATTATATCAACCCTTTTAAGGGTTAAAAACTGATTTTCATACATGTTTGAACAATTTAGAATGTCTTGTAACAAATATATTTCCATTTCTTTATTTTTAACCTCAGTGAATACAGTTAAGTGAAACAATCATGATGATAATTCATTCGGGGGAAAAAAAGCACAGAAAAATTGTAGTTACATTTGAAATATAAGATAAACCTATGGATATTCGAGGACAGAACCCGCGACGCTAGTCTCTGTAGCCACGTAACATAACCACTGGACAAAAGTGATCACCCCGGCCAGGAGGCTGTTACTCTCTTAAGTAGATACCGCAGCAAACTAAAAAGTCCCTGATTATAAGTACTTATTGTGCTCAAATTAATATAATTAAGACATATTTGTTCAGATATATTGTAATTACTTTTATGAATTTTTTTAAGACCATTTACCTCAATAGGTTGCAGAATGTGCCCTCTTGGTAACTCGCATAATGTGTAGGCAATATTCCAGATCCTGCCAAGTGTTCTTAAATATGTCTTTTGTTAGGCTGCCTGTTTCTTTAACAATTTCATACCATCACTTTTTCTGGATCCTGACAGACAGCAGAAGCTCCATCCAATATTTGAAAAATTGGCCAAAAATTATGGACAGTACTGGTCTAGATATTTTATCTAAATTAGTTAGGCTTGGTCAGAGGAAACAAGTATGTCTCCAGTGGATTCCATCACATGTGGGTGTGCCTGGGAACGAAGCTGCCTGGTAGGGGATGTGATCTCCCTAACCCTAGTGCCACTGTCTTAACCCATACGGAAATTCCTTCCTTCCAAAGAAATAAAATGAATTTGACTTGGCGAAACCCTCCTGCTCACCACTGGTACGCAGCTAAGAGTCCTGGTCTATCTATACAGTGCAGGAGTTCCAGGGATCATCAGACGGCCTTGGCGCGCCTTAGAAGCGGTCACCTGCACAGTATGACTTTTGTGCAGGGGGTAAAATCTTTCTTTACCTGTCCCTGCTCTCTCCTGCTGATCTTCTGGACTGCTGGGGTATTTCCCTGCGACAGTTGTATCAAGAGCAAGACCTGGTGTGTGAGGCTATTATGCGGAAAGGTCAAATGGACTTGGTGTAGGCTTTCCTGCTCCAAGGAGATTGGAAACAACAACTTTATTGATTTTCTGTCAGGAGGGTTGCGAACATAGCTATGTCGAGATTTATACTGAATATTAATGGGCAAATTCATTGCGTGAAACCAAAGTACACAATGGGCTTTTTCTTGAATCAACACCAATTCGATCGAAAATTATGTCTTCCTTACAAATGTTTCTCTGAGTCACTCATGTAGGAGCCCTCCTATTACACCAAAAGCTGACCTATCTAGTGATACAAAAGTTGCATTGTTATATTAAATGGTTATTTTGTAATGAATTTTTTTATAATCAGGCTTTGGGCTCACTCGATATAATATCCAATATTATTGTTTAATTGTAGGGAATAGCATGCTTACTTGGAATATTTATATTATAAATTTTAAAAAAAAATACTTTACTCAACAAGTATAATCAAAATTAGATTGATGGCATTTTTTAACATTTGATTTAATGAGGCTGTACTTGAAAATGAAACATAAAAATTCATTTTTCAAAGTTGAATTTGTAAAATTAAAAAAGATTAGTAATATTCCATTAAGCAACTTTTTAGTGGTGTTTTCAACGACTTATTTATAACAGCCTACATCAACTGTATATTTAAATCTATTCACTTCCTACTATTAGCTCATAGTCTCTCTATATATATCTTGTTCAAATTTTCACTCGTTAATAAAATATATTTTAAAGTGCTCATGTGAGCTGAAATTTTCTATACACGATTGTTTTGGGTGACAATACGATAATTTAATTATAATTAATTGACTGAAACTAATTATTTAAAGAATTACAGATGCAGTCATGTTGGCTCCATTTTTAGCGACTTGGATAAAAACTTTAAAAAATTTTCTTTCTCACGTTTTAAAGCCTTTAGTTGAACTGAAATTTTATGTACACAATTGTTTTGGATGACAGTACGATACTTTAATGATAATTAATAAAAATTGCCACTTAATATTGTGATTCTGTCATATGTATATACATATTTATATTAATTATACTTATTTGATAAAAAGTAACTAAAATAAAAATTTTCTTTGTTGATCTAAGTAGGAATTGACTTAAAAATTTTTTTATATATATTATACTTGTTTTTGTATGTCTTGCACAATAAATTCAGAAATTTCTCGAGAGTATTACTGTTACAGTTATTCATATCAACAATGAAAATGCTAAGTTCTAAAGAAGAAATCAAAACTACTGTCCCTTATTATTGGATTACCATATCATTGCACAAAAGATAATTTCGAATACATTTAAAAGCTTACATATTAAAAAGTTACAAAAAATTTTATATGATAATTTAAATATAGGCAAAACAGCTTTGTTTAAGATAACACAAAATATAATTTATTTACAATATTTGATACAAATAAGAAATTCATTCAGACAACTGGTCCATTACAGAATTTGTATTCAGACTACGAGATGAAACTGTGGTTATGTCACTCAAGGATGGTATTGATACATCTGAAAGATTTTCTTTTGGTGGTATTTCAACATGTGATGATGGTGGATTTTTTAAGGTGTGCTTACTTTTGGAAGATTTTGATTTGGAACTATGAACAGCACTTTTCTGAGATGCATTAGAACGTTTTTCATCTAGTGAAACAATACTTTCCACAGGTTCTTCATTTACTTTTGAAGACTCACTTATTTCATTTGAATTTTTCCTGTTGTCTTTACCTCTTGGAGAACTATAAACCTCACTTAATGTTAGTGATTGAACATCTTTATCAGTTGATGCATCACTCACTGATTCCAAATAACTATTAATGTCCCCTTTTCCAGCAGAGCTGCCACTTTTAACAATCTTCTTGCTGTTGTAACTACTTACTGATGAAACAGATTCAAAATCATCTGATTTTACAGAAGATACATCAGATCCAATAAGTACTTTTTCCATAACTTTTTGAATAGAATGTGTTTCAGTTTTAGAATGGCTTTTCTTACTGGATAACTTTTCTATAGATGTTTTTGACGATTTCAGAGTCACCTCAGAATCTGATGAAAGTATTTGTTCTGAAGGCAATGATGTATCCGATATAGGAAAACCAAGATCTTGCTGTCGTTCATGAATTTCCGATATGTCATCTGAGATACTTTTACTTTCTTGCATCGGTTTATCAAAAAGATTTGTTTTAGGTAAAGATTTATATTCACTGCTAATAATAGATTCTTGTATGCTTTGGTCATGAATTGTAGACAGATTTTCAGACATAATATGACTGGTATAAGCAGATATTGAAGTATTTTCCTTTAATCGAATCTTTTCACTGTCAGTTCTAACAGATATAGTTGGAGATTTCTGTTCAACATGTATAATATCAATTGAACGTGTTTGAGAATAAGTACTTTTCTTTTTTGGATAATCTTTGTTCTTCAACATCTCTAGATTTACTTTTTATTTAAATCTTTCAATGTTTTATGCCCTGATTCCCTTAAAATGCCTCTACATGTTTTATATAGTCATCAGATGTGGGTACTTCAGACTTATGTGTTTCTCTATAATTTGTCTCATGAAAAGCTCTATTTGAATGGGTTCTTTTGCTATAACTATCACATACATCTTTATACACTTTCATTACTTTTGATTGAGTTTCTGAGAACTGCTTAGCAGCAGTTAGCTCATGAAAGTTTTTGAAACTTCTAATTTTAGTTTGAACAGGCATAGTTTCATGCTTTTTTTGTGAGCTGTATTGTTCAGAGGGAGCATATTTTTTTATACCAGAACTATTCCTTGATTTTAAACCATTTGTTTTACTAGTTGAAGGCTTGTTCTCACTGAACTGTGAACTCTTTTTTAAGATCTCTGTGATAACTGGTTGTACAGCAATATCAGCCTCTTCATGTACATCAAGCATTTCTAAGCATTCCCATAATCTAAAAAATATTGAAAAATTTTGATACAATAATATTATTTAGATATTATAATGAATTATTAAGAAGAAATTTAAAAAGAAACAAAAAGATATTTCTAACATATACAGTTGCTCTCTTTTTTTTAAATAAATATGGTTGCCATTTTACTTTCTTTCTCATTAATCCAATACTGATTTATTTTGATTCTGAAATCTGCCCATTTCTGAAAAATGGAAATGCCATTAATTTTAAGATTTCAGAAAACCACAAGTATAAAAGAGAGAATGCAAATTTAAGACAGCAGGTATTTTCAAAAGTTTTGAGTTTCTTAGTTTATCCAAACTTTTTTTGTATGTTTGAAACTATTTCCATGTTAACACAAATTGCATTCCCTCACCTTCAAAAAATTTGTTTAAATTTAGATATTTAAATTAGTACATTTTTACACAGTTTATAAATTAGGACACTACAAAACTCTCCTGAATTTAAGTTTAATTTAAATTGTTAGTTTACTCTTGAAATTATACTTTTTTCTCTAACTTCTTTTTACATACTGAAATTAATATTACATGCCTAATTATTCATGCAATATGTCTCTGATATTATCATTTCAAGGTTTCATACAAACAGTCACAAAAAATTAAAAATTTTCATTAACAATGATTGTAAGAGTGTTCTAAATTTAATAGATATCCCGTTTAGAGAAATGGAACTATTTTGTCAAGATTTTATAATTACTATATTTTAAACAACACAACAGTTATCTTAAAACAAAACTATATTATTAAAATGTTTTGGATAAAAAAAAATTAATTTATAACAAATTTAGTAAAATCAGCTCTTATTTTTTTTTCAAATCAATTAAAAATTCAAGTACTTTATTTGATATTTATTTCCCTTGTCAACATTCAAGATACAAATAAAATATTGTTACTACAGTTTAAACTTCAATTTAATGAGCTATGGTGACAGAAATGTGAAACAAGAATTGTGTGTGTTTTCAGATTTAATATAGAATGATTGTGTATTTAACTTTTGATGCAGAGTGAACTAGTGCTAGAACTAATTCATTTTCAAAAAAAACAAAGAGGAAACATACTTAAAAGTTAAATTTTTTTCTAGATAATAGATATAATTATAGCAATTTTGAATAAACTTTGCATAAATAAATTTATACATCAAGATCATATTATAAGGCAGGAAAAAGAAGATAAAACCATGGCAACTTTATGGCAATTTTGACTGGCCAATTAAAACATGATTCTACACATTAACTTATCTTATCTTAAATTTGAAACTTTTAATGTGGGTACTTTTTAGAATGATCAAATATGTCGTATGTTTAGGAGATTTTAAATTTTTTTAAAATTTTCAATGAATAATTAATCCAGGACATACTGTCCCCCGTATGGTTCTCAAAGCTGTGGCTAATGGCAGACATAAATCTAACCCCTTGCCATGATGAATTTCGTGGGCCTCGATCTGACACCATTGAAAAGGTGGCATTAGAAACAAAAACACAGTAAAAATCCAGGAAAATTTATAATACTTACATCTAAATCATCATAAATATAAGAAATTTTTAAAAATTAGCAATACATGATTTTAAACTAAATGACAGTTCGAATTAGTGCAATTTTCATAAAACTTAACAATAATATGAATTAATATAAATTAACAACCTATGTTTCACAAAAGTATCCATTTGAAGTCATATTGTTATTTTAGGGTATAAATAATAAATAGAAAGGTAAAAACTCGGAATTTCAATTAAAAAGATATGTGGATATTATTGTAATAATCAAATTAATCGTAATCGTTTTGTTGTATTGCTAGTTAAACATCTGGCAACACCTTTAGTGTTTACCTTTTCTACTGTAACGCTTGCTGTGTGCTTCATGCTTAGAATTTTATTTACTTAATAAATCTTTTAATTCCTACTGCATAGTATTTCTGCAACAGGTTATAGGCCCAGGAATCGCTAAAATTTGTTAAGTGTTAAGTTTTTTTTTTTTTAAAAAAATTCTAAGTAAAATACCGCGTGTATTTGTTAGGCCTAAGCATGTGTACAGACTGAGATGGAATTTAAAGCTCATATTGAAAAGCTTGTAGGAGCTGCCAACTGGAGCAAATGGAAGCGGCAAATCGAACTTTTGTTGCGACATCACGATGTGTGTGGAGATCGGAAATGCCCAAGCTTACCGGCCGAGGCTTCATCTGAAGCGTTTGCCGCACATGTGTGTGTGTGAAAAAAAAAAGCGCAGAAAGCTTTTATTAAGGACGACTTCCTTGCCCAACTGATTCTTGTGGGCAATATACGCCGAATTGACATCGATATGCGACACAGCTAACTGTGTGTGGGAAAAGTTGCTGTCGGTGTATGAACAGAGCTCCGGGCAACAGCTGGATCGTTTAATGGAGAAGTTTTTCCACAATGATAAAGAATTGGAGGACGATATTGTAAGCCATATTGCAAAGCTGCAGCGAAACTTCAGTGAGTTAAATGATGAGCTAAGGTGTGTTGCTAAGACAACATTGCCGGATCTTCTGCGGATGAGCAGAATCATGTCCACACTGCCCTCAGAATACTTCGAGTTTAAGAGTGTGGGGGGAGTCGGTTCCAATAGAGGAGAGATCAGTCAATAAATTGACTGAAAGACTTCGACTTATTGAAATGAGGCTACCGTCCAAGTCAGCAAATTCCACTACCCTGGTTGCTACTAGGAAGAAAATTTTCAAGAAACCTGAGAGGAAATGTTACGTGTGTCGTAAACCGGGTCATCTTGCCAAGGACTGCTGGAAGAAAGAAAGCAAACTAAAAGTTGATGGTGATGCTTTTGTGTGTACTGTGGAAGGTGTTCTAGAAAGTGAAGTGTGGATTGCCGACAGTGGAGCATCAGCTCACATGACAAAGCACAAAAATTATTTTGTGGACTTCACTCAATTCAACTCACCTAAGCCAGTATATGTGTGAAATAGTGATGCAGTTATAGCTTATGGACATGGAACTGTAAATATTGAAATAAGGATCAATAACAAATGGGAGAGGCATCATCTGACAGAGGTGTGGTATGTTCCTGACATCAGTAGAAATCTATTTTCCATCAGCCAAACCTTAAAAAAGGGTTTCAAGTTCCAAGCATCAAAAGATGAGTGCTCCCCTTGAGAGATCACAGAGTACGCATGAAAGGTGTAAGAACTGTGCAGGGCTTATATGCATTAGAAATGCATGTCCTTCATCCAAAAATATCTGCTGAAGTATGTGTTGCCTCAGCAGACCAATCCTTACAATTGTGGCATGAAAGACTGTCATCAAAACAAGGCTCATGTTAGGGATGTACTGAGAAAATATCAAATAAAAAATGATGTGAAAGACAGCAAAATATGTGATGGATGTTGTTATGGCAAACAATGTCGTCCCTTTGGAACAAGGAAACAAAGGGCTACAACACCAGGAGATTTGATAAATATAGATGTATGTGGTCCAATGAGCAACAGTCTCTAGGTGGTGCTCAATTCTATGTTGGTTTCAAAGATGATTTCACCAAATACCGTCGGGTATTTTTTATGCAGTCCAAGAGTGAAGTTTCTAAGTGCCTTGAAACACTTCTTAAAGCGAAAAATGCTGGGCATATGCTCAAGGAGGTGCTAAGTGATGGTGGAGGAGAGGTTATAAATTCAACAGTGAATAGTATTCTTGAAAAATTCGGAATCTCTTCTCGTATGTCTATGTCTTATACGCCTCAACAAAATGGAGCTGCAGAACGTGAAAATAGAACTATTGTAGAATGTGCAAGATCTATAATTTATGCTGCAAATCTTCCTTTGAAACTGTGGGCAGAAGCAGTAAACACGTCTGTTTATGTGTTGAACAGAACAGGGCCAACATCAGTTAAAGACAAAAGTCCTTATGAACTGTGGTTTTCCAAAGAAGTGATCAGTATAGATCACCTGCGTGTATTTGGAACGGAGTGCTTTGCCCATGTACCTCAACAAAAAAGAAGGAAATGGGACAAAAAGAGTGTCAAAGGAGTTTTTGTTGGCTACAATGGTGAAAAAGATGGTTATAGGATATGGATAAAGATCAGAACAAGGTTATCCTGAGTTGAGATGTGATATTTCAAAATGAAAAATCCAGCTGTATTCCTGATGTATCTTCTGATATTCAAAACTCAGATATGGAAATAGTGAAGAAGCCTCTTCAAACACCAGACCCAGGTGTGGGAAAAGAAATAGAGATACCATTTAGTGCTGAAGATGGAGAAAGAGAAGAGATCTTAGCCGAGCAGAATTTTGCGTGACAAGTCCATATTAAAGATGCCAGCCAAATTTGACAACTTTGTTCTATTGGCAGAACACATAGAACCTGATACCTACAAAGAAGCAATAGCTTCTGAAGATAGTGACAAATGGCTTGCTGCTATGAAGGAAGAGTTGGAATCCCTATCCAGTAACAGCACCTGGGTACCTGCAAATTTACCTTTGACAGAAAAGCCATAGGTAATAGATGGGTGTTCAAGGTTAAACAAAATGCTGATGGAACTGTACAGCGTTTTAAAGCTCGACTTGTTGCTAAAGGATTCAGCCAAAAATTCGGAGTTGATTTCAATGAAACCTTTAGTCCTGTAGTTCGGTGGGATACCATCAGAACTCTCCTGAGCATTGCTGCTGCTCGAAAACTGAAACTGGGTCAGTTTGATGTAAAAACTGCTTTTGTGTATGGAGATCTCTCTGAGGATATCTACATGGCTCAACCTGAAGGATTTAGTGACAGTTCTGTGGTCAGGTATGCAAACTGCTAAAGTCTATATGGTTCAAAACAAGCTCCAAGGTGTTGGAATAAACGCTTTAAAAGTTTTGCTGAGAACAGTGGATTGAAGCAATCTAACTGTGACCCATGTTTGTTTTTTAATGATGAAAAATCCATGTATCTTATTGTGTATGTTGATGATGGAAGCATTGCAGCAGATGAGGAGCAAACAGTGAATCTGTTCCTTAAAAAGCTTGAAAGTGAATTCTCTGTGGTGATAGGTGAAGCTAATTATTTTCTTGGTATGCAAATTGAGCATCTTCAATGTGGTAAAATATTTATACACCAAGAAGCTTATTGTAGGAAGATCCTATCTCGCTTTGATATGTTTAGTTCAAATCACGTTAGCACACCTATTGAAAAGGTTGCTATTTCTACAGATGATTCGGTATCTCTTTCAGCTGATGTACCCTATCGTGAAGCTGTGGGTAGTCTTATGTTCCTGGCTATTGTCACCAGACCCGACATAGCATATGCATTGGGAGTGCTTTCCCAGGTTTTGGATAAACCTTGTAAGATCGTCTTGTAGTTGAATTAATCTGCTCTAATTAACCGGATTTACCTTTTTTATTTTTTCTTTCAAAACACATCACTATATTAATATTTTCATTTACAATTAAAAGTTACAACGGGACTACATGCAGCTTCGTCCGTTTTATGTTCGAGACTCCTCTTCTTTTCTCCTTCCCGCTCAAAGGCCAAAAAAGTTCACAGCAGCGCCCTCTTT
The DNA here is from genome assembly GCA_019973935.1 of Trichonephila clavipes. Classification (NCBI taxonomy): domain Eukaryota; kingdom Metazoa; phylum Arthropoda; class Arachnida; order Araneae; family Nephilidae; genus Trichonephila; species Trichonephila clavipes. The sequence continues at coordinate 12,845 of BMAU01003264.1, read as the reverse complement.
CTAGTCTATCGTGTGCTATGTGTCAAGCCTCCTAGTGTACTATGTGCCACGCCGTTACAGTCTAATTATTTCCTCTCATCCTGGAGAAAACTTTTCACGATAGTTGAGTGGAAAGTTTTACTGTGATACCTGAAAAATACTCGACATAGGATCAGTTTATGCAGCAGTAGAGAGTTAAGGATTTCAAGAAATAATTCTTTTCTTTTAAACGGAGCTAAAAATATTTTTTTTTTTTTAAAATACGTGCAAGTACCTGTTCTATCCGAAATTAGTACCTTATTTTAAAGAAGGCATTAAACTTATCCCTACTAATCTATGTGAACTTTAACATATACAATATATCATTTGGTGAAATACTGCTACCAAATGCAAATTTTAAAATATTAATACCAAAATTTAAAACAAAAAATTTCAAATAGAACCAGAACATGTAGATGGCTGGGTAGGCGTTGAAGCTGTTGGATCATGTTCCACTGTAGCAGGTGTTGCATTAGGTTCCACAGTAGCAGGTGTTTCATTCTTGGTTTGAGGTAGTTGCAAGTCCTCAGTGTTAAGAAAGAAGGCAGGTTTGCATCTATCAATAGATACAGATACCCGTTTACCATTGATGTCAAGGAAAAACACTTTATCCTTCCTTTGTAAGACTTTGAAAGGGCCATTATAGGGTTGTTGAAGTGGACGACGTAACATGTCTCGACGAAGAATAACGTGTTGCTTCCAACAGTCCGGGATGGATAAAAACTGGACATTTGCCATGGTGTTTTGGTGGTTTAGGGTGGAGTGATTGCATGTGAGACTTAAGTTTCGAAACAAAATTCACCACATCATCATCTGGCTTGGAAGAGTCAAACATCTCCCCTGGCAGTCGAATAGTGGTCCCAAAAACTAATTCAGCTGGGGTACACAGAATATCTTCTTTAAGAGAAGCTCGTAGACCAAGTAAGATGATAGGGAGTACTTCTGTCCAACGCTCAGAAGCATGGCACTTGATTGCACTTTTCAATGGGCGGTGCAATTCTTTGATCATCCCATTAGCTTGAGGGTGGTATCCAGTTGTACGACACTTCTGTACACCAAGTAGTTTGCTAAGAGCTTTGAAGAGCAAGAACTCAAACTGCCTGCCCCTGTCGGTTGTGAGAATTGCAGGAGTTCCAAAGCGAGACACCCAAGAGGAAAAGAAGGCCTCAGCCACAGTCTCAGCAGTTATGTCTTTGAGAGGTTGGGCCTCTGGCCATTTCGAAAAACGGTCAATCATTGTCAGGCAATAGGTGTAGCCATTTGATGGAGGTAGAGGTCCAATGAGATCCAGATGAACATGATCAAAACGTTGGGAAGATTCTTGAAATGATGAAAGAGGTTATGTAGTATGACGATGAATTTTGGATTTTTGGCAAGCTAGGCAGTGTCTTGCCCACTTAGCTACATCTGATGAGATTGATGGCCAAACAAAATGCTGCTTCATCAAATGCACTGATCGACTTATGCCAGGTTGGGATAAATTATGCATAGCAGAGAAAACATCTTGGCGATGCTGTTTTGGGATGTAGGGTCTGGCTGTGCCCGTTGATAGATCACACATAATTTCAGTAGACGAATTGGGGAAAGTTACCTTTTTGAGTTCCAAGGAAGTTCCAGATGCTATTAGGGTGTGAAGCTCCTGATCAGTCTGTTGTGTCTCAGCAATACAGTCATAGTCAATTTGACTTGGGAAGGTGAGGCAGAAACAGGAGAGAGAACATCAGCAGCAATATTGTCAGATCCTGGAATGTGTACAATATTTGTGGTGAACTGAGAGATGAAATCTAGCTGACGGATCTGCCGTGGAGAACACTTGTCACTTTTTTGCCTAAAAGCATAGGTGAGGGGCTTGTGGTCAGTAAACACTGTGAAATCTCTAGCTTCCAGCATATACCGAAAGTGTCGGATAGCCGAATAGATAGCAAGGAGTTCATGGTCGTAGGCACTGTAAGACTTTTCAGACGAAGTAAGTTTTCTGGAAAAGAAAGCCAATGGCTGTAGCTCAGGGTCCACAACTTGGTGAAGTGCACCTCCTATGGCATAATCAGAGGCGTCCACATGAAGAGCAAGCGGGGCAGAAGGTGAAGGATGAGCAAGAAGTGCAGCATCAGCAAGAGCTTGTTTACACCTCTGAAATGCTGTAATTGCCTCAGAAGACCAGTTTAAAGGCTTTGAGTCCTTCTTACCTTTAGACCCTTTTAAAAATTCACTTAAAAGATACTGTTGTTCAGCTGCTTTGGGCAAGAAACGTCTATAAAAATTTAACAGTCTTAAAAATTTTCTCAGAGCCAACAGTCTCTGGTTGTTTGTAATCAAGAACTGCTTGAACTTTGTCAGGCAATGGCTTAATGCCATCAGGAGTGATAAGGTGGCCAAGGAAAATGAGTTCAGTCACACCAAATACACATTTAGAGATACTTAGTTTTAAACCATATATGAGCTCAGTCTTTGGAATATAGTTCTTAAGTGAGAACGATGCTCCTCAGCATTTTCTGAGTAACACAAAATATCATCCAAGTAGACAAAACAAAAAGGAAGTCCTCTTAGTACTTCATGCATGAATCGCATAAAGGTTTGTGGTGCATTCACAAGGCCAAAACACAAATGGGTATATTCGTAAAGACCCCATGGAGTTGTTACAGCTGTCTTAGGAATATCACACTCAGCTATAGGGATTTGGTGGAATGCCTTAAAAATGTCTATTTTGGAAAATATCCTCTTGCCATGTAGTGCATGAGCAAAGTCATTCAAATAAGGCATGGGGTAGCTGTCGAACTCAGTAACAGAATTCAGCTGCCTGTAATCCCCAACAGGTCTAACTGTAGAGTCAGATTTGGGCACAACATGAAGAGGAGAACTCCAGGGACTTTTGGAAGGTCTAATAATGCCTTGAGCAAGAAGAAATTCAAATTCTACCTTCACTGCATCATACAATTTAGGGTGTAGCCTTCTAGGCCTGGCAGTGACTGGTGGGCCAGTAGTAATAATATGGTGGACTGTGCCATGTGATGCTGATTTGGAAATTAAAGAAGGGTTGCTGAGGTCTGGATATTCCGATAAGATGTTTTTAAAACTAATGTTTGCATCTACAGTAAGGATTGAGGGCTGTACAATATTTGAAAAAACACGAGTGAAAAGAGAAGTTTCCACATCCATCAACCTTTTTTTCTTAGGTCAATTAAAAGGTTGAAGTGCTTTAGACAATCAGCACCAATTATAGATGATACATCAGCAATTATGAAAGTCCCGATAAAAGGTCGCCTCAGACCAAGGTTCAGTTCTTTACGGACCATACCATAGGCTGGAATTTTGGTATTCTTAGCAGCAAATAAGGAGAAGTTAGACTGAGGTGATTTATTCATAGTTGGAGAAGGTGGGATGACACAGATTTCACTTCCAGAGTCTATGAGGAATTTCTGGCCAGACTTGCGGTCTAATAAAAATAACCGGCTGGTATGTTGCGAGGGCTCTGCCATTCCAGCTATGACAGAGCTTACTCGTTTTTGCACAAATGCACAAGGTGAAACACACTTGCGGGCCTGCTCTTTATAACGGCGATGATAGTAGCAGATGCCACTTCCTCTATTGACACTCCTAGAGCGTGAATGTGATCTCCGGCGGTCAGAACTATATCGTTGATGGCGGGAAGAATTGCGCTCTCTTGTCAGTTCAGCAACTTGTAGAGACAGCTCTTGGATCTGCCTGACGAGAGAGTCCATGGTTGGCTGAACACTGCATGAAGATGACTGGGATGGTGGAGGAACAGTTGTGGCAGCACAGATAGTCGAGGACGCACCAACAACCTCAGAAACCTTATCAGCGATGATAGCCAGTTTATCCAAAGGCTCTGAGGATGCAGACAAAACAGTCTGGATATGTGGTGGCATTTTTTGAAGCAACAAACTTTGCAGAAAGTCATCCTGGAGTTGGCCATTAGACAGCTCTTTCATTTTTCGCAACAGTTGGCTGGGCTTCTCATCTCCTAGCTGAAGGTCAGTAAGCAGTTTCTTAATTTTTTGAGTATCCGAGTCGCTGAATTGGGTGATGAGCCGCTGCAAGAGAGTGTGATATTTGTCACTGTTCGGAGGGCTTAACACAATGTCCGACACGTAGGAGAGAGTTTCAGCATCCAGGTTCGCAACCAAAGCAGAATACTTAGTATCATCACTGGAGATACCACTGAATGTGAATGCATGGTCGCATTGCGCAATCCATAGACGAACGTTCGATTTCCAAAACGGCGGCAGCCGCAACGCAATACGAGCGACTTCAACGGTTTCACTAGTCATATTGTTGAATGAGCAGGAAGCGAAACGAATCTCCGAGCAGATGCTTCAAGTGGCCTTGAGGAGAAGGAGAAAAAAAAATCTTTCGCTATGTACTGATCATCTGTAGCAGAAGAATTTGTATTGCATTCGCCAGTAGTACAAAATAGCTTACGTGTTCTTAAGTACAAAAAAGGGGTCACCACTGCCGCGTTGCGTGGTGAGACATTCTTCACTACAACACGGTTGAATGAAATAAGTCTTTTCATCATGAATCTCCATGTTGTCCAATGTAAAAGAACTAACTGGAATATCATCTCAGGAGTTAAATCCATAAATTTCAACATTGAAATGTTTACATTACAGCTTTAAGGAGGTACGCTTCCAGATGAAGGAGGCATAACAATGCTTTCAGTAGCAGAATTAATAGTCAAACATGAATTTCCAAAGCTTTTTGTTGTAGGATATAGTAGCAGACGAACATTCGATTTCCAAAACGGCGGCAGCCGCAACGCAATACGAGCGACTTCAACGGTTTCACTAGTCATATTGTTGAATGAGCAGGAAGCGAAACGAATCTCCGAGCAGATGCTTCAAGTGGCCTTGAGGAGAAGGAGAAAAAATCTTTCGCTATGTACTGATCATCTGTAGCAGAAGAATTTGTATTGCATTCGCCAGTAGTACAAAAATAGCTTACGTGTTTTTAAGTACAAAAGGGGTCACCACTGCCGCGTTGCGTGGTGAGACATTCTTCACTACAACACGGTTGAATGAAATAAGTCTTTTCATCATGAATCTCCATGTTGTCCAATGTAAAAAGAACTAACTGGAATATCATCTCAGGAGTTAAATCCATAAATTTCAACATTGAAATGTTTACATTACAGCTTTAAGGAGGTACGCTTCCAGATGAAGGAGGCATAGCAATGCTTTCAGTAGCAGAATTAATAGTCAAACATGAATTTCCAAAGCTTTTTGTTGTAGGATATTGTACCAGACGAACGTTCGATTTCCAAAACGGCGGCAGCCGCAACGCAATACGAGCGACTTCAACGGTTTCACTAGTCATATTGTTGAATGAGCAGGAAGCGAAACGAATCTCCGAGCAGATGCTTCAAGTGGCCTTGAGGAGAAGGAGAAAAAAAAAATCTTTCGCTATGTACTGATCATCTGTAGCAGAAGAATTTGTATTGCATTCGCCAGTAGTACAAAATAGCTTACGTGTTTTTAAGTACAAAAGGGGTCACCACTGCCGCGTTGCGTGGTGAGACATTCTTCACTACAACACGGTTGAATGAAATAAGTCTTTTCATCATGAATCTCCATGTTGTCCAATGTGAAAAGAACTAACTGGAATATCATCTCAGGAGTTAAATCCATAAATTTCAACATTGAAATGTTTACATTACAGCTTTAAGGAGGTACGCTTCCAGATGAAGGAGGCATAGCAATGCTTTCAGTAGCAGAATTAATAGTCAAACATGAATTTCCAAAGCTTTTGTTGTAGGATATTGTAGCAGACGAACATTCGATTTCCAAAACGGCGGCAGCCGCAACGCAATACGAGCGACTTCAACGGTTTCACTAGTCATATTGTTGAATGAGCAGGAAGCGAAACGAATCTCCGAGCAGATGCTTCAAGTGGCCTTGAGGAGAAGGAGAAAAAAAAAATTTTCGCTATGTACTGATCATCTGTAGCAGAAGAATTTGTATTGCATTCGCCAGTAGTACAAAAATAGCTTACGTGTTTTTAAGTACAAAAAGGGTCACCACTGCCGCGTTGCGTGGTGAGACATTCTTCACTACAACACGGTTGAATGAAATAAGTCTTTTCATCATGAATCTCCATGTTGTCCAATGTAAAAAGAACTAACTGGAATATCATCTCAGGAGTTAAATCCATAAATTTCAACATTGAAATGTTTACATTACAGCTTTAAGGAGGTACGCTTCCAGATGAAGGAGGCATAGCAATGCTTTCAGTAGCAGAATTAATAGTCAAACATGAATTTCCAAAGCTTTTTGTTGTAGGATATTGTAGCAGACGAACATTCGATTTCCAAAACGGCGGCAGCCGCAACGCAATACGAGCGACTTCAACGGTTTCACTAGTCATATTGTTGAATGAGCAGGAAGCGAAACGAATCTCCGAGCAGATGCTTCAAGTGGCCTTGAGGAGAAGGAGAAAAAAATCTTTCGCTATGTACTGATCATCTGTAGCAGAAGAATTTGTATTGCATTCGCCAGTAGTACAAAATAGCTTACGTGTTTTTAAGTACAAAAAGGGGTCACCACTGCCGCGTTGCGTGGTGAGACATTCTTCACTACAACACGGTTGAATGAAATAAGTCTTTTCATCATGAATCTCCATGTTGTCCAATGTAAAAGAACTAACTGGAATATCATCTCAGGAGTTAAATCCATAAATTTCAACATTGAAATGTTTACATTACAGCTTTAAGGAGGTACGCTTCCAGATGAAGGAGGCATAGCAATGCTTTCAGTAGCAGAATTAATAGTCAAACATGAATTTCCAAAGCTTTTTGTTGTAGGATATTGTACCAGACGAACGTTCGATTTCCAAAACGGCGGCAGCCGCAACGCAATACGAGCGACTTCAACGGTTTCACTAGTCATATTGTTGAATGAGCAGGAAGCGAAACGAATCTCCGAGCAGATGCTTCAAGTGGCCTTGAGGAGAAGGAGAAAAAAAATCTTTCGCTATGTACTGATCATCTGTAGCAGAAGAATTTGTATTGCATTCGCCAGTAGTACAAAATAGCTTACGTGTTTTAAGTACAAAAAGGGGTCACCACTGCCGCGTTGCGTGGTGAGACATTCTTCACTACAACACGGTTGAATGAAATAAGTCTTTTCATCATGAATCTCCATGTTGTCCAATGTGAAAAGAACTAACTGGAATATCATCTCAGGAGTTAAATCCATAAATTTCAACATTGAAATGTTTACATTACAGCTTTAAGGAGGTACGCTTCCAGATGAAGGAGGCATAGCAATGCTTTCAGTAGCAGAATTAATAGTCAAACATGAATTTCCAAAGCTTTTTGTTGTAGGATATTGTAGCAGACGAACATTCGATTTCCAAAACGGCGGCAGCCGCAACGCAATACGAGCGACTTCAACGGTTTCACTAGTCATATTGTTGAATGAGCAGGAAGCGAAACGAATCTCCGAGCAGATGCTTCAAGTGGCCTTGAGGAGAAGGAGAAAAAATCTTTCGCTATGTACTGATCATCTGTAGCAGAAGAATTTGTATTGCATTCGCCAGTAGTACAAAAATAGCTTACGTGTTTTTAAGTACAAAAAAGGGGTCACCACTGCCGCGTTGCGTGGTGAGACATTCTTCACTACAACACGGTTGAATGAAATAAGTCTTTTCATCATGAATCTCCATGTTGTCCAATGTAAAAAAGAACTAACTGGAATATCATCTCAGGAGTTAAATCCATAAATTTCAACATTGAAATGTTTACATTACAGCTTTAAGGAGGTACGCTTCCAGATGAAGGAGGCATAGCAATGCTTTCAGTAGCAGAATTAATAGTCAAACATGAATTTCCAAAGCTTTTTGTTGTAGGATATTGTAGCAGACGAACATTCGATTTCCAAAACGGCGGCAGCCGCAACGCAATACGAGCGACTTCAACGGTTTCACTAGTCATATTGTTGAATGAGCAGGAAGCGAAACGAATCTCCGAGCAGATGCTTCAAGTGGCCTTGAGGAGAAGGAGAAAAAATCTTTCGCTATGTACTGATCATCTGTAGCAGAAGAATTTGTATTGCATTCGCCAGTAGTACAAAATAGCTTACGTGTTTTTAAGTCCAAAAGGGGTCACCACCGCCGCGTTGCGTGGTTAGACATTCTTCACTACAACACGGTTGAATGAAATAAAAAGTCTTTTCATCATGAATCTCCATGTTGTCCAATGTAAAAGAACTAACTGGAATATCATCTCAGGAGTTAAATCCATAAATTTCAACATTGAAATGTTTACATTACAGCTTTAAGGAGGTACGCTTCCAGATGAAGGAGGCATAACAATGCTTTCAGTAGCAGAATTAATAGTCAAACATGAATTTCCAAAGCTTTTTGTTGTAGGATATAGTAGCAGACGAACATTCGATTTCCAAAACGGCGGCAGCCGCAACGCAATACGAGCGACTTCAACGGTTTCACTAGTCATATTGTTGAATGAGCAGGAAGCGAAACAAATCTCCGAGCAGATGCTTCAAGTGGCCTTGAGGAGAAGGAGAAAAAAAAAAATCTTTCGCTATGTACTGATCATCTGTAGCAGAAGAATTTGTATTGCATTCGCCAGTAGTACAAAAAATAGCTTACGTGTTTTTAAGTACAAAAGGGGTCACCACTGCCGCGTTGCGTGGTGAGACATTCTTCACTACAACACGGTTGAATGAAATAAGTCTTTTCATCATGAATCTCCATGTTGTCCAATGTAAAAAGAACTAACTGAATATCATCTCAGGAGTTAAATCCATAAATTTCAACATTGAAATGTTTACATTACAGCTTTAAGGAGGTACGCTTCCAGATGAAGGAGGCATAGCAATGCTTTCAGTAGCAGAATTAATAGTCAAACATGAATTTCCAAAGCTTTTTGTTGTAGGATATTGTACCAGACGAACGTTCGATTTCCAAAACGGCGGCAGCCGCAACGCAATACGAGCGACTTCAACGGTTTCACTAGTCATATTGTTGAATGAGCAGGAAGCGAAACGAATCTCCGAGCAGATGCTTCAAGTGGCCTTGATTGATTGATTGATTGAATATTAACGTCGCACTGTTCAGCTACACGAGGGCTTTTGGCGACGGACCACGTAATTTTGAACCATGGTCAAGTGACGTGGACGACACCTGAGCTGGCACCCCCTCCCTAACTACCACACCACACCAACGGGAGGACGTTTCAGCTCTCGACAGATTTAACGTGCATCGCTGCCCTACACGGCGGGTCTTTAGTGGTACTGGGCTCGAACCTGTGACAAAACGCAAGCCACAGTCCGATACCTATACCACTCGAATGAGCGGCTACCGCGGCCATTCAAGTGGCCTTGAGGAGAAGGAGAAAAAAATCTTTCGCTATGTACTGATCATCTGTAGCAGAAGAATTTGTATTGCATTCGTCAGTAGTACAAAATAGCTTACGTGTTTTTAAGTACAAAAGGGGTCACCACTGCCGCGTTGTGTGGTGAGACATTCTTCACTACAACACGGTTGAATGAAATAAGTCTTTTCATCATGAATCTCCTTGTTGTCCAATGTAAAAAGAACTAACTGGAATATCATCTCAGGAGTTAAATCCATAAATTTCAACATTGAAATGTTTACATTACAGCTTTAAGGAGGTACGCTTCCAGATGAAGGAGGCATAGCAATGCTTTCAGTAGCAGAATTAATAGTCAAACATGAATTTCCAAAGCTTTTGTTGTAGGATATTGTACCAGACGAACGTTCGATTTCCAAAACGGCGGCAGCCGCAACGCAATACGAGCGACTTCAACGGTTTCACTAGACATATTGTTGAATGAGCAGGAAGCGAAACGAATCTCCGAGCAGATGCTTCAAGTGGCCTTGAGGAGAAGGAGAAAAAATCTTTCGCTATGTACTGATCATCTGTAGCAGAAGAATTTGTATTGCATTCGCCAGTAGTACAAAATAGCTTACGTGTTTTTAAGTACAAAAAGGGGTCACCACTGCCGCGTTGCGTGGTGAGACATTCTTCACTACAACACGGTTGAATGAAATAAGTCTTTTCATCATGAATCTCCATGTTGTCCAATGTGAAAAGAACTAACTGAATATCATCTCAGGAGTTAAATCCATAAATTTCAACATTGAAATGTTTACATTACAGCTTTAAGGAGGTACGCTTCCAGATGAAGGAGGCATAGCAATGCTTTCAGTAGCAGAATTAATAGTCAAACATGAATTTCCAAAGCTTTTTGTTGTAGGATATTGTAGCAGACGAACATTCGATTTCCAAAACGGCGGCAGCCGCAACGCAATACGAGCGACTTCAACGGTTTCACTAGTCATATTGTTGAATGAGCAGGAAGCGAAACGAATCTCCGAGCAGATGCTTCAAGTGGCCTTGAGGAGAAGGAGAAAAAATCTTTCGCTATGTACTGATCATCTGTAGCAGAAGAATTTGTATTGCATTCGCCAGTAGTACAAAATAGCTTACGTGTTTTTAAGTACAAAAGGGGTCACCACTGCCGCGTTGCGTGGTGAGACATTCTTCACTACAACACGGTTGAATGAAATAAGTCTTTTCATCATGAATCTCCATGTCGTCCAATGTAAAAAGAACTAACTGGAATATCATCTCAGGAGTTAAATCCATAAATTTCAATATTGAAATGTTTACATTACAGCTTTAAGGAGGTACGCTTCCAGATGAAGGAGGCATAGCAATGCTTTCAGTAGCAGAATTAATAGTCAAACATGAATTTCCAAAGCTTTTTGTTGTAGGATATTGTAGCAGACGAACATTCGATTTCCAAAACGGCGGCAGCCGCAACGCAATACGAGCGACTTCAACGGTTTCACTAGTCATATTGTTGAATGAGCAGGAAGCGAAACGAATCTCCGAGCAGATGCTTCAAGTGGCCTTGAGGAGAAGGAGAAAAAAAAATCTTTCGCTATGTACTGATCATCTGTAGCAGAAGAATTTGTATTGCATTCGCCAGTAGTACAAAAATAGCTTACGTGTTTTTAAGTACAAAAGGGGTCACCACTGCCGCGTTGCGTGGTGAGACATTCTTCACTACAACACGGTTGAATGAAATAAGTCTTTTCATCATGAATCTCCATGTTGTCCAATGTAAAAAGAACTAACTGGAATATCATCTCAGGAGTTAAATCCATAAATTTCAACATTGAAATGTTTACATTACAGCTTTAAGGAGGTACGCTTCCAGATGAAGGAGGCATAGCAATGCTTTCAGTAGCAGAATTAATAGTCAAACATGAATTTCCAAAGCTTTTTGTTGTAGGATATTGTACCAGACGAACGTTCGATTTCCAAAACGGCGGCAGCCGCAACGCAATACGAGCGACTTCAACGGTTTCACTAGTCATATTGTTGAATGAGCAGGAAGCGAAACGAATCTCCGAGCAGATGCTTCAAGTGGCCTTGAGGAGAAGGAGAAAAAATCTTTCGCTATGTACTGATCATCTGTAGCAGAAGAATTTGTATTGCATTCGCCAGTAGTACAAAATAGCTTACGTGTTTTTAAGTACAAAAGGGGTCACCACTCGCCGCGTTGCGTGGTGAGACATTCTTCACTACAACACGGTTGAATGAAATAAGTCTCTTTCATCATGAATCTCCATGTTGTCCAATGTAAAAAGAACTAACTGGAATATCATCTCAGGAGTTAAATCCATAAATTTCAACATTGAAATGTTTACATTACAGCTTTAAGGAGGTACGCTTCCAGATGAAGGAGGCATAGCAATGCTTTCAGTAGAAGAATTAATAGTCAAACATGAATTTCCAAAGCTTTTTGTTGTAGGATATTGTAGTAGACGAACGTTCGATTTCCAAAACGGCGGCAGCCGCAACGCAATACGAGCGACTTCAACGGTTTCACTAGTCATATTGTTGAATGAGCAGGAAGCGAAACGAATCTCCGAGCAGATGCTTCAAGTGGCCTTGAGGAGAAGGAGAAAAAAAATCTTTCGCTATGTACTGATCATCTGTAGCAGAAGAATTTGTATTGCATTCGCCAGTAGTACAAAATAGCTTACGTGTTTTTAAGTCCAAAAGGGGTCACCACTGCCGCGTTGCGTGGTTAGACATTCTTCACTACAACACGGTTGAATGAAATAAAAGTCTTTTCATCATGAATCTCCATGTTGTCCAATGTAAAAAGAACTAACTGGAATATCATCTCAGGAGTTAAATCCATAAATTTCAACATTGAAATGTTTACATTACAGCTTTAAGGAGGTACGCTTGCAGATGAAGGAGGCATAGCAATGCTTTCAGTAGCAGAATTAATAGTCAAACATGAATTTCCAAAGCTTTTTGTTGTAGGATATTGTACCAGACGAACGTTCGATTTCCAAAACGGCGGCAGCCGCAACGCAATACGAGCGACTTCAACGGTTTCACTAGTCATATTGTTTAATAAGCAGGAAGCGAAACGAATCTCCGAGCAGATGCTTCAAGTGGCCTTGAGGAGAAGGAGGATATTTCTTAGATCAGCTTTTTCATGCTCATCTGTCCATAAATGACTTTGAGAGACCCAGTTCTCTTAAGTACAGTTCAGTTCAGACCACCTTGCACCTATGATTACTCGCGTAACTTTGGCAATAATAAACGGCCACTGAAATGGGCGTCTTAGGCCTAGATCCAGCGTGAAAATTTTTAGACCATATGTTGGAATTTCAGTGCCATTAGCAGCATACAGTTTATATTGAGAGGCTTGGCACTCACCTTTCTTTGTCCAAGCGAGATCGAGACATCTGCTCCGCTATCCACAAGGGAATTGACATCCGGTTTTCTCTGTCCTTGA
>BMAU01003263.1:0-88361 GCA_019973935.1 Trichonephila clavipes | reverse complement strand
TGAATTTTTTTCATGTAACCGAGAGGAAAGATGTTGCACATCAAAAAATACCAACCTAATTTTCTAATTATTTGTTTATTAGTTTCGAATAAATAATTTGTATTTCATTAACTATTGTTGTTTTACTTCTACATTTACTATTGCCATATTTGTTAAATTAACACTTTTAAACTTGACAATATTGTTTCAGCATTCTACTAAAACAGATCAAGGGATTTGTACAAATCCTTTTAATACAGGAAATGACCTTGAAGAGACGTTATTTTTAACATCTCTCTGTCAAATGATCATCGCCCATGGGGATATCAGGAATTCCTCATTTCTATCGTCATTTTCTTGCGACATACACTTGCTGAGTGCAGTTTCCGATGCGCTGGAGCTCCCCTTATTCATTCATTGAACGCAAATTTTAATCATGTACATATTTCGATCCAAATGTCTTTGAATACAATTTCAGTACAATCGGGCAACTCCTTTTGGTGTGTCGATTGTTTTTCATTATAAATTATAGTTCTGAAACGGAACATTATTAAGAGGAAGCATGCTTCAATAAAAGAAATCAGACGCATTAGTAAAAATTGTACAATAACATTTTTAATATACAATGAGACAAAAATATTGTACCATCCATGATAAAAGTAGTAAATGAATGAACATTGTATAATTACATTAATTTGTTCCCATATAAGGAAGAAATAAAATCGAAAAACAATTATATTCAGGCTTTTTATGGTACAATATTGACAGCAAGTATTAATAATAAAGACATTTAAATGCATCCATTTTCATGATATATAATTCAATACAAATATTTAAAAAGCATAGTTGTTCATAAAACTAATAAACTTCTGATTTTTTCAAGCTGGTTATATGATGTTCAAAACTTTGACAGCGATGCTTCGATTTTACTGCTTATCATAGAAAATTCCCACACACATCAATTGATTGAAAATTAGTTAAAAAGTAAATCAAAGTTATTATTTATGCTTTTTAAAGCTAAAATATCTTTTCAAAATTAAGAAGGGTACATATTGTAAGCAATCCACTAAAATTATACTGTTAATAAATTAATTTAGCCTCAGTACTTTTTCTCTGTTGATTTATATAATTAAAGGATTAAAAACATTTCGGAAATACTAGGGATTATTCTTAATTTCCTCAAGGTTTTGGAGCGATTGGCAGTATAAAGAAAAAAACTAAGACAGACACAGCAAAGAGCATGTGAAAAGGAGAACACAGAAAAAGTTCGAGTTTCGTTTACATATTTTGCAGTGTTCTATGTTGAGACCCGCGGTCACACATAGAAGTTCTGAATAGTCAATTCCTGCCTTACTTTTCAACATGATACTACCGACGTTATTGACGACACATATTGTTATCCTTTTTCGGGCATCAATACCATCCTAAAACCTGGTCTTTTACACTAAGCCAAGTTTTCGTAACACAACTACCGCGTGATACAGCAGAATTGCATGACATAATAACATTTGCTGTTAATAATTTTGAAAGTACCATGTCAACTAGATTGAGGCAGGAACTAAACTATCGCATTTATGTATGCTACTGTAACCACGGGTTTGAACATAGAACACCTGTAAAAATATGTAAAATATATTTTCTGTTTTCTTTCATGTGTTCTTTTTTGCTGTATTCGTCATAGTTTTTTTTTTTACTGAAGCTCCAAAACCTTGAAAAGGATATAAAAAAACCTGTATTTTATATATAACTACACAAATTTTGCATCATAAATTTACTGCTAGAATTTTTAGTATATTAATGTAGTTCTATCTCCACATTGTTTTCAAAGTTTAAAAAACACATACAGTGTGTAACCAGTTCTAAATAATCATTTATTTATTTATGCAGTCTTGATTATTTTTATGTTCCTGAAGACACACTCGATCAAGATATTTAAACACTCCACTTCAAGCATCTACCCAGCATTTTTTTGTACGATAATATTGCCGTGATAAGTTTATTTATTGGTATATGATAAATATTACCACAAATAAATATTTTCCCTTGTCCTCATACACAAATTAAAGTCAGTGATAGATTTTTTGAAAACTTGAGATATCAATACATGAAGAATAATTTCAATGACTGTTAAAACTATTTTAAGCACATCCATTAAAAATTATCAGAATAATTTTTTTTTTCCATTTATCATATTCCTTGCACTCAGTAGAGGAAATTGAGTTGCTTTCTAATAGAAAATTCGTGAACTCAGACGTAGGGGACAACAGGCTTCCAAAGGACTGAACGGGTTCATACCGACAGAGCAAAGAAGAAGCCAACAGGATAGGCAATGAAGATGGAGTGAAAAACCATATGATTACCAAGAAGGACCTTGATACATGTGTCTCTATAAAACGACATAAAAATAAATTATACGTATCCAGTTTAAAAAACAACTTAAAAATGTTTTACACTGTGCTATTCAAAGGGTATTTACGTACCATCGCAACCAATGCCAACGTTCACGACAACTCGCCAGTTGGCGCCCCGATTTTGGAAATGTCATACGCTCTGAATTTCAAACCATGCTTCGTTTCATATGTCGCGAATAAGATTGCGTAATAAGTAAATACCATTTTAAGTAATTTATTATAGTAATATACAACGAAGAGACACTTAGAAAATGAAAGAACAAGAAGGTTTAATCATTATATTCGAAGACCGAAACGGGTGCGGAACACGACAATAAATTTTTATAAAAAAATATTGAAACATGCCACGTATGTTTCTTTCCCTACAACAATATTCTCTTTGTCAGGAAGTTGATTTTACTGGCTGAGTTAGCTTTCCAGTGGGAACTTGAAAAATAAAATTTTACCAAGTTAAGAAGATGTAATCCAGGGTTAACAGATTATTTTATCACCCTTTGCGACAAATTTGGCAAAAAATGCGATATATCGCCAAGGAATTATCAAGAAGTTCTAGGACAGACCCTTCTAGAAATTGCAATAATTGAAACAAGATTAGTGCAGTTCAGATAAAAGTGCGGTTAAAAATAAGAATCTGTGTGCGTGGACTGTGACAGAAGAGACTTTATCGGGTTTTTTTTTTTTTTTTCCTGATGGTGGAATTTTCTAAGGGCTGGGTACTTAAGTATTATCGCAGCAATCGCCAACGTTCAAGATAATTCGCCAAATTGACAAAGCCCAATTTCGCATATGTCGGATGTGCTGAATTGGCAATCATGTACTTCGTTCATGCAATGTCGCCAATAGGCTACGATAATACGTAAATACACCAACGGCCGTTTCAGGAACGTCATAAAAAGTTTGCTTATAACGGTGCCTTTTACTCTACTGTAAATAATCTGTTGTAATATTTTTTGTGTATGTACCTCAATTTGTCTTCAAGTAATCTTCTGTTAGTCCTTGTCTAATTAGTAATTAATTATTAATAGATCTGTTATTATTCAAGCAATTTGTCAGCTGCTTCCCCCTCAAGCAAATTTGAAACAATATTTTATTTTGGCTCTTACTTATGAAAGCAGTCGACCCCAATTTCTATAAATCAAAAGACATCGCCGAATGCCAAGGTATGAAACTAATAGTGGAAAACTGTTTTTGCTCATGTTTGAACTCAATAATAACAACTATGCCAGCATTTGGCGATGTATTTTTGATTTGGCGAAATCGGTTTGACGATATAAAACGTACCTTGTTTTTCAACATTGCTAACTTAAATAAAGTATTTTGCAATTCATCATGATTTTAGACAAATTAGCTACTATTGTTTGTGATTACTATCACGGTTTGTACGCTACTGGAGGCATCAACATATTTATCAAACGGCATAATACGAAAAAAATTATAATTCAAATAAAGGTAATTAAATAATTGCAGTGTAAATATAAAGATACACTGTAAACAGGAATTAAGTATTAATTATTATTAGCCACAGATTTTATAATTATAAAAAAATCATTTGTAATTTTTATTCAATTGTGGGTACTTATGAATGCGGGTTATAGGTTAAGTTGAATGTGTTGTAAAAACTTTTTCAGAGATGGGATTTCTGATGCTACACAGGATGTAATAAGACTTTCGAGCCTACTTTAATAGGCACAGCTATACAAATGGATTTCATGGCATTTCTTTTGTGGTCACTTCCATGCAACAAAAATCATGAATAATTAGGGTCCTTAATGCTATAAATTCAAATGATGGTAAAATCGACACATGTTATCTCAACCACGACTAGCGCCCATGGTTGCCGGAAATTCAGCGCGTACGACACATGCAAAGTGGGGGTTTTCTGGTACCATCACTTTCGTATTGGCGTCTGGGGCCAAATAACGCCAAGAATCGTCTTTCTTCAAATAAAACACGTAAGAAGGCTTTGTTATTTTATATCATGGCACGATTCCGTGGCGCAAATTTTAATGCTGTGACAGTTAGCCATAAAGTACCGTAAAATCATATTTTAGCCCACAAATTGCGTGGGTGGGGAATTAATGCCAGCAGCCCTTTTTCTTTTTGTATTTAGATTCTATTAATATGATAATAGTTTACCAAGTTGGCGATAAATAAATGTTTGGTCTAAATAGGGATCCTAAATAGACCAATTCTCAACTGTGATACAGATCTTTTAATTATTAATATTCAATAGTAGTTTTCTAAATAAATAAGACTGTGAATAAGCGGCCGAAAAATCTCTGCTATTCTCTCGAAAATTTATATGAAATGTGCATTTTTATATTTCAAAAATGGCATTACATATTACCGTCACTGCGAATGCAAATCTGCGCCACGCGAATCGCGTCGTGAACACTAGTGAAAAGTTTCTTACGTGTTTTATTTTGAAAAACTGGATCACTGTCAGACTTAGGAGGAAACTGGCGTGATTTCGCGTGTCTCAAATTTGGTTGTTGTGACGTTAATACGTAAATTTTAAAAATACTTCAAACTACTTGCATTCTTCAAAATCTAATTTGTAAAAATAATTGGTGTTTTGTTGACCAATTCGTCAAATGTAAGACATCACCAATATGTGGCGATATGCGGCATCAATAGTTGAAAACTGCCCCTATTAATGTACAAGCATAATAGTCTTGTTCTCACGTATAGCAGCATCTTTTGATTTGGCATAATTGGACAACGATATATAATATACCACAAGTACCAAAAATTTAACACTCATGCTGTAATATTGAAAAAGTTTTATAAAAATATACATATTTTTAATTTTAAAACCGACACTCCTACTACTACTACTCTCTCTCTCTCTCTCTCTTATTTATCGCTTAATTGGTGAAATTATATGAAGCAAGCACATGGTTGCCAATCCAGTGCGTACGAAACATAGGAAATTGTGGTTGCCAGCTTGGCGATTTATTATTAGAGTTAACGGATGTTGCGATAATACGTAAGTACTTAAAACAACTCTTGCGTAAGTTGTTTAATTTAATTGTCGGAGCTGTGGAGTCTTCTGGAGGGGTTTAACTCCATAGGACAACACGTGAGGAGCACGCCAAGTTGGCATTTTTTTTTTTTAAATCGTGCCATACAGTGGGCGATTCTGCATTTCCTTGGATATGAAATACTGAAACTAATTTTTATATCACGGTACGCTACTCAAGTTTTTGGCGTGATTTGGAAATCGTGTCAGATAGATCTTAGGCGAAGTCTAAAGTTATCACATTATAATATTATTACCCTTGGAGAAATTTTACAACTATTTGGCGGAAAAATACAAATTTCAAATTTGGGCCAAAATATTTCCTTGAAATCGACAAATTTTATTTGTACAAAATATGTAGATTTTGGTCATTGAACATATGGGATGAATCTTATTTTAGCCCACAACTTTATTATCGCCAACTTCTATTATCATATTGGATAGAAGCCTAACACAGAAAAATGAGCTGCTTGTACAAATTGGTACAATTTATTTTTCTGCCTTGCCAAAGGTGTGAGCTTGAATAGGTTTTTACCGAAGACATAAATTAAACCAATTACATTAATTACGCAATAATACAAAATTTGAAAAAAAGCAATATAAACGATTACTTGACTTCCGCTGCTGAAGCTGAGGCAGTTCTGGTTGTTCATGTTCAAGTATAAATTACAAATAATAATTCAAATATTTGTTTTGGTAGTTTTTGTTTTTGTTATAGAAGCTAGCCGTACTTTCGACGAGCACTCTTGGTGGATACTAATGTCATTGTTTTCTTTTCGTTTTAGGAAATGGAAAAACTATACAATTATTGATTATATCATAGCATTCTAAATGATCTTTCACCTTATTTCTTAGCTTTGTTCAATTTTCATTTCTTTTACGTTGTTTAAATTTGAGTTACTATGTTCTTGATTATTATTTATGTTTTTTGGAGAAAAGTTTGTATTTTGATGAAGGCAACATTTTCGAAGGAGTTTTGGTGGACAAGTATATAAACAAAAGGGAGTCAGATGAACTTGCTCGTTATTTTATCTTCAAAAACTGCGATACATAATATTTAAAACGAGAAATGATTGTGAATGAGATGAAATTAAGGGAAACAGCAGAATCTCGCCCTCTCGTTGGCACAGTTTTAAAAAATGCCATCTTGGGGTGCTGTCACGTGTTGTCCTCCAGAGTTGCAACTCATCAAACCATAACGCAAAAAGCGTGACTTTCAGGATGGGGAAAAACCTTCGCCAAATAATTGGATCAATACTTTAAAGTCAAATTAAGATAAATTTCGATATGTATATATCATTCAGAAAGACCTAACAAAACTCTAAAAGCAAATACATAGAAACAGAGGAAACTTAGATATATCATCATTCTATGATATACCTAAGTTTATTGAAAATGATGGATCCTGAAGCAGTGAATGGAACTGGCATTTTATATTCGAACTTTCAGATGTATTTTTAGAAATAAAAGCATTTTAAGCTCTGAGTATTTTAAGAATAATATTATCAAAAGACAGGGTACTTAAGTATTATCGCAACAATGCCAAGTTGGTAACCCCGATTTCGCATGTATCTAATGCGCTGAATTGGCAGCCATGGGCTTCGTTTCATATAATGTCGCTACTGGTTGCGATAATACGTAAGTACCTAAGGTAGTTATTGAAATTTGGAATATCGAGTTCTACTTAATAGATATAGTGACTCCCAAACGTGCTCGTACATTTACAATTTTGGTACTTATGTATTATATTGTCGCTCAATTTCACCAACTTAGTCAACGTCGCCAATTAAAAAATGTCGCAAAACTCTGTCATCTTTATCATAACGGACAGCGCATCCACCAAAACAAATTTTTCATTATTAGCTGCGTATCGAGGCATTTAGCAACATCTTTCGATTTAATGATTGACGTATAATTTTTAAAAATTACCCTAATTTTCTATAAAATATGTAATCAACTAATAAAAATTAATATTTCAAACTGTAATTTCTTAAAATAATCCAAATAATGAACCGTGTGTGGGAGCTAAGTAACAATCAATTTAAAATATATCTCATAACTTTTATCATTTTAAAAGTAAACTAATAACAATAATAATAAAAAACTAAAGACTTTTTGAGTATTATCGCAACCTATAGGCGACATTATATGAAACAGAAGCACACATGATTGCCAATTTCGGAGTATGACACGCAGTGTGAAATTTGGGTTGACAACATGGCGGGATTACCTTGAACGTTGGCGATTGTTGCGATAATACATAGGTACCGACTTAAAATTAAGTCACAAATAATATTCATTACACTTAAAAACTCTCGACATAGTTTTTAATTATTGTATTTTTCCATTATTTAGGCATAATAGGATATCCTTTAGCATTCAGACAGCTTTTAAACGTTTTGCATAGTTTACCGATTTTGACTTTTTCATTGCGTGTTTAACACACTATAAATATTCTTGATAGCAATTGGTTTTTTATGCAACTATCAACTCTGACATATATTATATATATTTTCTGGCTATTATATTTACTATGATAGAGGATAAAGTTAAATATTAACCCGGAGTATGATATACCTAGTAATTTTTGAGCCGTGAACGTAAAGATTTTTTTTACTTTAGACGGAGTTGAGAGACTGCTCTCTGAATGCTCGACGGTGGTGTGGATAGTGACTGTCGTGGCTGGCGCGCAGGAGGGCGGGGCATGAAAAAGGTGTTTTCTTAGAGGTATAGAACTTTCGTTTGCACAATAAAACAACGATGTTATTCGATTGACATGAATTTTTTATTCGAATAATCTTGTGGCATTACATTTTTAAATATGATTTCTGAGGACTTGCCACGGCTGATTCGGATGTTAGTCAATCTGGATGCCAATTTCGATGACTTTTTTTTTTTGTGGCCGTATATCGAAGCAATAACACGGCAATTACATCTTCCAAATGGTCAAAAGTTTGTGGCTTATCACATAGACCAATGACTTTACATAGCTCCACAAAAAATAGTCTGGCGGTGTTAAATCACAAGATCTTGGAGGCCAATTCACAGGTCCAAAACGTGAAATTAGGCGGTCACCCCAAAGTGTCTTTCAATAAATCGATTTTTGGCACGAGCTGTGTGACATGTTGCGCCGTCTTGTTGGAACCACAGCTCCTGGACATCATGATTGTTCAATTCAGGAATGAAAAAGTTAGTAATGTGGCTCTATACCGATCACCATTGACTGTAACGTTGTGGCCTTCATCGTTTTGAAGAAGGATTCCACCAGCCCATAAAGCTCACCAAACAGTCAGTTTTTCCTGGATGTAACGGTGTTTCGACATACACTTGTGGATTAGCTTCACTCCAAATGCGGCAGTTTTTTGTTTGTTGACGTAGCCATTCAACCAGAAGTGCGCTTCATCGCTAAACAAAATTCGCTTATGAAAATCGGGAACAACGGCAATCTCGTTTTGGGCCTATTCGACGAATCTACGCCTTGCTTGATCATATTTAAAATGTAATGCCACAAGATTATCTTTCGAATAAAAATTCATGCCAATCGAATAATACATCGTAGTTTTATTGCAATTTAAAGTTCTATACCTCGAAAAAAACACCCTTTAGTATATGAGGCTATGGGAGTCCAGCGTGATAGAAATATTTAAGAGAAATTAGAGGTAGATTTTAAAAGCTAAAAATTTACTAAAGGGGCAATAACAGTAGATTGTTGCATACAGTTTAATGCTATGGGGATTATGAGTCGAGAGGCATTCTTCTCTAGTTTACACAGATCTCTCCTGGGGGTGGGTAAATTTGTAAACAAAACACCGACTATCAATCCCTATGGTAAAAATTAATATGAGGGAAAGGGTTTGAATCCCCAACCTTCCTTGTGTACGCCACTTGTCTGACACATTGGAATAATTCAAAATAAAAACCAAATAATTAGCTCAAAAGCAAATTATTTTAATGTTCTATAGTTTCACTTTGCAAAATGAATATTCGAGAAATTCTGAACATTCTCCCAATATCAGTTAAAAATTAAAAAATAATGGCCGATTTATTTTTTATACAGTTTATTACTTTGTATCTCTTGTTTTATTAAATAGATATAAATCAAGTGTACTTGAAATATTGCAATCCCTAAATAAAAGATACTCACCTGCAAAAATGGAAATAAATTGAAACAAGAAAGATCAAAGGCTTATCAACAAAAGACATTAAAGGGAAAGAGCAAGGTTCGAGAAAATGTTTCGTCGCAACTTATTGTGACGCAAAAGCATTCCCGAGATAAATATTCCAAACAACTGTCACGAGAGTATTTCATTTTAATAAAAGCTGACACGTTCCTTTTGTCATCTTTTTTTCCTTTCACTAAAATAACGGATGTTTTTTTAACCAATCGCATATTTTTGTAATATACTGGCTGATATACCCGTTCTTCGCTCGGGTGTGAATTGAAAAAGTAAACAATACAAATTAAAGGATAAAGAAGATTTTAATGAGTTAATTTTGCGTGAACCGCAATCTCAGTTGAACAAAAATCATATTTGCTAAATCCTTAAGTCTAGATCTAATAGCTGATATAAAGGATTTTTTTTTATTTATAACGCCCCTGTAACTCTCTTGTGGGTCGATTTTTGAAAACACCTTCTTAAGGCTGTCTTCGGTAAAAGTACGAGAGCTCTAACTAAAAGCGAAGCACATTTTCAGACAGAAAATGACCCAATTTTCATGGAAATTTGCCATGTTATAACTCGTACCTCTGTTAACAATATAGTGTTTTTAAAAATTTCAATATATTCGAGAATACTTTCTTTTTGCCGTAATACGTGAAGGCAAAGCCCCCTTTAACATTACGGTATAGGATAACAAATACGAAGCACATTTTACACCACAAAAAATGAATCAACTCGGTTAAAAATGGGATGTTTGATAAAATAAATGCTACTCTCTAAAGGATAGTGAAGCCCAAATATCACATATTAATTTTTCATTTCTTTTATATCTAAAAAAATGTTCCAAATTCGGGTCCTATTCTTTAACATTAATCGAAAACAGCCTTAAGCTGATCTCTTCTCAGCAAAAGTAACATATCGTAACAAAGTTTGCGCAATGACTTCTTAAAATAGTGTAAATAATTTATATCTGGATGTGTAATACATTAATATTACTTTCTGTTGTATTTATTTTATGTTAAAATGGTAATATTCGGAAGCAACGCCTTTCTTTGCATTTTAATGGCGATTTAATGGAAACTTAGCGAAATGGGAGTGATAGAACCAAGTTGGTAACTTGGCGCTTGATTGAATGGTACAGAAGTTGATATGCTGTAGTGCCACCTGGTGGGGAGCTGCAACTAAGAGGAAGTACAAAAATTTTCTCCACAAAAAGTATATATATACATGCCAATTTTTATAGTGATCGTTTAAACGGTGTTGGAGTGGAGCGAGGTCATATATACAAACATCAATTTTTATTTATGGAGATAGATATTAGTAATATTCCAATTTAATTTGATGAGTAATGTTAGCAAACCTGAAATTAATTTTTCGTTTCAAATGCAGAGTGTGAGTTAGAGCTTATAAACGTCACGCTCTAAAACAAGACGAGGGCTACAGGCAACGCACCTCGTATTTTTGAATCTCGGTCAAATGATGAGGACACCTGACTGGCTACCACAACACGCCGACGGGGGGGGGGGACTTTGAACTTCGACAGATTAAATGCGCTTCAGTCCTTCTACCAATGGGTTTTTAGTAGCACTGGGCTCTAATTCATGAACCGTCATTCACGAGTTCGTGACCATAACCACTGGGCAATAACACTGAGAATTTGTTCACAAGGCAGCAACTCCACTTAATTTCTTATTTTCTACACAATCCAATGCATTTATCCGTATAAGTCGGTGTATCGGAACGTTTTGGTTTTAATATTTATAAATGGACAAATATCTCCTAGCGGACTGCGGTCCTGCAGTGGGTCCCAAGTCCTGTTGGGATCTCCTGCGATGAAAGGGCTGGCCAAAAAGCCAAGCAGGGACCCGAGTTGACTCAATCGGAAGTCCCTTTGACCCTCAGAAGAGCAAAGAGCACTATCTCCACATACATTGACAAATATACGTCCATGACCCAAAACACGAAAAGTTTTGGAAAGCCATAGGGAACTCTGGCTATTGTGGTCCGAATACCGAAGCACCTGGTCAGAGCCGAGGCTGTTGCCCTCTTTCGCCTAACTACCGGACATGACTTTTTGGGAGTATACCTCCACTGGCTTGGCGTGGCTATTAACGAGGCCTGCCTACTCTCCGGCCATGCCAGAATCGATGGCGACCACCTGCTCCAATGCACTGGACATCGTCAGTCTGTACTGGGAGGCTCGGCGTCAAATGGTCAAGAAGCCAAGCACGGGCGTTGGATAAATATTAAATTACATATTCTAGCAGTCATAGAGATAAACTCGTGGTCGGCGTTGTTTTGTCCTAGTATTGTCCGCTGAGTAGAGAGATTGATACATGTTAAATCTGTGGAGGTCCAAAATCCTTACTTTGATATGCTGTAGAACAGGGATCGGCATTCTATGATACACATACCACATGTGGCATGCGGTGCAATTCTTTGTTGCACTACATTACTCAACAAAGTTGCCAGTTTTCGAATGAATGGAAGTTTATAAATTTGTAATTGACTTTATTTGACAAACATCTCCAGGATCTTTTTAGTATATCTTTTGGACATTT
This sequence comes from Trichonephila clavipes, assembly GCA_019973935.1. Taxonomy (NCBI): domain Eukaryota; kingdom Metazoa; phylum Arthropoda; class Arachnida; order Araneae; family Nephilidae; genus Trichonephila; species Trichonephila clavipes. The sequence continues at coordinate 76,228 of BMAU01003263.1, read as the reverse complement.
GCGAAATTACGAAAAAATGTGAAAGATAACTCTAACGATAAACTTACAGCTATACTGTAAACAATTGAATGTCATTGACGGAGAGATTTAATAGTCTGAAACACTGGCGTAACTTGTCCTAACTAAAGGACAGGCGTAACAGGACCAGGCGTTGTCCTGTACTAAAATTTTTCGTGGAGGCCCCCTTTTAGGTCCCTATAAACTTTCATGAAATTTTGCTTTTATATGCTGAAGCCTCTTTAGCTTGGGGGCCCTCCCGTATCATTAATACGGCGGCAGCTAGGCCCCTGGTCTGAAGAGAAGGAATTGCACGTACTCTACTTTCTACTTTTTTGTTCTACATTTTACAAATAAAAAAATCTTTCCTTATATGAAAAAATATTTCAAGACTAAAAAAAAAAAATTGTTTCACAATTGAATGCGTAGAATCGTGTCAAATTGATTTACACATTATACCCCTGATTTTGCGATATGAAAGTAGAGCGTTGCATGCACTAGGTTCGCATTAAAATTTTTATTTATCTTTTTTATTTAACTACTGGCGGTCCCGACAGGCGTTGTCCTGTACATACATCTTAAAGACGAAAATTACAAACTTTTTTGAATAATTTGTAACAATCTGGACCGTTTTGATGAATTTTTTTAATAAAGAACGTTATTACAATACCTGACATCATCACATGTACAGTTACCACAATTCGACCAATCGATTGCGTGTGAGTATATATTTACTACGAACTAAGTTGAATATAGAAGCTATTCTGAATAGAAATTTAAACTTGTTTTGATTAATGGATAAAAAGATAAAACTCGAGCTATTTTCATGACAGGTATATTTTTTTAATGCACAAAAAAATTTATTGTAATGCATTTGAATGTACAATGTTTTTGGTTAATTCTTCGGGGGTATAAACAAGCAAATGCAATGTTTTGCCATAGCTCGGTCATGCAACATATAATTGGCCGTGTGAAAAGCAAGGGTTTTCTCAATCTAAGCCATAAATTGTCATTGTTTAAACTTGTGACTTATTAATGGTCATAGCAAATACCAAGCGAATTGGAAATTGCAAACATTTGAGATGGGTAGGTGAGTCTGAAAGAATCATTGGGATCTGTGGTAGAAGTACAACTTCACCTTGAAGTTTACCGCTCAAAATAGTGGCCTCAAGAATATTGCTCGTGATTTTTTTTATGAACAATTGCGAGCCCTTACATAATTTTGGCGCATTTTAAATAATTGCGATATCGGACCGAATTGTGAATCTAAATCATTCTCGCGAATCCACTTAAACCCACACAAAAAATAGCATTCAAATCAGTCCAGCCGTTTTGGAGGAGTTCAGTCACATACACACGCACAGAAGAATTATAATTATTAAGATATATGCCGTATTGCAGGCGAAATGAATAACCTTTCCTATTCTGTAATGATTTTTTGTCTGATTTTGATAGAAAATTAGATTGCAATTTTGAAAACGGCGAAAAAATTGGAAAATTCTCCTTCTCTTCTTTTTTTCTCTCTTTGCCGCGCATTAGCAGAATAAACAGTACACAGGGGTAAAACAATTATGCGTTTTAAGGTTTTTAAATTAATATATTTTTAACTAATTGCGATATTGGACCGAATTGTGAAACTAAATTATTCTCGAATCCACTTGAACCCCCCACAAAAAATGTTATCAAATTGATTCAGCCGCTTAGGAGGCGTCAGTCACATGCACACGCACAGAAGAATTACTTATATAAAGATTATTTGAAAAAGATATTAAATTAAAAACGTTAAAAGCGTGAATCATCTGCATTTTCGTAACAATAAAGACCGGGTTTGGCCAGTTTGGCTGAAAATCGATTTTCAACGCCAACTTACGTCATTTTTATAACAATAACGTTGTTACAACAATGCAGGCGAACATTGGGTTGAATGTTTTTAATGTTTTTAATTAATATCTTTTTAACTAATTGGCGACATCGGACCGAATTGTAAATCTAAACCATTCCTCAAATCCACTTGAGCCCACTCAAAAATCGGTCCAGGTTGTTTAGAGGAGTTTATTCACATAAACACACACAAGATTTTTATATATAAAGATAATGGAGAGAGAAATACTTACAGTTTATGTAGTCTATTTCTTATTTTAATAAATATGCCGAAAAATACATGATGTATGTACGATTTAATTTTTTAAAATTTATGTTGAAGAAATAATTATCAGTTATGTTGTTATTTTTACGTTAAGAAATATCTTTAAATAATGCAAAATTAGTATTAATAAAACAATAAATCTCTATGTTATTGACCTCTATTCTCTATCTCTGCATGAATTAACGTGGGAATGGAGTTGTTTCAAATATGTCCTTCTGTGTGGCCCACCACTGAATCCTATTGGTAGGTTAGTTTGACAAGGCACTGCCAAAAGTTTGTCAACCCCTGCTGTAGAAGTCTTTTGAATCGAAAGTTTTTGAGTTCTGTATCATCCTGATCACTTGACTGTGGTTCAAAATTACGAGTCACATCGTCAGTAACTCTTGTGTTGTTCTTGTAATCAATGTTTTTAGAAATCAACTCTACCGTCAAAAAGTATCATCCTATTATACAGGGTGGTTCAAAAGTAAGGGTAGACCAGGATATTGTGTGTATATAACAATAATTTATTGTATAAGAATGTATGGGCGCAAGTGACGCGGTGAGGTGCAAACAGGGAAATAAAGACAAGAAAAAATAGTTTATAGGTTGGTAGACGCCGGTAGACAGGACATTGTGTGTATATAAGGCAGTATTGTATAATGGAAGACCGCCATCCGCAAGTGCATTACTGGACAAATTGCTAAGGACGGATGAGGTGCAAACATTAAGCGGGGAAATAAAAGGAAAAATAGTGTTATAGGTATGTCCACCGCATTCCACACGTCGTACCATACTTTGCAAGCAGCTTGTGCCGTTCAACAGTGCATCCCAGTAATGGGGAAAGCGCTGGCAATAATGAGACGTTGAATTGTGCTAGACAATCCTGAACGTGGAAGAAACAAAATTTGCGAATGCCGTTGGCCCGTCATAGTCAAATGCAGTCGTGCAAATCGGTCCTTTTCCTATATGGCCGATAAGCGTGCGAAATGGTAATGGCCGAGCTGACATACGAATGTGTCAAAGGCAGTCCCGTCCCAATGATCGACGAATGCCGGATCAAATTTTTTTAGTGGTTCCATCGTCAATTTGTGAAACACGTTCGTTCCACGTCATCAGACCATGGCCAGAAACACTTCGATGTCGACGAAGAGCTGAAAGCATCTATGTGATGTCGAAGAGCTAAAAATTTTAAGTTCGTCTATTAAAGTATAGCTGATAGACCAGAGTCAAGAGCAAGAGCTGTTGCTCTTCACATAAGTGTGAATCATCAGAAATGGTAATGGCGTGTGTCAAAGGCAGTTGTCGAGAATGCCGGATCAAATAAAATGAAAGCTGTAGTAAAGTGCATCGCTCAAGAGCAAGAGCCACATAAGTGTGAATCATCAGACCGTTTGTAGAATGTTAAATGAAAATCGCTTATTTTCAGTGAGTACAAGCTTTGATCAGTTAGACTTCTTTCTTCGACTTCCAGTGGATACGCACTGCAATTGGACTTCATAGCTGAACAGTTATGAACAGTTATTGTAAGCATTACTCTTGTCAAAGACGCTTTCAACAGCCACTTTGTCTTTCCTTTCGTCTCTTATTTTTTTTCTGTTCGACTTACCTTTTTCTATTTTTTTTACTCACCGTGTCACTTGTGCCTATACATTCCTGTTCAATAAATAATAGTTACAATGTCCTGTACCTACCTTTAAAGATTGTACCATGAATTCGAGACCCCCTGTATATTTAAGTGTGGAAAATATTCCGCAATATTTTTCTACACAGAATATTCCAGTGTTCTTTTTATTTTCTGTTATTTTTATTGAATACCGAAGATTGCCAAAAATCCAGTTGCAATATATATAAATCAATTTTTCCAAGCCGTCATGAATTTGCGCGTTTTTTAAAGATTTTTTAGAGAATTCATTAAAATTTGTATGTTTTTTTAACTCTCCCTGCATTTGTTGAATGGGAGTATTATGTCTTATGTCAATTTTTATAGCGATTAATTGCTTTTATCAGTGAAAAATCATTAATTTCTTACACGCGTTTCTGTTAGTTGCTTAATACCCCTATTGCTTATATTGAAAAGTTCACATCATAAATAATTTAACGCTTCTCAATGATGCAGACATAACGAAAATTCTCAAGTTTAAATGTTATTTCGTTACGTTACTGAGCAATTAAAAATATTATATATTTTATAAGCGATTATTCAATTCTTACTTTCTTTCTAATAAATATAAATCGTCAATTAAACGTCATTTTGTTTATTCTTTCACTCACGATTTCCAATACTTTCCAAATTCAAATGGAAAATATGAGTCGTTTAATCTGTATCACTAGATAAAAATGATATAAAAACTAATTTAACGATAAAAAGAATTTATCAAGAGAGCGGTTTCTTCAGTCTAACGAGAAATATATTCTATTATCTTTGCCGCATATAATCATACGCTGATGATCATCAAAATACTAAAACATGTTTAATATTGAAAGGTTTAAAGAAGATGTTTATTAACTTTTAATCAAATAAGCAATACTTACATTGCAAATTTTATGTAACTAACGGAATCAGATGCATTTAGTAAAATACTAGCTTTAATGACCTTGATAAAAGTGCGGTACGATTAACAAATTAACTATGAATGTTATACTTTTTCAAATAAGGCATCGATTGTAATTCTTATTTTAAGTCTCAATTATTCCTATTAATTTCTTTTTATTTGGAAACATGAACGTAAAATCTGGCGTTTAACACACACTTTTAATACCGGAAATAAGATCGAAATTTACGGGCGCGTGTTATTATGCCGGGTGTAAAAATGATAGCTTTAAAAATAAAAAAAAATAAAGAAAAGAAATCACAACATTAAAAAATTAGACTTCTACATATATCGAAATCTCGTTAAGTTAAAAGCATACCTTTATTAACTTAAAGAATTTTAGTTCTAAATTAGAAGTATACTGTTTTTACAAAAACCTGGGATAATACCTCGAATAAAAAATGACTGCAAAGCATATAAGCATTGCATACGTACATTTCAGGTTTCTATGTAAAATAGGGGTGCATGTTATACGGTGAATGCACATAAAAACTTTAAAAAATGTATAGGTGCGCATTATACGCTGGATTTTACGGTAATTAATTTTCTCTACTAAAGTTCTTAACGAGCTTAAGTCATTAACCACACACACACATCTTTTTATGTACTTTCCCCCTTATTTGAATTTTGATTCTTCGGTTGCTAGCAGGTTAAAATTTTCTTCTGTAGTTTAAATATTCTTCTTAAAACAAGATAAAAAAAAATATGCTTTTTATTTTTATGATACAGAATTCAGATAATGAACAAAGCAGGCAAGATCTGTATTTGAATCTATTAATTTTAGATTTCATTGGCATGAACAAATAGTGTTGTATGTAATTTTGAATTTGTTCCAATTTGGAAAGGAAAACTTCAAAGCATTTTTTATCAGATTTAAAGGAAATTGATGCATTTATAAAAATGAAAATACTGAAGCTAGCAGATGTGTGTGTTTACAAGCAACTAATAGAAGAGCAGCTTTTTTTTTTAACAAACTAGAATTTCTTTTAAATTTCTTTAGTCTATAATGTTTTGCCTAATATTTGACAAAATGATGATTACATTTGTTTTATAAAAAAAAATGATTTTTATTTTTGGTACAACTAATTTATAAATGTTTTTATGGAGCACATTTATGAATAATGATTTTTTTTAAAATCTTGTAATTTCGTTTTTGTTTCTTTTTATATGTTTGCTTTTTTACGAGAGTGTGATGTAAACACTTTATTCTCTCTCTCTCTCTCTAGCTCTAGCGTTTACCGAAAACAGATGAGCTTATAACAGTTTCCCTACACTCGTAGCTATTATGTGTTTAAAGAAATATGTAAGAATTTTCAGATGTGACATCTTATTTAAATAAAAATAAAACATTGAACAAAGACTTTAAACTAAATGATTGCTATTTTTATTTTCAAAATTTTTTAACATCTGATGTGTTGTAAACTCAACATAGAACAATAACAGAAAGAAAAAGTTTCCAAAAATTGCATTTTTAAAGCGCAGATGTGTGTGTGTAATTTCAAATAACAGCGCAGTCTAACTCAAAATTAGAAATACAACTAAAAAAATATTACCAAACGACGATACGTTAAAGAGAAATTTTGAGGAACCTTGATTCAGTTACTCGAACTTAATAATTGGCATAGATATGGATTTTAATAACCAAAAGAATTTTTACAAAATATTTATCACCGTATATTAAAAATATTTTATTATTGCATTCCATTTACTCATATATCCGCAGTGCAAATGATTTTTACAGTACTCAGGAAAAATGGAAATAATTATTTATATCGGCTCATTACTTCTGCTGATATATACGTAGTCATTCGAAATCCTTATTAAACAGTGCTTCTTACACTTTCGATGTTTGTGACCCAATATTCAATCATAATTTTCATCATACACCCCTCACCTTTACAATAACAATTCATTGAATTAAATAATACTATACTTTGACGCTGAAACTACGATATGACTTTTTAACTTCTTAAATGCCACCGGCGTACATAAATGTCTCGTTCAGCCAAAGCGTTAATTGCTCCGGACGTATAAATACGTCTTTCCGAGAAGTATGATCTTTCTTGTGTACTGCTATCCATAAATTTATTCGGAAGGCTTTGGAATTCATTAAAAGGATCTTGACAGTGTTTGCGAAGGATTTATTTATTTCAGAGAAGTTTTTACTTTATTGCTTCCCCCTCCCCCAATACATCACATATGAGCGTCTAGTTGGAAAGCTGTCGAATTGGGGAGCGAATCGCGTAACTTTTAATCGGCTGTTAAGGGATTAATTATAAACCATACAAATGATCAAGATAAGTGTTATTTTTGTATGTATTTTTATATATGACAAGCCCATGAGGTTACTTGTAATTATTAAATTTGTTTTTAACTTATTATTGTTAAATTAATTATAAAATACATTGTGCAGTACTGATGCATTTATAAGTGTATTATATTAGTGTAAATGTGTGCCTTTTGTTTTTATAATGTCAAAAATGCATTTTGTTTATTTATTTTCTGTAAATTAATTTTTAAAAATAATCCTTCGTTTTCGTTTTAATATGCTCCCCCCTCGTAGAGTTATTACACACCCTTTGTGGGGGTGCCCCACACCCACAGTTTGAGAAACGCTGTATTAAGAACATAAACCACGAAAATCCTTGTATCTACGGAACACTAAAAGTGATGACTCTATTCCTGCTCTACAATTTGACAAATACATTTGTTTGACGTCATGAAATAATGTTGCTATGAGAGAAATAATTTATGGTTACAAGTTCATGGAGACATGCTCTTTTTCTGAGGGTTTTTTTGGTATTGTAGAAAATATGAAGATAATGTAATCTAGACAATTTTTTTACATATGATAATACAACATTCCAAGAATTTACTGATAAGGTATCTGGCTTCTATTATTTATCTGTTTATCTGTGGAAACTATTATTACTTGTTACATTATCTATGGAAAGATTCCGTTGAAATTTCACGGAAAAGAAAATGTTATTAAATGTATATTATTCCAACATGTTATTGTATCATATTAAATTCATAAAAGAAATGTTCACAAAATTCCCTGTTTAAACACGTGTGCTATTGAAAGTTATGTCTTAAGCACTTCTAAATTTAAAAAAAAATTAAATTGTAAAAATTAATTTTTATAAATAAATAGACTGATTTTTAATTTCAGTGAAATAAAAAAAACATAATTTTTATTCTGTATTTCTTATAGACATACATTTAAAGAATCAAGTTATTACTTTCTTGTGGTATATGAATTAGACACAAAAAAAAATAAAATATAGCAAATAAATCGATTTCAAAATTTAAATTTCAGGAGAAAAAAGCAGATGAATTCCAAGTACAATCATAGTTTTAAAATTCTGTTATTAGTTATGTGCATTTTAATCCTTGTTTGAATTAAGATACCTTAAAGTCAAACATAGAAATAAAGACAAAAACAACAACAGAACATTATTTTTTTCTAGTGCCATTCTAAGATTTTTACTGACTGTGGAATACAAATTCATCAACCTCTACAAATATATAAAATAAAATCTGTTTATATTCATACAAGTAAAACCTTGATAATACATTCAATGTCACGCAGGAGAATGACTCATCGTATTGTTCGAATATAAAATGTTCTGGAATATGTGTTTTTTTGCATAATAAACTGGTATATTTATAATATACTTATCAGTGAAGATGGTAGTTAATTTTTATACATGCGTTTCTTTGAATTTTCGAGTTATTTCAAAATAAACCAATGAGACTGATTGTCAATTATATGATGAGTGAAATAGATAATAAAAAATAGGAAGGAAAAATATATTCATAATCTGCATCAATATGTGGTATACAAAGCTTTAAAATACTAACTATTTGTATCATACAGATTAAATCATACTGAAAATAAAAACACAGAGATATTTTCTTTTGGGTTCATTTTTATGAATACGTATGTAGTTTAAAAAAGTATTTCGAAGTTTTCATAAACGAGTTGATATACATGCGGCATGCAGCCAAAAGCAAAACACAGTCTTCGCGCGCAGGCGCAGCTAAGTGAAACAAAAACTGAAATGATGAGACTGGGTGAACTTTTAAGAGAACAGCAGAGAGAACGAGAGAGGTGCGCGAGCAGGCGTTACCCCCGCATATCATCGTCAAACTTATCTGTTAAAAATAGCTACCTTTTTAATTAATTTTTGTTTAAGTTTTTTAAAATAAAATAGAAGAAAGACAAACGTCTTGGACCCTTTGTTGTCTCCCACAAATTATGGAGGTTCGGTCGGGATCGATAAAATTTCGATTTTGAACCAAAGTCTGACAATGAACAAAAGCGTCCGTGAAGGAGAGACGCTCCGCAATTTTTTCGAAACTTCGTTCAACCTGTGTAGAGGTTTGAACTCAGCATAAATATTCCGCCTGTGTAGAGGTTGGAACTGTTGAATAAAATAACCTGTGTAGAGGTATTTTTCAACGAACCCTCAAAATTCCGCCTGTGTAGAGGTTGAACTAACTCAGTGTGAATAATCCGCCCGTGTAGAGGCCGGAACTACAATTTCATAAACACCTGCGAAGAGGTGTCAATTCGAACAATTTCATCTATATTACCTGCGAAGAGTGAAATCTGTGAAATAAACGTTTTTCTAATTGTTGATACATCGTACGTGCGAGCAACAAGGAGCTAGAAAAAAAGGTAGGATCTTTCCATATTTTTTCTAAAATGTATAAAAACGCTCATAAGAGGATCTCATAAGAGTTGTTGAGGATCTATACGGTACTGTGGAGAGTATGGACACCATAGCTAAACTAAAGACTAAACTGAGAAGAGTAGTACATTTGAAAGTGATGCAGATTTCGTTAAAACTTTAATTAAAAAAACTGTATAGATGAGAGGGTATCGCGAAACGAAAGAGAGGCAACTGTAGAAAAACAGAAAATTGAGCTCGCAAAACTACAGTTAGCACAGTTAGAAAAAGAAGTCGAACTTCAAACGGCTAAAAATAAAGCATTAAGTTTAAATCCTGCAGCTAAAGTCGAAGAGAAACAGTTCGAAACAAACATAGAAAATATGATCAAAAGCATTAAAAACTTTATCACTTCCTGTTCCACCCAGATCTGAAAATTTTAATCTGTTATTCCAATCATTAGAACGCGCATTTTTAACCAAGAAAATAAATGACGAATATAAATCTGAAATTTTAATAAATCTTCTGGGCGAAAGAGCTCATAATGTCTTATTGTATATTAAAAAAGGAGGAATTAAATGACTATGAAAAACTAAAATCTATATTACTCAGAGAATTCCAAGTAACCCCTCGCGAGTGTTTAAACTCATTTAAAAATGCTGTAAAATCATCAGGCGAGACATACATCCAATTTGCTGCAAGATTGACGGCAAACTTCCAATATTATTGTTCGTTAAGAAAAGTTAATTCCTTTGAATCTCTATGTGATCTTATAATTTCTGGATAAATTATTTGAAACTTTAATAAGGAAACTGCAACTCATATTGGCATTCGAGAAGCAGAAGATTGGTTTAGGCCTATTGATTTAGCTAAAGAGTGCGATATTTATATTTCATCTAGAAGCGGATCACATAAAGAAATTCCTATTACTTATGGATATACCTAAGACCCTTTAAAATAGATCACAAAAACTTTAAACCAAAGATTAAAGAGAACTATCCCCAATATCTTGAAAGAGAAAAATAAAATTTGCTTTATATGCGGTGATTCATCTCATTACACAAGAGACTGTGAGAAGCGTTTTAAAACCTAAAGAATCTAACGACCACATCCATAATAGAATAAACGTGAATACTTTGAAAGTCGAGAGCGAAAACAAAACGATGAATTTGCTCATCTTCAATATGTAAACATTTTTGTGGAAAATCAGCCCGTAACAGCTTGATCGATTCAGGTTGCCAGATCCCAGTTTTAAATTCCTCACTAATTAGAGTGCAAAACACCTTCCGAAGAAATAATAACATTAAGTTCATGTTTTGGCGAACAGCGAATGGTAGAAGTTAAACCGATAAATCTTTCTCTTAATCAACACTCTCTCGGTCTAAGTGTTCGAACGGCAATATCACCGACCTTGACCGAAGGAATTATTATACATCCCAGTGTATATTCTGAAATAAAGAAACTAGGCCACGCAAAGAGCGATGTTTCTTATTGAATGAAAGTAAATCCTCTTTAGTTGCTCATGCTTATGCTTATCCTAATGTGTTGTTTCTTGTTTCAAATGTGATAGAACACTCTAGTTATGATTTGCCACATGTTAAAACTTTAATACTAGAAATGATTTAAGTTCTCTAATTAAGGATTATAAATGTAATAAAATTAAGAGTACTAAGTTAAAATTGAGTATTATAAGAGAAAAATGTTCTGATATAGTATTGTGTAAGAAAGTAAATGGTGCCATGAAAACGAGTTCCGTGGACTTTCAACCCAGCAACCCAACCCTTCACCAATGGAGAGTAAATATAGACGGTTTGCGTTGCTCCGAAAAATCTTCCAGCCCTGGCAGTGGAAACGAAGGAAAAAGAGAAATCGTTTTGAACAGACGTCCAGAACTCTACAGAGGAAAATATCGATGCGTTCAACCAAAGATCAACTTGTTAAAAAAGACGTTCTTATGCCTGTGAAACACAATGTTTTCCTGTGAACCTTCCCGGATGTCGAAGAGATGCCTTCACATGATGGAGAAACTGTCTAGTTGAGCCAAATTATGATATGTTACATCTTTGTTTATTTGTCGTATAGTCCTTGTCTGTTCTTTTTTTTGTATGTTTCAGATTCTCTGTCTCCATGGACGTACCGCTGCGGACAGCGTACAGTCAGGCTGGCCGTTGTGGCATGCAGCCAAAAGCAAAACACAGTCCTGCGCGCAGGCGCAGCTATGAAACAAAACTGAAACGATGAGACTGTGAACTTTTAAGAGAACAGCAGAGAGAACGAGAGAGGTGCGCGAGCAGGCGTTACCTTCTGCATATCATCGTCAAACTTATCTGTTAAAATAGCTACCTTTTTAATTAATTTTTGTTTTGGTTTTAAAATAAAAATAGAAGAAAGACAAACGTCTTGGACCCCCTTGTTGTCTCCTACATACATAAGTATAAATTGAAAATCTTTACAACGATGTACAAGGTTCTGCAATAGCTAAAAGTCTGAAAGGATTATCTCTCGTTTTGGTTCCATTTAAATGTTCTCTGGAATAGTTTAATGTAGCGTTAATTAACCTTCAGAACTGGCATAGATCAGTAAATGTATGATTTTATAATTGGCGGACCACTAATACATTTGACCACTATATGGTGGACCACTATAATCATATTTTGTCGCTTATTCAAAATACTTTCTATTCATCCATTTAAAGTAGGAATTGACTTAATCTCTATATACACTCTGTCGCAAAAAAAAATATATGCACCCAGAAGAAATTGAGCTACATTCACGAAATTTGATATGCATGTAGTGTATATGAAAATAAACAAATGATTAAAAATTCAGAACAAAATATCATTTTATTAAGCGGTTACAGCTTGCAAAAGGTTAAAAATCAGTAAGTAGTAAAGCCACCTCTGGCAGCTATACAAGCCGAAATTCGGCGTGGCATCGATTCAATTAGATCACTTATGACCCCTGTGGAAGATCCTGCCATAGTCTTTGCATCTGCGCAGTTAATTCTCCTGTATCTCGGGACGGCTGCAGTTCCCCAGCGCATCCAGACATGCTCTATTGGCGAAAGATCTGGTGACCTGGCAGGCCATGGTAGGACGTCATATCCTTGAAGACATTGTTGGGAGAGTCGCGCAGTATGTGGACGAGCATTATCCTGTTGATAAATGGCACCTGGGTGACTTGATAGCATGGGTAGCACAATCGGCATTAAAATATCGTCCACGTATCTGCGAGCTGTCAAAGTGCCTTGAAGGAGCACTAAAGATGATCGTGTGTCCAAGAAATTGCTCCCCACACTGTCACACCACCTTGTGAAATTGCTGTATGCCGCTCGACAATAAATGCCGGATCGACCGCTGGCCGGTGCGCCTCCAGACACGTGTGCCGTGGTCATCAGCACTGAGACTGAATCGGGATTTATCACTGAAGATGACACGTCTCCAGTCTGTCACACCCAAGTTGCCCGAGGTCGGCAAAATCCAGTCGACACTGCCTATGATGTGGGGTCAGTGGTAAGCGTCTTAGCGGACGTCGGCTCCTCAAGCCAACTTCGGTCAGTCGTCTCCCCTTATGGTTTCCTCTTGATGGCACCGGATGTCTGGAAGGAGGTAAGTGGCGTTGAATCGATGCTAGCGACGTTGTTGGTGCCGAAGCGGCCACTCTTCTGATTGCACGATCCTCGCGATCATTTGTGTTCCTGGGACGTCCTGACCCCCTCCGTGACGGTACACTCTACCTTCTGTGATCCACTGTTGCCAACACCGAGCAACTACCATATCGCCCGACCGAGGTGGCGGCCGATACGTCTATTCGAACAACCCTGCTTCTCTGAGGCCTATTATACGGCCCCTATCAAAGTCCGTCAGCTGCTCGTACTGCCGCCGGTTACGTCTTAGAGGCATCCTAAGTCTCAATATCGTCTATCAAAGTCATCAGATTCGTTTGGATAGCCGTACGGCGCTCGTACTCATGCTTTTAAACTCTCCCAGTTGCGCAACTAATATGCGCATAGCACACTTAGCCTTGTCTCATTGGTTTGAAATTTTAATCATTTGCATATCTCTTACCAGACTACATTCTTGCCGAGTTTCGTGATTGTAGCTTGATTTCTTCTGGGTGCATATATTTTTTTGCGACAGAGTGTATATAAAGGAGAAAGCGACTCACTCACACACTCACTGACTGACTGACTGACTAATCACGATATCTCCGAACTATTAAACCTACGGACTTGAAATTTGGTAGGTTCCCTTCATGGAGTAGGACGTCATCTAAGAACGGATTTTGCAAAGTTCGAACCCCAAGGGGCGTTACGGGGGCTTAAGGGGCGTTATAGATAATTATTTCCATTACTAAACTATTAGATGTACAATCGTGAAACTTGGTACACATATTTTTCCTTTAATTAAGTAGAGATTCTCTACATAATGATTTTTACAAAAATCGACCTCCAAGGGGCGTTGAGGACGCTTAAGGGGCGTTATACATAATTATTTCCATTTTTAAACTATTTGACGTACAGTCTTGAAATTTGGTAAGCGAATTCCTTTCATAGAGTACAGATCCGCTGCAAAAATGGGTTTTGTGAAAATCGACCCCAAGTGGCGTTGTGAGAATTAAGGGGCGTTATAGGCAATTAACTCCTTTTTTAAACTATTAGACGTAAAATCTTGAAATTGAGTAAGCTTTGAGCCCCATTCTTTAAGTAGAGATCCGCTATAAGATGGGTTTTATGATAATCGTTTCCCAAGTGGCGTTGCGGACTTAAGGGGCGTTATAGATAATTATTTCATTTTTAAACTATTCGACGTACAGTCTTAAAATTTGGTAAGGAATTCCTCATGGTGTAGAGATCCGCTACAAAAATAGTTTTGGGGAAAATTGATCCCCAAGGGTCACTGAGGGATTAAGGGGCGTAATAGATAAATATTTCCCGCTTTTCGAACTAATAGAACCATCTGGTTGAAAATTAGAAGGTATGTTCCATTCATGGAATAAAGTTCCTTTTACGAAGATTTTTATGAAAACGGACCCCCTAAGGAGGGTTGCGAGAGATTAAGGCGTGTTATAGAAAAATTTCTGTTTTTGAATTTAACTCATTTACTTGAAATTTGTTGAGCACCTTTCTTTAGTTGAATAGTGCCACTGAGAATGGATTTTACGGAAATCAACTCCAGGGGGAAGCGGGGAGAGTTTATTGGGGCGTATTGATAGACAAAATTTCCCGTTTTCGAACTGCTAAAGACTATAATAATAAAATTTGCTTTGCATGCTTCTTTTGTTGAATTGGAATCTGATAAGAATGCTGTCAACGAGGTATTGATGATAAAATTCCGTTTTTGCTCTGTTAGATTTAGACTTGAAATTTAGCACGCATGTTTATTTTATGGAGTAGAGATCCACTGAAAGTTGTTTTGGTGGAAATTCTCTTGATTGTTAGGTTAAGTGAGCGAAAACAATCTTTCTCCTTTCTATTTTAGATATAAATAGAAATTAAATATTATAATTTATGTTCTTTTTACATCAAGGGGTGAGAGTATAACAGCTATAAAATATATTTTTCAATACAATCAAATTCTTATTGCTTGATATCAATAATTAATATATATGTGGGAGACAACAAAGGGGTCCAAGACGTTTGTCTTTCTTCTATTTTATTTTAAAACTTAATAAAAATTAATTAAAAAGGTAACAGATGAGTTTTCATGAATTCTCGACGGGGACGCCTGCTCGCGAACCTCCGTCTTTTCTCTTCGCTTTCTCTCTTCTCTAATGTCCAAGAGTTTTAGTCTAGATTTGCTGCGCCTGCGCGCGAAGACTGCTTTGGCTTTGGCTGCCACATATATGTAAACAGTATACATATGTACAACATTGTGAAATACCCAGTGACGCGGGTGGGTAACGGCTAGTTTTTTATATATATATTGTTACGTAGATCCGATTCGAGGATTTTATGCAAAACGATCACAAAGAAAAATAATCAGTTCTCTTTAAGAGCGATGCGAATTTATTATCAAAAATCCAATCCTTCCAATACAGGATTCAGCAGCAATATTCACAGAGTAAATCCCCGAAGGTCTTCACACCTTTAACAGCAATCAAACACAATCATCACTGTTTAAAGATACACGTAAGTAAAGATTATTAACAAATACAGCCAAGCAAATCGATAGTCAAAACAATCCTCTCAACTCACTGGTTTAATCAAGACTGATCGCCGTACCGGCGAGCATCGTTTTTATAGGCGCGGCAGAAACTTCCAGAAATATAACCGCTTGTGTCATTGAACGTGACACTAGTGGAGAGATCTACTACTTTCTAGAAGATTCCAGAGGGTTTCGAACTCGCCAACATGGTCACCAATGACGCCAAATTGGCCGCCAACTTGGTCTCCAAAAATGATGCCAACGTGGCTCTACCACCAAAATTTCGCCAAGTTCTCATTGAATCGCCATTCTAACGTAAGGGGCGGTATTGCTTGTGAATAGTACAATTTTAACATGAAATAAATATAACATAGTGTAATATAAATGCATTAAACACTCAAATACAAATTATTTACACTACTTACACAAATTCGTAACAATATATTACTTGTTTTTACGTCTCCATTTACATTTCTATATCACTGAAAAGGAACTTCCCGAAAAGCAAGAACAAACTGGCAACGCAAAGCAATATCAATTAATTGACGTATTATGGTACACGGTTTCCAACTCTCTCTTTAAATGTCGCTAGATACACCTATAAAAGTAGCAAAAATGGCGCTAAAGTCAGAAGAAATCTCGCTGAAAGCAGGGTGGTCGTGGAAACTTCCTTTTTGAAAATACAATAAAACACAATACATATAACATTAGTGTTATTTTCCGCTTACAACACAACATTGGAACTTTGATTTGACAGAGTTTTAAATTCAATGTCTGTTAAATGCCACCCTTCATTATCAATACACTGATGCAGTCGACCACGAAAACTTTGTGAATCACCTTTCCAAGCATATCTACCAGGATATTGTCAATTTCGGCTCGGATAATGTTCCATAGGTCTTCCAGGGTCTTGAAACGATCTTTGTAAACCAGGGACCACAGGAAGTAATCAGGAGGAGATAAATTATGTGAGCGCGCAGGCCAGTTTACGTCCCCTCATAGGGAGATCTGTAATTTGGGGAAGGTTGTTCTCAAAACACCCATGGAAACCTCGGAGTTGTGGGCTGTGGATGTATCTTGTTGAAACCGTTGTCAAGATCTCTTTCTTGAAGAGGGGGTAAGAATTGTGTTGGATCATTGTTATGTACCATGGGTGCGAACCATTGGAACCATTGATGGCACGCAGCACAATATTTTGGGCACACCACCGATTAAAACGATCAACCGCGATTTATTCTTCAATCAAGGAATTTTCAGTGAGAATTTTCCTGTTCAAAATATTTTCAGAAACGCTCAAGTTTATTATGTACCCTGATGTGACACCCTTTGATAAACTGAACTTGCAAAACTGAACAGCAAAAATCACACTGTTACCTTATATAATGTGAATTATACGTTTATTTAAAACATTTATTGCTATAAAATACTGAATACATTTTTCTGTAGTAAACAAAGAGTTTTGTGTTGTTAGTATTTAGTTTTTTTTTATTATTATTTTCCCAATAATCACAATTCAAAATTATTTGACGGCACGTGTATACTTCATTTAGCAACTTTTTAGAAAAAATGGCACGTTGATCCATAAATGTTCGCCACCCCTGTTATATACGATCCGAATTGACACACGAACTCGTTCCTCATTTTCAGGTGTTCTAACAGTGTTCGAAGGTCCTTTCCTTTCTTTGGAGACATTCCCCGTTGCTCGAAAGGCATCCATCCACATTAAAACAAATTTCCAATCAGGTACACGACCTCGTGGAGGAATATAGAAATGACAACGAAAGGCACATTATACTGCCATCACCGACCGAACTTTAGAGAAATGCGCCTCCACGATAAAAGCGTGCTGCTGCCTCGACCACAGCATATTTGCGGCTGAGACGGGCGGGAACACAAATATCCCACCCCGCCCATTCCATCGAACCCTTATCACGAACGCCACTAAAACATGTTCAAAATAGATGAATCTTTATAAAAATATAAACAGTGTCCCTTTTTTTCGGCGGATCAAAATTTTATCGCAGACTACTGATTGGCGATTGCTGGTTTAATACATTAAAAAAAAAAAACGATAAATACGCACAGCTGCTATGAAAAATAAGAGATCTCAAAGCTTTAGTTTTTGAAAAAATACTGTATAAATATCGGGAACGAAAAAAATCAAAAGTTAAACATGCTTAATATATTAGGGTGACGCGTATGAAATGTATTTTCTTGACAATGTGTGAACGCTAGTCTTCCCGTTTCTCTTATGCTTTTGTTTTTGGTATAACCTCGTTTATAGTCGTAGAGCCCCTTGCCACAGTCACATTTAAACAAAGAAGATTTTCTCAAAAGTGTTTCATTGTGAATTTTGTTGATATAGGAACTCAACCGATATTTGTGCAGTTTTTTATATTAATATAAACTTTGTAATAATAATGCTACAAAAGCTGCACCCAGCATAAACCACGCATCTTTGGAGAATACTTCGAATGATCGAAAAGTGCTGCTTTGGTTCGATATATTTCGGTCTGGGGGGAATTTTCCTTTCAAAATGAACCTCATAGAAGAAATAAAACATGTGACGGTTTTTACGTATTATCGCAAAAATCGCCAACTCTATTAATAACTCGCCATGTTGGCGAGTCATGTCGTATGCGCTAAATTTGAAACCAGGTGTTTCGTTTCATATAATGTCGCCAATAGATTGCAATAATAGGTAAGTATCCATGTGTGAAAAATGATGCTCTGAAAGGTTTGATGGAAACGAATCCAACTGTGTTATACTGCCAGTACATTGTTGAAATGCATGAAATATATTGTTGCGAATTTTGTGAAAATAGTGTAAATAATTTGTATCTGGATGTGTAAAGCATTTATATTACACTATGTTATATTTATTTTATGTTAAAATTGTAACATATGTAATGCATTCACAAGCAAACACCGTCCCTTACTCTATAGTGACGATTCAATGAGCACTTGGCGAAATCTTGGCGGTAAAGCCAAGTTGGCATCCTTTTTGATGACCAAGTTAGCGGCCAATTTGGCGACCATGTTGGTGAGTTCGGAACCCTCTGGAATTTTCTAGAAATATGTGGAGAGGTCCACTAACGCGTCACGCTCTATGACACGAGCGGTTATATTTCTGGAAGTTTCTGCCGCGCCTATAAATAGAGATGCTCGCCGGAACGAGAGGAGTCTTGATTAAACCAGCGAGTAGTGAGCATTGTTTTGACTAGCGATTAGCTCGGCTGTGCTTGTGAATAATATTTTACTTACGTGTATCTTTAAACAGTGATGATTGTGTTTGATTGCTGTTGAAGGTGTGAAGACCTTCGGGGATTTACTCTGTGAATATTGCTGCTGAATCCTGTATTTAAAGGGATTGGATTTTTGATAATAAATTCGCCTCGCTCTTAAAGAACTGTTTATTTTCTTTGTGATTGTTGTGCATAAAATCCTCGAACCCGGATCTACGGAATAATATTATAAAATACTTGAAGGTTTAATTATAAGCCTACGGAAAGCTATTAATAGGTAAACAAACTTAGGAAAGTATACTAAACCAATTATTTAATGTACTGAAATGCTTATTTCTCATACACACACTGTTACATAATAACCTACTTTATGAGAATAAGTTAATAAATATTTCTAAAATTTCCTCATAAAATGATTCTATACATTTTAAATAATGGAATATAATTGATGTAATCCTATTACATCTTTTTCCTACATTTATACGTTAAAAAAGTCTATTAATGATGTTTTCTTCCACCGTTTAATGAATATACCATTGATCAATAAACCTAAATATTAAAATGTTGTTTACAATCAAGCAAAATGCATAAAATTTATTTATATTTTTTAACCAATTTTTCATTCCAAGGTGCAGTTTAAATATATACGGTCGGACTTCCGTTTAATAAGTGAAAAAATTACGAAAAAAGTTTGTTATGTGGAAATTTCGTTAAATAGACAATCCTTTTTATTACATGTTAGAAATCGCATAAAACACATTTTAAATTTATAAACACTATATATTATTCTAAGAAAACAACTATTCATAATTTTTTAAAAAATTTATATGTGTGTGTGTATTTATTTTATATATCTTACCCATCAAAAAGAAATCTACAAGGATTTATACTGCCTTTATAAGAAAATTCATCCTTTTAATTGCCTTGTTTTTAGGTTATTTTATTATTTCGAAAAAACTATTTGTCATATTTGTGATGTGCTTTCAAAACATGAAGAGATTTTCTGATGCATATAGTTGAGCATTCTTTTTTCAAAATTAATTGGGCGAAGTATACATAATTCCCTCTATTTTCCATGACAGGGATAGTTTTAATCATTTAACAAGGAACTGTGGACTCATTAAGACGTCTTCATTCTAAATGTTGACATTAAAACGTGAACACAGATACATAGATTATTGGGAAAAAAGAAACGGGAAAAATGGTTCATTGCAGTCATAAGTCTCACTGCATTCCGTCATCTCTGTATTTTCACTAAGGCACTTCAAGTGTTATGTGCAACTTCCTTGATGTATTTGGTAAGTTGAGTGTCTTCAGGTGGACCTACAAAAAGAAAGACATTTAGTTTGTTCTGTTATTAAAGCCTGGATATAATTAGGTCGTGTAAATTAAAAGAAAAAGAATGTTTGGTATTTCAATTCATATACGTATTTTATTAAACAAAATATGGACCATTTGCTTGGACCCACTCTTGCAACCCCGTCTCTAATAAATTATAGTTTCAAAAAACTAAAAAAAAAACCCCTCTCTTATAGTTAATCGAACCAAAAATTAAAAAATAGTTCTAATATAATAATAAAATATTTAACGAGAAAATTAAAGTCAATTGAAAAAGCGTGGGATGCTTTGCTCTACATTTTTACACTAATTCTGCATTTCGAAATAGAACTAGTAAGAAATTATAAAAATTGCTATCACGCATCCCGTGCTTGTACCACAATGGTATAAATTTTCTCGTTAAACATTTTATTCTTATATTAAAAATAACATTTTGGTTCAATTAAATATAAAAGCGTGTTTTTTTTAGTTTTTAAACAATATTTTATTGCCATTTCAGAAAAAACTGATAATTCTTTATATTATTGTAAGAAATTGCTGACGCATTCTTCCCTTTTTCACAAAAAGAACTCTTTTTTGTTTGTTGTATTTGTATCAACCATGAGCTTTTTCGCTTTAGGTTGTAACTTAACCTTTAATCCCCAAATGTGGAAATGGGATCTGGAATTTGTCCCCAAATCTGAAATGGGAAATCGTTAATCCTGATGATCCTGATCGGGACAATAGTACAAAAACTATTAAATTGTTGTATTGTAATCAATCCTTGACAAGTGTGCAAAATTTCGAATTAATCTAACCTTTTAAAGTTGGTAATAATCGAGTTCTAAAAATTACATTACATACAGGTGAAGCTACAAAAAGTGTTAAAAAAACACAATTCATCTTTCAGAAAAGCGGTGTCTTTAGTTGACAAAATATCTTTAAAAGGCGTTTCAGCCCCAGTTCAACAGCGGAATGGTTTTATTTCATGTAGTGTTCGATACTACGAAATAAATGTGAATCCGTTTTTGCCAATTACATAGTGTAGTATAAACAGTTAGTCATTACCATAGAGCTTACTTACTATAACTAAGTGAATATATATATCCGGTGTTCCTTAGAAAGATTCTAGAGATACACTACTTTAAATATTTAGAGTAGTGTCTGCTCGGAAAATAATCAACGAATCAATCCGTTTGCATCCCTATTTTTTGTTGTTAGGAGATATAAGTAATCTTTAATTATTACTCTTGACTCGGCTGTGATAAAGAGTTTAACATTAATTAAGTTATTAATAAGTTAGAGATATTAAATTGAAATTAGTTTTATCTTCTGTTTGTTATAGCTACGGCAGTTACACAGTTACGCCGAGTTTGATTAGAGAAAGTACAGGAACGAAATTTTCGGAATCAGTAAGTTGAGCTTATGGTTAACGTGAAGTGATGCTTAATATATTAAATGCTTGCTCTTGTTTTCTCTGATTTTTAACTAAATTCTCCATATGAGCAAAATGTCAAGAAAAAGAATTGAAAATTTAAAAAAATTCGCTGTATTTGGGGATCGCTTGGGACCATGAACCTGGATTTTTGAACTTTAAACCTCTTTCATGTTCTTGGGTAAGCTTTTACGGACGTTTTTATACAACATTCACCCTTTTAAAAGGGAAATCTATACGAGAATAATCAGTTTCCTCTCCAGCGATCGACGAATATCATCATCCGCAACAAGCATAAATAGCTTCTAAAGAGCCATTTAAGTTATTCTGCACAAAACAGAACTTTTTAAATCTTCTCTGTACAACCTTCTCGTTGACGATACCCTTTGTCAAAGCTGGAGATGACGTTTTCGATCAGTAAGTCTTTACATTACTATGCAAATAGCCATGAAGAAAATATGATAGTATATAATTCCATTTGTCATGATTAAACACTATCTTCAAAAATTACAATAAATTTAGGAAACATACTGTTACGAATTTTAGAAGAAATGCTAAAAATAGTGTAAATAATTTATATTTGGATGTATAATACATTGATATAATACGTTCTTTAGTATTAATTTTATGCTATATTTATAATATTCGCAAGCAACGCCATTCCTTACATTATAAATGACGATTCGATGGAAACTTGGTGAAATGTTGACGATAAAGCCAAGGTCGCATGATTTTGGTGACCATATGGGTGCTTCTGAATATTACTGGAGAAATAATATTAATATTACGTTTTATTAAGTAAGTGGATCTTTCGAGAATGATCCGATTAAGACTCTAAAGAGAGCTGTTCGTTGAAGATGAGTTAGTATTGTTTTGACCATTGATTTATCTTTATGTTGGCTGTAGATTAGAACAAGCGAGTGCTTGTGAATAATCTTTAACATGCTTGTATTTTTGATACTGATACTTATGTATGGTTACTTTGGAAGGTGTGAAATTTGTGTGATATATTAATCGAATTTTAGTGCTGTATCCTGTTTTTCAAGGACTGTTTTCTACTATAAATTTTCATCTCTGTGGAAGAACTGTCTTGCTTGGGGAATTTAAAAAGACACAAGAAAATTTATAACTTTTAATCATATACTTTACCCTTTACGCAATGATTTCCCGAATGTTATGAAATTCAAGATTTTCTTATATGTACCTCCTGATAATTATATATTAGTAAAAATGTATGCATTGAACTTACCTTTTCTTCGTGGAGAAGCATAGAAATCACTAAAGGCATTTCATATATGTCAATAAATTTCATCCATTTTCATGCAGGGAGACTTCCATTTATTTATGTTATCAATTTCAAATTGCTTTTCAAGTAGGAACTTTGTCTTTCATATAGCTGTGTTTCTTTGCGATTTAGAAAAAAAAGGAAAACTTTTAACAAGTGCTGGTACACGCCAATACAATTTTCATCAAAGAATGCATGGTTTAAGATGAGACGCAAAACGTTCTTGCTCATTTCAAAGCGGCGCTCCGTAGAAAGCAAAACGTCATTTCTGTGATGATTTGTCGGGAAGAAAATAATCATGCATGTAAATGTAAACTGAAGAAGAAGAAATCGTAAGCAATTTTTTGTCACAGTGAGTAAAAGGCACCTACGTCTGCCCTGGTAAGTTTTTGTTGGGTGCAACCCTTCTATTAGTCATAATGTACAGGATAATGGCAAATTTTAGTAATATTAAAAAAGCAAACATGCATTTCATTTACTACAGCACATTTCATTTACAATATTGCAAACGAAATACCGTTGAGGGAGCACGAAGATATATTAAGCATCTCTCACACATAAAGATATCCAATCCGAAATTATTTTATTGGTTGCTTCTGTAGTTGTACAAAACCGAATCTTTTCTTTCTTCTACAGTTTGATGCTAGTCATTGAACAATTGGCAGAACAACAGATATAGAAGGTGTTTTGGAAACGGTGGTAAATCAGCTAATTAGAAGCACACGAGTTGAGTTGTTGGCTGATGCCTTGGTGTGCCACATTCCACGAGCTGGTGATTTCTGAAGAGGCGAGAGGTTGATACCTTTTTTCACTGATACAAGGCATTGATGCAGAATATTCTGGAGAACTTCGTCAAATGGCTTTTACGGAAGGGTGCAGCACGACCAGGTTCGGCTGCAAATGTTTTTTTCTCTCCAGTGATTCTTCTATCGCATGAGATCACATCTATTCGTTCATAATTTTCAACGTGTGCAGCCATGTTTCTCCTTCAATATTTGGAACTTTCAGCGATCCGTTCTAAAATATCTTCTGTCGGAAACTTGTGAAAGCAAATGCCAGATTTTTATGCAACAGGACTCGTCAGACTGGCTGTAAGCTATTTCAACCTCTCCGTCGGTGTATGTAGTTCCCACACAGAGAAGATCCATGTTATTTTAGTCGAGACGGGCGGCATTATGTAGACGTTAATTTTCCAAATCGAAGGATAAAGCTAATTGATGCTGTACATAATCCTCTCAGTCCACCAGATGTGGCGTGTCTAAATTTCAGAGAGTCTGGTGTATGATATTCTGTCGACGTTGGAGACCAATTCGCAATACTTTAAACTGGAGTTATAGGGAAGGTTTACGATTTGCCCATAATATTCCAAAGTATTCTCCAATCTCTTTTTCTTCGCTATTCTTGCATCACCATTGGAGGTTGCTCTTTCAAGCAACTACTATAAAAATATTTATTAAAATATCTTTTTAATCTTTTACTTTATACTTGTTTTTCCACGTATTCTAGGTATAGTGTATTGATCCATGTTGCACATTTACATTTCACTTAAGACCAAGCATTTTTTGATGAAAATTTATTTTTTTATGTACTACACACACACACCACTTCTTAAATATTTCCCCTTCTTTTCAAATCAAACTGTTTTTATACATCTGCCCCTTGAGAATTTTTCTGCTTATGAATTCATCTCAACAGAGGAAATAAGTCGATGAACTTTCCTCCATTTCCATTCTTTGTATTACCAATATTGTGGAACTCTTACTGCACTCACATCAAGAATTACATGCATGTGTAGAATATGAATACTTTGGCAACTCTGCAAGAGTAACATTTAGTTAAATTTTGATTATGTTAAATTGTACATTAAAAATACAAATTCAGCATCAGTAAAAAACACTTACCTCTACTTTTATGAAACCTTCTAAATTTTCAACCAGTTTCGCTAATTATCAAGAAATTCCACACATTTACATGAATATATGTATCTATTTTTTTTAAATCTCATGTGAATATCATTTTTATTGTTGTCATCTTCCTGAATTTTCTTAACGATTGCTCTTTGCTTGCTTTTCAAACGATCTACACGACTTTTTAGAATATTCTATAGCATTCACGTGACCCTGTAAAGTAATCATTTATTTTATTGTAACAAGACTAAATAATAATGGAATATTTACTTTAAACTCAAACTGAAAAAATGAACCTTACCCTTAATTCAAATGCACAGCTAAAATTCCCTTTTTTTAGAGCAATCCTTTATAAATAAATTTTCTTTTTACTTTGGTCTTTTTTCGGACGTGTTCTTTTTCCTAATCAACTTCATTTTTATGCTGTACGTTGAAAAATTTCTACACGATATTTGCAATACGAGTGCTATTGTTGCTCTCCGTCATAATTCCTTTTCTTGAAACTGGAATCTTTACCCAATTTCTTTTTTCAAAGACTCCTTAATACACATTTGTGTCACATTCTTTTTTATGTAACGTCACACTAGGAATCTGTAATGCGCGTGCAATGATCTTTTAGACAAAATTAGCTGCTGATTCAATGCCTTGGCATTAATTATTTCGTCTTGAGTTATGCTGTCTAAAGTATTTAAATCCTTAGGATAGCATAACGTAACTGTTCATTGAGATGGTTTTGTTCTTTTTCGAAGAAGACAAATCTGTATTTTCCTAACACTCTAGAAATGTTGAGCACAGAGAGAGAGAGAGAGTAGAAATTTGATAAGTTTCTCGCTTACATCATTTATTTATATTTGATGCTTTAGTTTATGTTATTATTTTTGAAGATTGTTGTGGTCATTGAAAATAGAAAGTTCTTTTCAGAAACATTTGTTTGTGTGCCCTTCTTTTCCATTAAAAATGATTTTAGTGTTCTTACAGTTGTCTAAATATGTAATTAAAATAAAATCCTAGTCAGTTTGGTCATTTGAGATTTATTTTCAAGCTATTGATAAGCAATTATTTCATCCACTCTCTATTATCGTATTATTTTCATTTCTCCAATAAATATAAAGTATTTATGTATTTCACCTTCCAAAATGATTCGTTTTGTAGTCTTATTCTTAGAGAACTTCCTATAAATTAATTTCATAATGCTTCTTGACTTTTATGCATTCTCAAAAGTGTATGTGAAAACCGAAGGATCAATTTTATTTCTTTTAATAGTTTTTTTCTTTGTTGTCTGTTTCATGTATTTGTTGTCTATTCTAGTTTCATAATTATTTCTAAATTTTTGTTCTATTTGCGTCTGACTCAATATTTCAATGAATATGCGTTCTTCTGTCCTTTTTTGAACAGTACAAATATTGAAATAATCTGTATATGTTCTAATTTCCCTAATCATTTTTTTTTTCTTTCTTCTTTTTTGCAATCAGGCTTTACGTTTTGATGTTGTCTATTCTAGTTTCATAATTATTTCTAAACTTTTGTTCTATTTGCGTCTGACTCAATATTTCAATGAATATGCGTTCTTCTATCCTTTTTTGAACAGTACAAATATTGAAATAATGTGTATATGTTCTAATTTCCCCAATCATTTTTTTCTTTCTTCTTTTTTGCAATCAGGCTTTACTTTTTGATGTTTTCTATATTTTTGTAATAATGATGTTGGATACCTTTTAATCCTTTGAAATAGCTCGAATCTTGAAACAAAAGTCAGAATAAAAGGATTTTTTTGTTGGTGGTTGTTTCTTTTATCGTGTTTCATAAAATTCATTTTCCCTTTTTGTAAGATTTTTCTTGCTGTAGTCAAAGGATTTATCACGAATTGTTTAATTTTTTAAAATTATTTTCAAACATTTGGAGTAATGACTTTTAATTTCATAATGTGCTGCAGGTTATCTAAAAATATTATCTTAGAGTTTCATCCATCCTTTTTATAATTGTTATTTTACTTTGCATAGAATTGTATTTTCGTATTTCTTTTTGTAATTTTATTAAAACCTTTCATTGAAAAAAAATTATATAATGGTATCTGCTTCATTGTTTAAAATTATTCCGCTGTCGTTGAAATCAACATTTTTTTTTATTTTTAATTAACGTCGTATTTGGCATTAAATTTTGATTAAAAAATTTTTTGTTTCTTTTCTTTTACAGCTTTTGTTTTACTTTGCGTGTACTTGCAATATCGTGTTTCTTGTACTTTTATTTTCATTTTTCATTCAAATAAAAAAAGATTTTCTCTTTTGCTTTACCTCTTTTAGTACTGGTTTTATTTTCAATCTCAGTTTTAACTTCTAGAATCTAAACTCAAAGAGGATTTCGTCAACGATTCTTTTTTATTAAGGACACCTGAATCAATCGGTAAAATAATTAATATTTGGTTTGGTTTGTTAGTCATCATAGCTTAGAGAAGTGAAGAAATTCCCTCATAAATCTTTTTACCACTACATGAAACTTGCCTGTACTTCAATAGCACAATGACATATCATGGATAACTGATTTGAAGTTCCTCATGTTTTCCATGAAATCTTCAGTTATCGTATCATTGAGCATCTTTAATTTTCTCATCATGTGAACCTTTTTTGGATGGAAGATTTTCGTCAACCATCAAGTGTTTTTGTCTTTTCAATCCATCAAGT
The DNA here is from genome assembly GCA_019973935.1 of Trichonephila clavipes. Taxonomy (NCBI): domain Eukaryota; kingdom Metazoa; phylum Arthropoda; class Arachnida; order Araneae; family Nephilidae; genus Trichonephila; species Trichonephila clavipes. Next base: position 48,823 of record BMAU01003263.1, on the reverse strand, counting down.
GTGTTGTCAAATGTTGTTTTCAGCAGATTCAGAGTTTTTAAAATGTTTTGATGGGTCTCAGATAAACCTGTTAAAAGAATAACATTTATTATTTAGGTTGTTGTTTCAGACAAATAATAAACTATTAATTTGTGTACAAGTCTAATTTTAACAACGAAAAAAAAACTTACTTATAAGCCAGCAAAAGTTCAATCAATTTCTGCCTTGTCTCATTATTCGATGATATATTTCGAATAATTCCCTTTTTAGGCAGGTTAGCAGCTTTAAACTTTAAAAAATATAATCAGAATTGCTTGTTCCTTTCTTTAATAAAAAAATTTTAAAATCTTTTAGTAATCAAATTAAAGTTAATAGGTAAAATGTCCTTTCGAAATCATTTGTGCATTTTGAGAGATAAATTTGAATATTTTATACATCGCCACTGATAAACAATGATTTTCCTCCACCAATATTCTATTACTTTTCCCAACGTTATGAAAAGACTAAACTTGCTCATCAGAAATTTCTTTCTTAAATTCTGTTCGCAAACACAATGGTATTCTGTAAATGTCAGATTTTTATAGCAATTTTTTGTTGATATTTTTATGAATATTGTTTTTTGGTAATTTTTTTCTCATCTGTCACTGGAACTCTGTTTTTTAGTTATCTATAACATTTTTTTCATCTTTTCTTCGTTGTGCTTCCACATTATTGTATGCAATTTTTTAATTCTTAATTTCCACCCTATGTTTCTTTTGACTTTACTGTTTATTTCAATTATATATTATTAGGGTTAGAGAACTAGCCCATTAACATAGACTTATTTTTCTTTTGATGAATTTTTCATTAATTCATTGTATGTAATTTTTGCCTTAATCGTAACGTTTTCCTAGATAAAAAAAAATATTTTTCTCGGAATGTCTTATAAATCGATTTTCTTGAATTCGTATTTCCTCTGTTTTGTGAAATGTTCTCAGTTTGCGTAATTCTGCAGGATTTCTAAAAGGCTACTCAAACATTCCATTCTTCGATTTGATATTTTCTTTTTATGGGATGTGTAATAGTCCTCCCATCGACCGCGGTTTTTTGTCCATAAACCTTATATTGATAAAGACTGTGCTAATATATAATTTGGTCTATTCCAACACCATCAAATGAGTAAAACAGCTCATTTGTCTTTGAACTTTTGAATCCAAAAAATAATGCTCTGTATTTCACTGTTCAGCAGTGATTTATTTTCAATTATTTCTCTTCGCTTCAAGAAAACTATCGAAGAATCTTCGACAAAATTCGAAATCGAAAGCAGAGTCGAAGTATTCCTTCATGGCTCCAGTTCCGTAGAGACCATGAAGGTGAAAGTCCCCATGCCCACCGGATCTAGCTCAGTAAAATGGCAAGGCTCTAACAGGTGTTGAATGTTAGGCCTCACCCTGAGATGATCGAAAGAGACGGACAGATGGAAAGGTTTGGAACTAAACACCTTTTCCATCTTGGACGTTGGGCTGTCCGTGTCCGTCTCGTGGGGACAGCACAGCAGCTCCCATAGAGTGCGATAAGTTCGCCGTCGGCTCTTGGAGACACGAGACCAGGTGCCCTGGAGCCTTTCTATGGGAGCGCTGGAAAGAGCGGAGAGGATGGCAACCTCCGAGTGCACGTTTCGCATTTGGTGGAGGATGGAGGCGATGTCGATGAAGTGCGAAACGATGCGGGCCCTAAGCTTTGGGCAGGACTGTGCAAGGATGGTACGCACAGTCCATTCCGACAGGTGTTTAAAAGTCACGCTGTCGGGCGACTGTTCGGCCTCGGGAAGGGATAACCCGAGCTCCGAAATGTCGCAGCACCCGAGCCGCTGCATCCAAGAGCGTCAGTTGCTCCGCATAGACCGTGGCCTTCACGTCAGTAAAAAAGCGGCGGTGGGCACCCGGACGTGAGGCACGGGAACGAGTGCGCGTTTCAACCAGTACCATGCCTTGAGGGCCATGGTATCGCACTGTATTTAGCTGGTTTTCTTCGAACAAGCAAGATTTTAAAAGGATGTTTCTTTGAGTTCTGAAAAGAACTTTTTTTTGTTTTTTCTGTAATAAGCTGAGCGCTTTATCAATAGAAAAACGATGATCTTCTAAAAGTAATCTCGTTATAACGAAATTATATAAAACAAGAAAGATAAATACTTTTGATGCTTATAACAAGACGAAAAATTAGACAACTGGGAAGATGAGACTTTTAACAATTGTATTTGTACATTCTTTTCTTCCATTGTTGATACAGTAACAAATGAAAGGATGGTATGTGTTGCAAAATGTGATTGTTCTGCTCTTAGCGTTTTTCACTTTAAAGTGTTATTGTAACAATACTTTGATTTGATATTGTTTATAATTATTTTTAAATAATATATATTTATATATATATATATACATTTACACTATAGATATACTATTAATATACTATATATACATATATATATATATGTGTGTGTGCGTGTGTGTGTGTGTAATATTATTATATATATATAATTTTATTTTTATAATTATTTGTTGAGTAGAATTTAATAATTTATAATTAAGAATAATTTTAAAATAAGTAATCTGGAAATTTTTAGAACAAATAAAAGTGGCAGTAACTTTAATTCCAGAGTTATTTATAGACAGTTTTAGTGATACTTGTGTTTAACTCTTATATGGTCAGAACCAATTATTTTACAGTAGTAAGTTCCAAAGAACAGTAGCAGAATACCTTCTCAGTGAACTGTGAGATTTCTTATTTCTCACTTCCTGTAAAGCGTGACTCTCAAATACTTGTTCTTAACACCTCATCACAAGTTGTTCTCTTCTTCGTTCCCTTTGTCCCCTTTAAGTCAGTCACCTCACACTTCCTGTGGAGGAGGGATTGTCCGTCGGTTCCTCTCTTTGGGACTAAGAATGTGTTCCAAAAGAAGGTATTCCCATGTATTTCTTATATGTATTCCTCCTTGAACTTTTAATGGTTCAAAATAAAACAACATAGAATTTAAGCCTGCTGTGGTAAAATAAGGAAATAAAATAAAGTTAATAATTTTCTAAATTCATAATAGTCAATACAAATGCGAAAAGGGTGTTTTTTTAGAGGTATAGAACTTTAAATTGCAATAAAACAACGATGTATTATTCGATTGACATGCATTTTTTTATTCGAAAGATAATCTTGTGGCATTACATTTTAAATATGATTATTGGCATAGGACTGCCACGGCTGGCTCGGATGTAGTCCAATCTGGACGTCAATTTTCGATGACTTTTTCCAACATTTGTGGCCGTATATCGGCAATAACACGGCGAATATTGTCTTCCAAATGGTCAAACGTTTGTGGCTTATCTGCTTAGACCAATGATTTTACATAGCTCCACAAAAATAGTCTAGCGGTGTTAAATCACAAGATCTTGGAGGCCAATTCACAGGTCCAAAACTTGAAATTAGGCGGTCACCAAACGTGTCTTTCAATAAATCGATTTTGGCACGAGCTGTGTGACATGTTGCGCCGTCTTGTTGGAACCACAGCTCCTGGACATCATGATTGTTCAATTCAGGAATGAAAAAGTTAGTAATCATGGCTCTATACCGATCACCATTGACTGTAACGTTGTGGCCTTCATCATTTTTGAAGAAGTACGGGTCAATGATTCCACCAGCCCATAAAGCGCACCAAACAGTCCGTTTTCTGGATGTAACGGTGTTTCGACATACACTTGTGGATTAGCTTCACTCCAAATGCGGCAGTTTGTTTGTTGACGCAGCCATTCAACCAGAAGTGCGCGCTTCATCGCTAAACAAAATTCGCTTATGAAAATCGGGAACAACGGCAATCTCGTTTTGGGCCCATTCGACGAATCTACGCCTTGCTTGATGATCGTTTTGATGAATTGCCAAACCAAAACTGAGAATAAATCACTTGACAGCTGTTAAATCGGTCGCCATCTTGGAAAGTAATGCCAACTTAAACTTCTATAGCTGGGGAAAAAAACACTCTTTACAACTGGAGATTGCACACATGGCAAAACATTATTATTGACACATCTCTGAATATTTCTTAGGCGAAGTCAGATCGAGGCCCGCAAAATTCATCGCGGCTAAATGCAAGAATTTTTACGCATGTCGTTAGCCTTACCTTTGAGCACCATGCTAGTGACAGAACAGTTTTGCTCGGTTCCCCTTTAATTTAGAGGGAGAAAACCCTGATGGTGGCCAGGGGCCTCCCATCTCTCTGCCCCTTCCACCAACCACACGAGAAGACTTGTGGTTCTACGGCTATTTAGAGTACCCCCATGCCGCAAAGGCACGCGCTAGACATATACAAACATCCCTGTCTTCTCTGGGGTTCGAACCCAGTCCTCAGCTTCGCTAACTACTATACCGGGTGGACGAAGTACAAAGTAGGATAGTAAAGTTCCCCTACTGACTCCACAACTTAAAAAATCATAACACCAATTAAATAGCTAAAACACATCGAACTTCGAAATAAGACCCTTGAGCAACAGTACACTTTTGCCATCGCTTGTAAAGGTTATCGAAACATTTCTGGAATATATTTTTATTCATATCCTTTTAATTCAGCCTGCGATGCACTTTTAACTTCATCTGCAGATTGACATCAACAATCGTGCAAGCGAAGTACCAATTCAGAAAATAGACTTAAATCTCAGGGAGCGAGCGAGGATATCCCACCTAACTCTGCTACTTACACTATTGCTTCAAGCCTGTTCTTAAGTACTGCCGCAGAAAACTTTTCGATATTGTCAGTGGTGCGGGAAGTCTGCGGACGTTTAGAATGTTTGTCGTCTTCGACATTTTCCCTGCCTTCTCTGAAACGTCTATATCACTCAAAAGAAGGTGTTCGTGATAATGTATCACAGTCCTTACACATGCTTCAACATTTCGTAAGTCTTCACAGCACTCTTCCACAAGCGAAAAAAATTTGATATTCATTGTCTGCTCAACAACCGCCATTTCTTTCATTTGCCGATTACTAAATACATCCACCTACAAAATACGACGCCACGTTTAACTGCCGACCGCATGATTAAAGACAAACTTTTTTTAGAAAAGAGGAATAACACAGTAACACAGAAATGTTATCATTGTCGCTCTACTGCCGAAAATTTTTACGTTATAGGCTTAGTCCGGTAACTTATGAATCCTACTTCGTATAACCACACAAAGGTCTGTGTAATTTGATAAGATATAAAAACAAGGTCATTTCAGCGATTTCTATTTTTTTCGTTGCGTTAAATGTTCCATTTGTTTCATGCTCCTTTCTTTCTCTCTTTTTCATTTGAGTGAAAACATACGCTGTGGTATGCATTCAGGTTGATCCATTTTCGAAAACAACCGTCGTAGATTGAACACGAATGCAGTCTCAACATCTTTTTAAAAGTGATCACTTGACGATTCTCTTTCGTGAGCTGAATTTCTTTCTTTCACTGTTTCAGCAAACCGTTTGGCGTAGTTTCCGTACATTTTTGATTGCTTTAAAAGAAGGCTGCACTTCAAACATATAATTAATTTAAGTATTACAAAAATGTTTTCAGTTTTATTTTTCAGATTATTACTTCAATTGGGTTACATATTTAACATCAAGTTTTCGAAATGAAGTAATTTTGTTAAAAAAATTGGCACAATAATTGTTAGGGATGGAAAAAAAGTAAGTTTTGTGCCATTTGGGAAACTTTTGAAATAACTTGACTCAGATAGAATGCAATATTTTTCTGTAAATAGAGAGTAAAATTTAAGTGATTTATTTTCTCAAGCTCATTGAAACTACGTTAATTTTAACTAAACTAGCAAATGTTTTTGCTCGATTTTTGAATGTGATTAATAGCACGGCTGTAAGATCAAGTTAGTGAAAAAATCACCTTAAAATAGTTTACTTCGTGGTCCAAGTGCATAATAATGTGATGGTGGATGTTAAAATTGCATATTTTCAAAAATAGGCTTGTCATTGCTTAGCCAAATCATATGGATTTTTTTAATTTTTCTCAAATTTATATCACCCTGACTCCCTGTCATTCTATGCCTATTAGACGTTGAGTTTGGGGACACTCTATATGGAGTCATTCAATATCATGAAATGTCAGCGAAGCATGCGGGTAACGGCTGGAACGTGCCTATATATTATATATACATGCATACATACATATATGTATACATACTTATATACAGTTTTTTGGCTATAACTTAATGAAATAAGGATGGTTTAATTTTTTGAATATTTGATACTGATGAAATCAGAGAAAAAGATAACGAATTAATGAACTTCTGTGAAATAAATTCTTCCGATTTGTCTTCAGGTACGTTCGGAACAGTGATTTTTAAAAAGCGTATTGATGGATAATATTTACGATATTTAGTGTCACTTACAAAAAAAAAGGTATGTAAAGTTAATTTAAGAATATTCTTACAATATAAAAATTATTTAAGTACAATATTGTGCCAAAAAATGAACATATAATGACCAATTTTCAAAATATAATCCTTTAGTAAAAAATGCTACTATTATAATAATATTTTGCCTGTATATAGCTCAGACGTCTGTACAAAGGCTGAACTAGAATTTTTGAAACATACAACTTAAAGGTGGATTTATCCACATTTTAATACAACAGAGAGGACAGTTTTTAAGGAAAAAAACGCCGATTATTATTTCAATGGGTAATAACTCTGAAAATAATGTGAAATTTTGAAAAATCTCACTTTAGACTCTTTGGAGGAGTCATTACTTCATATAAATAAAATTTTATTTTTATAGAAGTATTTTTTTATCAAAGGGAGAACGTTTTGAAAATAGATTATTCTAAGTTAATGTTTTGCTAAAATATTGTATTTAAATAATTTTTTGTCATAATGTCCTTAAAACAATTTTATGCATGTATTCTAAACTAAGTGACGCTAAATATCATGAAAATTATCTATTTATGCGCTTTTGAAAATCATGGTTCCGAGCGTAGTCTTATACTATAAAATAATCATTCATTGCTAAAAAAATTTTTTAGTATTGTTTCGCCTCAAAATTAAATCTCTAAAGCTTCATAAAACGATTTGCTTACAAAGGCATAACAAATTATTTATATATAGGTTTGTGACGGGTTCTATCTATGGTTCTTTAACTAATCTTCTTGGGAAAATTTTTCTGTAACTGTAATTTCAGTTTAAAACCGCTTTTTGTAGAGATGACTTGATTTTATGCTTATGTAAATGTTTTTTACACCCGTGCAAGAGGTGTGTTAAAGTTAATCGTGAGACGTGAGTAGTGAAATGTTTGTCTCGAGAAGTTAGCATTCAAGCTATATTGTCCATTCGGAGAAGTGGAAATACTATAGAATTTAACTTGAAGAGCACCATAGCAGTATAGGAAAGATTTGACAAGTGATCTAAAAGTGGAACATGAAATAAGTGAATTATCTTATACATTAAATTAAGAAATTAATCATGATTGCTCCCATGGTTATTAAATTTAAATTAATCACAAACTGATTGGGGTTAGTCTGAAATAAAAGAATTATTTGCATAACGATGTCTACTTCTTCAACGAAACATACTACACCTGCATCCTCCGAGCTGTGATAGGTTTACAAGATAAAATATAAATTTTACCATGTTGCTACCTTTATAACGATAAAGACTAAATTAAAATTAAATAGACACCGAAAAAGGGGATTACTTTTTTTAAAAAAAAAGAATAATGCTGTCATCTTTCAGGAGTCACTAAACTTTATAATCAGCGTTCTGTTAACTTGTACAAGGAGTTTGCAAGTAGCTAAATCCAAAATAGAGAAATGAAAATAAAATAAGATTTTTCGCCGATTCGTGAACTTATCATTATCACTTCGTTTTAAATCGCCTCTGCAACGAACTTAAACGATAAGGCAATGCTTCACAAACTTTCAACATTTGAGACCCAGTTTTTAATCAGAATTTTCATTGCACCCCCCTTCCATACAATAACAATGCATTGAATTCAATAATGTACTTTGACGTAAAGGTACAATGCGACTTTAATAATAAACCATACAAATTATTAAGATAATTATTAAATTTTGTATATAATTTTGTATATGACGCGCCCATGGAAAAGTCGCTAGTAATTATTTAACATGTTCTTAACTTAGTATTAAAAAATTAACTATCAAATACAATGAGCAGTACTGATACATTTATAATCATATTAAATCAGTGCAAATATGTGTTTTATTTTTTTATTATGTCAGAATATATTTTGCTTCCTTTCAGCAAATTAAAAGTTTTTTTTAATAATCTTTTATTTTCAACTTTTCAATTTGCTCCCCTCCCCCAAGGAGGCGCACCCCGCAGTTTGAGAAACGCTGCAGTCAGTAAAATACCACTAATTCAATTACTTCGGAGCAGGCACTATAACCACCATGAGAACCATTTGTTGAAATGCGGCTTCTTAAATAGGTGTTTCGAAAAGTATTCTTCTAAATGATTCAGTGAGCAATTTTTTTCTACTGTTCTATATTTTTGTAATCGCACGCGTTCATTTTTTATAGCCATATTGCAGACGAGGCCCGTGGCTTTGAAATGTGACCTCCACGTATGCTCTCCGGGATCTTTGTAGGGCTGCGGTAGCCCAGTGGTTAAGGTATCCAACCATGGCAGGCATGTCATGAGTTCGATCCCAGTACCACTAAAGACCCGCCGTGTAGGGCAGCGATGCACGTTAAATCTGTCGAGAGCTGAAACGTCCTCCCGTTGGTGTGGTGTGGTAGTTAGGAGAGGGGGTGCCAGCTCAGGTGTCGTCCACGTCACTTGACCATGGTTCAAAATTACGTGGTCCGTCGCCAAAAGCCCTCGTGTAGCTGAACAGTGCGACGTTAATATTAACTCACTCACCCGGGATCTTTGTTCTCACCACCCTCATCTGTTATAACAGCTGGGGCGTAGGAACTTCCTGTTTAGAAAATGCAATATAGAACACACTACATGTTTCATTCGATTGTATTGTTATTTTTTGCCAACCACACAACATTGGAACTATCAATTTTAACAGTTTTAAGCAGAATGTCTATTTAATGTCATGCTCCAGTATCAATGCACCGATGCAGTCGATTTCGAAACCTTAGAATGACCTTTTCAAGCATATTGAGTAGGATATTGTAAATTTCGGCTCGGTTGTTGTTCCGTAGGCACTTTGGATAAGCCAACAGAAAAAATCAGGAAGGGATAAATCAGTTAACGTCCCCTTGCAGAGAGATTAGTCAGTCGGAGAAGAATGAATGCCCTTAAAACACTCATGAGAAACCTGGAGGTGGGGGCCGTGACCCCATCTTGTTATAATCCCACGTTTTGGAGAGCGGGTCAGAAGAATTGTTGGATCATTGTGACATACCGGTTCGAATTGACACACGAACTCGTTCCACATTTTCAGATGTTCTAACGGCCTTCAAAGGTCCTTTCCTTTCTTTGGAGACATGTCCCGTTGCTCGGAAGGCATCCATCCGCATTAAAACACATTTTCGATGAGGAACATAACCTCGTTGGAGGAAAATTGAAGTGGCGACGAAAGACAATCATCGACCAATTGTTAGAGAAATACGCCTCCACGGCAAAAGCGTGTTGCTGCCTCGACCAGAACATGTTTGAGACTCAGACGGCCGGAACGCATATATCCCACTCCATCCCTTCCACAGAACCCCCTTCCCACTCTCCTCCCCTCCCTACGAATATCACTGACCCGTGACCCACCCTGTACATGTAATTAATAGAAAAAATAATTAAAAATTATGCTACTATGGTTTTCTATCCAAATCGATATATATTTTCTGCTTTTTTAAGATTAAACTGATTATGTGGAGCAAATATACCAGTTTAGCTTTTTCATGCGGTGAATTTTTGACAAAAATAAAGCACTAGAGCAGTGCGTCTTAATCTTTCAATGTTTACGACCCAATTTTCAATCATAATTTTCATTGCGCCTCCCTCGATGCAATAACAATATATTGAATGCATTAATACTGTGCTTTGACGCTAAAGCGACAAATACGACTTTAACCTCTTAAGTTCTACTGGCGTATAAAATCGTCTCGCTCAGCCAAAGCATTCATTGACCCGGACGTATATGCGTCTTTTCGAACTGGGATCTATTCTGAGCACTGACATCCATAAAATAATTCCGAAGGCTTTAGAATAAATAAATGGATCTTCACACTGTTTGCAAAGAATTTACTTATTTCAGAGGAAGTGCTTATTTTTATTCCTTCCCCCCCTCACCTCAAAACATCGCAAACGCACGCCTACGAGGAAAACTGTAGAACTGGGGAACGAACTTTTATCGGCAGTTAAGTGATTAATTACAAACTGTACAAGTCATCGAAATAAATTTTAATTTTTATATAATTTTATGTATGACAAGAGAGCCCATGGGGTTACTTTTAAGTATTAAACTTGTTTTTAAGTTATTATTGTTAAAATAATTATAAAATACTTTGCGTGGTACTGATACATTTGCAAGAGTATTATATCAGTGTAAACGTGTATTTTATTTTTTTATTATCTCAGAATGAATTTGTTTGTTTACTTTCAGTAAATTGATAACTTTTTTTAAAATAATCTTTTGTTTTCGATTTTTCAATATGTTCGCACCCCCCCTCGTAAAAAGTATCCCATCCGCCTAGGAAGGTGCAGCCCACAGTTTAAGAAACTCTGCACTAGTACAATGTTACTCAAACTGTGGGGCGCCCCCCCCCTGAGGGCGTGGTAACCCTGTGAGGGGGTGCGAGCATATTGAAAATAAAAGGTTTCAAAAATAATTTTTTGGAATGAAGTAAAACAAAATGCTTTCTGACATGATAAAAAAACACACACATTTACACTGATATAATTTATATATATCATCTGATGATCATCAAAAATATAAGATTCCAGATCAAAAGCTCATTAGCTATCTTTTATCCTTCAACCAAATAAAAAAAGACCTTTTGTTTGCTTTGCTGTAATCCCACGATGAGAGACCTCTTTAGTACGTTTCTTTTAACCCTAAAATACTACTTTTGATTATCATATATGTAGGGTTGGATATGTGCAATGTGACAACCCCTCCCCCTGTTACTTACTGTGGAGCAGTCCACACTGACGTCACACCCCGTCAGGAATGTCCGACTAAAGGACACACGGGAAAATACGCAGACGGAAGTTAGGGACGCTAAGCTCTAGACGTAGGAGAAAGACGTTCTCCTTTGCTGTTTAGTATAATTTAGATATTTCATCCTTCATCTTGTTAAATAAAGCATTTATCATCCTTAGGTTGTAATCATTTTCCCATATATATTTGACCTTGAAACTTACTGAAATGTTTCACTCCGTCTCTGTTTCTTTTAGGAAAGTAGTAAATAATATTTTTCTGTTGCTTTTTTTCCCCATGTGAATGAGTTTTATTATATATGGATAAGCATATTGAGAACTTTGAAATATTATTTGGCCAAGATGTATTTTTCTGAGTATTCTGAAACGTATAATGTATAATGAAAAAAGTTTTACAAAAATTTTTTTTAGAACATGCTACACTTTCTCCATTAACAATTTTGTGATTTTGATTGCTGTGTTGTACGACTTATTATGGTTTATAAATGTAAATGAGCAGAATATTTTAAAAAAATGGGTATCTGTGATCCCTATTGAAGGAAGTTGAAACAGATCATGCAATTGAAGAACCTACTGAAATAATGCATATTAATCAAGATATAGATAGCGAAAGTTAATATGAGAAAAGCGTTAGACATGAAACGTTTGAGTTGATTCGAAATTTTCAAATGTTGCCTAAAGATCTCTATGAAGAAAACTATGAAGCCATAATGTAGCACTTTGTCTTGTCAAAAAGACACAAAGAAGAAAAAGTTCAAAATTATATTTGTAGATCATCAAACAACAGCAAAACTACAAAAACGTGAACAAAACATGACAGGTTTGCTGGAAAATAATGTTTCTGTATTGTTAGCGAAAAGTTTCTGTGATTTATGTGTCCTTTATTAATAACACACTCATTTGGAACATTTTCTTTAGTTCTATTGGATTTCTTCTGAATTTATCAAAGAAAGTCCTTGAAAGTAGGTAAGTATATTTTCTCTTAATTAAATTATTCACTGGAATTTTTTTTGTGATTTTTATCGTGTATAGTAAAAATAATTATGAAGTAAATTATAGTTTTAAAACAAACTAAAAAACACGCTTTTATAGTGAATCGAACAAAAAGTAAAAAAATAAATAAAATATATATTACTTAAAAGTAATATATACAAAATTTAATACTTATCTTGTTAATTTGTACTGTTTACAATTATGATCGTATTGTAGCTTTAGTGCCAAAAGTGCATTATTATATTATTGCATTCAATACATTATTATTTTTTAGGGGGGGGGTGATAAAAATTATGATTGAAAATTGGATCGCCAGTAGTGAAAGTTAGAGAGCAATTGCACTAGAGGAAAATAATTACAAATATGTTAGACAGGCCTTACAAAACTATAAATATTAAACAAAAGCGTGTACATATTAATAATATTAACACTTTTTCAAATCAAGGGTGTCCAAAGTTTTAAAAAATAGGTGGTACATATTTTGTACCACCACGCTTCAAGCCACAATAGTTCTGAAAATATGATTTTTTTTCCTCCCTAGGCACAATGGTAGGTTTAGATAGTTATTTTACAGTTGGAAAATAAATAAATGCACTTCATCTTGTAGTGTTATCCATCTTATATATTGAAACATTTTCAGTTTTTCTTAATCTAATGTTGCAAGCTTAGTTTTAGTTTGTCCTAATTTACCTAATGATAGTTTTAATCTTAAATATTCTATTCTATACACCATTTTATTTTACCTTATTTAGTCAAAGTATCAAATAAGTGTATTAGTTGCATAGGGTGTTTTTAGAGGTATAGAACTTTAAATTGCAATAAAACAACGATGTATTATTCGATTGACATGAATTTTTTTCTATTCGAAAGATAATCTTGTGGCATTACATTTTAAATATGATTAAGCAAGGCGTAGATTCTTTGAATGGGCTCAAAACGAGATTGCCGTTGCTCCCGATTTTCATATACGAATTTTGTTTAGCGATGAAGCGCACTTCTGGTTGACTGGCTACGTCAACAAACAAAACTGCCGCATTTGGAGTGAAGCTAATCCACAAGTGTATGTCGAAACACCGTTACATCCAGAAAAACTGACTGTTTGGTGCGCTTTATGGGCTGGTGGAATCATTGGTCCGTACTTCTTCAAAAACTATGAAGGCCTCAAAGTTACAGTCAATGGTGATCAGTATAGATCCATGATTACTAACTTTTTCATTCCTGAATTGAACAATCATGATGTCCAGGAGCTGTGGTTCCTACAAGACGGCGCAACATGTCACACAGCTCGTGCCACAATCGATTTATTGAAACACACGTTTGGTGACCGCCTAATTTCACGTTTTGGACCTGTGAATTGGCCTCCAAGAACTTGTGATTTAACACCGCTAGAGTATTTTCTGTGGAGCTATGTAAAGTCATTGGTCTATGCGGATAAGCCACAAACGCTTGACCATTTGGAAGACAACATTCGCCGTGTTATTTTCCGATATACGGCCACAAATGTTGGAAAAAGTCATCGAAAATTGGACGTCCAGATTGGACTACATCCGAATCAGCCGTGGCAGTCCTATGCCAGAAATCATACTTAAAATGTAATGCCACAAGATTATCTTTCGAATAAAAAAAATTCATGTCAATCGAATAATACATCGTTGTTTTATTGCAATTGAAAGTTCTATACCTCTAAAAAAACACCCTTTATTTATTCAATTCCTACTATTAACTCACACTCTCTATATATTTATTTCGGTGGAGTTTTCAATCGTTAATAAAATACATTTTAAAGCGCTCAATTGATCTGAAATTTTATATACATGATTATTTTAGATGACAATACAAAAATTTATTTATAATTAATAAAGATTGATTGATTAAAACTAATTATTTAAAGAATTACAAATACAGCCACGTTGGCATCATTTTTGGCGACTTGTGTCAAAACTTGAAAAGGTTTTTTTCTCACGTTTTAAAGCGTTAGGTTAAACTGAAATTTTATAGACACGATTGTTTTGTGTGACAATATGATACTTTAATGATAATTAATAAAATTTAATTACCGCTTAATGTGATTCTGTTATAAGTATATTCATATTTATATTAATTGTACCTATTTAATAAGAAGTGGCTAAAATAAAGTTTTTCTTTGATCTCAGTAGGAATTGACTTTAATTTTTTTATATTACTTGTTTTTCCTTAACACGAGCTATATAGCTCATTCAGGAGATTAGTATGATTTTTAGTGCATGTACTATTTTTTAATAAATATTATTATTATTTTTAAAAAACGTAGCCTACAGTAAATCTGTCTCGCACAATAAACATGTCTATTACTGTAAAAAAAGTAAGTGGAATGCAATTGGTATTTGTGAAGAAGATGGCATCAATAGGGTGGTGGAACATTTTTTGGACCCTCATATTTTCATACTAACAATGCAAATATGAGGTACTAATTAGTGTAATATTTAGTTACATAATACATGCACTTACCTGATTTGTATTAAATATTACAAGAATCCCTTTCATTTACAATTAAAAAATACCATTCAACAGACTTACAGATGATCAAAGAAGGAACTACTCGTAAACCCATTACACACACAATATTAGCTTCTGAAATCTGTTTGAAACTTGAGAAACTGTTAGTTTGTTGGCGACCTCTGTGGTGGTTAAGAGAATGTACCATCTAGCATCAATATTTGAGGCATTCTAACAAGTGGTACGTTTTATTTATCACCACACAATAAACGAATAAGAATTGGTGGTATAACATATGTACCATCAAGCATGAAAGAGTTCATATAAAAAGACTTATGCAAAACTTAATAAAATTCCACTCCATCTTTCTTTCGAATATAATATTCCAAAAATGCAAAATGCGATGGAATGTTTGTTTTCTTTCCCTCTCTCTTTGAGGTCAACAACAGTTGTGTAAATTGAAGCATTGTTCTCTTGTAATGTTAGATTTACATTTTTATGTTGTCATTTTTTTACTGAATTGAAATACACGTAAGTTATATTGTTTAATATTCTGTTAAAGAGTTTACATTCCATTCCATTATTTATAGTCTGCCTCAAAAGTAACGAGAATGATATCATAAAAATGTTCTCATATAGAACGTATAAGTTACTATAAAAATTGCCCTTCTAAAATCGATGTAATATCTCTCCTTTTAATAATAAGAATCCAATCTTTTTTTCAGTTCAAAGTTCAACACATTTTTACAGTTTCCATTCTTTTGATCGATATATGTATTTCACATTAAATAACAAAAAAAAATTCAATAACAACAAGTCGCATACTGCACGGAAAAAGTGGAAACGTTGAAATGCTATATCCTAAGATGTTTCATAGATGCTATATTCATATATGCATTACGACCATTTGTTGAATTATAGCTTCTTAAAATGATGTTTCGATAAGTTCTCTCTCTTCTAAGTGATTCGATTAACAATTATTTCTACAATCCTACATTTTTGCAATCGAACGTTCAATTTTTTATTGCCATATTGCAGACGAGGCACATGGGTTTGAACTGTGACCTCCACGTATGCTTTCCACGATCTTTATTCTCACCAGTGGCCTAACATACATCCCTTAACCCTTGCATCGCTGGGGTTAATCATCTGCCAATGATTCTAGGGGGACACAAAGCCTATGTTATGTTATGGTTTTGCAAATCCATTTTGAGATTCGGCTCGCGGCCCACACCTAACTTTGCAAGAGGCGGAAGGCTAGTATATTCTCCGTTACACAACTTTTTCTCACCTCTCTTATCTGTTCTAAAGAGTTTGGTAATTTCTCAAAGGATCGAAATTCGTCTGGAGATCTTTTCGAAGCAACATCTTCATATCAATCTGTTCTTCAGACACTGAAGAATTCAAAAGGGTGTACTTCTTTCTTGCCACGTAAAACTTATTCACGTGCAATCTTCCGAAAGTTTCTCTCCGTGTCAGAGCACTTAGCAACTTCTTAATGTTTGAACTGCCGTGAAAATGCGCATACTATGGGATTGAAATCAAATTACTTTCCTTGTTCCGCTTTAAACGCGTCCTTCTTTTAACCCTGCCCTTCTATGACGCGTTAAAAATCATTCTCATTACTTTTGATACAAACCATGTACAAGAACTGAATCTGTTTGCAGTATCAAAAATTCAATCTTTGTTATCGTCTGCCTCTCCTTGAATCTTTCAGGTTTTCGCCTATTAATCTGTTATGGTGAACAACACCTGCATGGATAAAAAATAAATACAATAAGCAAAACATATGATTTCTATAATGATCGTTAGAAGCAATATATATATATATATATATATATATATATATATATATATATATATATATATATATAAACCTTTTAAAAGTTATTTTATTTAAAATTATTGCAAACTGTTATTTTAAATATATTTAAAAGTTTTTTGCAAAATATTTGTTAAATACAATCGAATCTCTATAGTACGAATTTTTCTGGAACTTTGAACATTTCACGATTTTTTTTTGTAAAATAAACTCTCTATAATGAAATCCATTTTCTATATAACAAACTTTTCCCTTTGTGATTAAATTTTTGTTCTCCCTTTTTGTAAAATATTTATGAAAAAATTTCAAGTTATTCTCTCTTTAACACATCTTATGGTGGTCATAAATCTTAATCTGGTTTTATTAGATCCTAACTCGCCGAGAGAAATAGAATTCTGGACGTTTCATCCAAGAAGTGCTACCTTTAACTCCCATTGACCAGTTCACTAGAAACATCTTCGATATCCTCTTTCACTTTCAGTGGAGTTGTCTCCGTGTTCTTATTATAAAATAATGTATGTTTAATATTACTTGTATGCTTTAAATTATAAAATCTCCTTTAAATTCAGATATTTTAGTATAAAATTATTTTCTTAATTTTGAAAATACAGTGAATTCTTCGACATTCTTTTTTTTTTGTTTTCTTTGCGGGTTTTCTTTCTTTCTTTCTTTTTTAAAAGGTAAGATATATAAAATAAACATATATTAATTCAAAAAAAGTGTGAATAATTTCTTTTCTTAATATACAGAACTTAGGAATTTAAAATTTGTTTTATGTGGTTAATAAAATATATTAAGAGATGATACCTCTATATAACGAATTTTCCGTACAACGAACTTTTTCCCGGGATTTAGCGACTTCGTTATATAGAGATCGGACTCTGTATTATACACTCATTTCCATAAATTAAGGATAATTCATAAACACACAGATATTGAACTCTAAAATAAAAATTTCATGTGTAGATTTATCACACTAATCTTGAAAAAGAATATACAAATTACAGGAAACCACCAGATGGCGCGGATAGTACGTCACAATGACGAGAATGTAAGAGAGGGATATATAGGGAATGGTGGCAAAGAAGTAAAATTGTTCACAAGCGCTTTAAAAGCCTTTCAGTGCAATAACCGCATATTCATGGCACAAAGGAAGCATTTGGATGATTTTTTCCTGGTAGAATTATTGGACGACTGGAATGTGGACGTACCCAGCTGGAAGTATCCGAGGAACTTGGAATCGCCCAGAGTGTCATCTCCAGGCTTTGACAACGATTCCAAGATGATGGTAATGTGAGTATATGTTACAGCACAGGTCGCCCCCGAGCTACAACGCCGAATGAGGACCGGTATATTTGGCAGTTACTGCCAAAAGAAACAGACGGAGCACAGCATCAGACCTGTCTCGTCAGCTCTCTTCAGCTACCGGTACGACCGTTTCAAGGCAGACTGTGTACAGACGCTTAGGGCACATCGGTCTATATACTCGTAAGCCTGTCAGATGTGTTCCACTTACCGCAACTTACTGTCGCCTGCGATTAACCTGGAGTAGAGAGGTGGTTCATTGTGGACACTACAACAGTGGTTTTGTGTGATGTTTTCTGACGAGTCCAGGTTTAGTTTGTAGTCTGATTCTCGCCGGACTTTAATATGGAGAGCGCCAGGTACACGTTACCACCAAGAGAACACCATTGAAAGACACCGTTACGGTGGTGCAGGATGGCTCGTTTGGGGAGAAACTATTCTTGGTTCCAGAACTGACCTGCATGTTCAGACTGTAACGATGACAGGCCACATCTATCGGGATGTCATTCTGGAACAACATGTACGTTTGTTTCGGGGTGCCATGGGTGCTGAATTTCTGTTTATGGATGACAATGCCCGTCCTCACCGTGCAAAAATTGTAGACGAATGCCTTCAATCGGAGGATATCACCCGTATGGATTGGCCAGCATACTCACCGGACTTAAATCCAATAGAGCATGTGTGGGATGTTCTTGGCCGACGAATTGCAGCCCGTCAACCCCCTCCCACCTGTCTACCGGAACTTCGAAGGGCATTGCTTGATGAGTGGTGTAATATTCCCCAAGATCAGATTGATAATTTGATACTCAGCATGCCTAGTTGTTGTAAGCCTGTATTGCATCGTCCGGGAGACATACTCCGTATTAACCATCATACTAACCATTTTATACTGTTTTTTGTAAATAGGTTCTCTTTTGAAATTTGCTCCAGGGAGTAAAAATGGCAATTTTTATTAATTATGTCAAACATGTAGCATCTTTTTTGCTCTTTACCTTTAGTTTAATAAATAGACTTTACAAAAAAGTCAAATTTGTTTTGCTTCTTTCTCTTTCTTTGCCTGAACTTTATTATCCTTAATTTATGGACATCAGTGTACATTTAAAAATTACTGAAATATATCAATATTCCCGGTAATATATCCTCGAACCGGGATCTACGTAACAAAATAAACCACTATGGGGAATTAAAAAAACGCAAGGAAATTTATAACTTTTAAAAATATTCTTAACCGTTTAAGCAATCATTTCGTGAATGTAAAGACATTCAATATTTTATATTATGTAATCCTGATAATTATAAATTAGTAAAAAGTTATGCATTGAACTTACCTTTTTTTCGTGGAAAAACGTAGAAGTCACTGATGAAATTCAGTTATGTCAAGAAATTTCCTCCATTTTCATACATGAAGACTTCCAGTTATTTATGTTATCAATTTCAGATTGCTTTTCCTGTAGGAACTTTGTCTTTCATATAGCTGTGACTTTGTGATTTAGAAAAAAAAGCAAAAGTTTTAACAAGTGCTAGTACACACCAATACAGTTTTCACCAAAGAATGCAAGGTCTGAAATGAGACGCAAATCACTCTTGCTCATTTCAAAGCGGTCGCTCCGTAGAAATTAAAAATTATTTCTGTGATGATTTGTCGAGAAGAGAATAATCATTCGTGCTAATGTAAACAGAAGAAGAAATCGTCATCAAATCTGTGTCACATTGAGTAAAAGGTGTCAGCGTCACCCCTGGTAAGTTGTTGATTGGGTCAACACTTCTATCACCATTATAATGTACGGGATAATGGCAAATTTTGAAAATATTAAAAAAGCAAACATGCATCTCATTTACTACACTGCAAACGAAATACTGTTGAGGGAGCACGAAAGGGTTGTAAGCATCTCCCACACGTACAGGTAACCAATCCAAAAATATTTCCACGGTTGCTTCAGCAGTTGTACACACAAAACCAGACCTTTTCTTGACTTCCAGGTTTGATGCATAGAAAAATTGGTAGAACAACAGATGCAGAAGTAATTTTGGAAATGGTGGTAGATCAGCTACGTAGAAGCATTCGAATTGTAGGCTGCAGTCTTGGTGTGCCACAATCCCCGTCCTGGTGGATGCAGAAGGGCGAAATGTTGTGTCAGGTACCTTTTTCACCGATACTAGGCAGTGATTGCATAACATTCTCGAGAACTTCACTCAAGGGCTTTTACAGAAGAGTGCAGCACGTCCAGGTTCGGCTGCAGCTGCTCCTTTTTACTTGGTGATTCTTTTATCGCATGGTATATTGCATTACAATAAACATATCTATTCGTTTATAACTCCCCACGAAGAGCAACAATGCTTCTCCTTCAATAATTGTAATTCTGAGCGATCATATACGAAGACATTATCTTCCTTCGGAACCTTGTTGAAAGCAAACACCAAATTTTTCCGTAACAGGACCCATCAGATTTGCTGAAGAATGTTTAAACTTAACTCCGCCGGTGTAATGTAATTTCCACTCAGTGAAGATCCATGTTATTTTATTCAAGAAGAAAGGCATTTTGTGGAGGTAGAATTTCCAAATAGAGGAATAAAGCTAATTAGTCCTCTATATAATCCCCTCAATCCACCAGATGTGCGATGTCTTGATTTCTGAAAGTCTGGCGTATGAGATTTCTGTCTGACGTTGAAGAAATATTCACAATACTTTCAACTGGAGTTATAGGGAATCGCAATTTGCGTATAATATTCCATAGTATTCTTAAATCTCTTTTTCGTCACTACTCTTGCATCCCCATTGAAGGTTGCTCTTTCAAGCAACTATTATACAAATATTTATTAAAATATCTTGTTAATCGTTTACGTTATACTTGTTTTTTCACGTATTCTAGGTATTATTGTATTGTTCCATGTTGCACATTTACATTTCATTTTAGACCAAGCATTTTATGATGAAAATTTGTTTTTATATGTACTACCACATCTTAAATATTTCCCCTTGTTTTCTAAATCAAAATGTTGTTATATTTCTCCACCTTCAGAGTAATTCTGCTTATGAATTGATCTCAAAAGAGGGAATAGGTCGATAAGTTTCATTCCATTCGCATTCTTTGTGTTACCAACATTGTGGAACTCTTACTGCACTTACATCAAGAATTACATGCATGTGTTGAATATGAATACTTTGGCAACTCTGCAAGAGTAACATTTAGTTAAATTTTGATTATGTTAAATTGCACAATAAAAGTACAAAATCAGCATCAATAAAATAAACTTACCACTATTTTTATGAAACGTTCTAAATTTTCAACCAGCTTCGTTAATTCTCAAGAACTTCCACACATTTCCATGAATATACACTCTGTCGCAAAAAAAATATATGCACCCAGAAGAAATTGAGCTACATTCACGAAATTTGGTATGCATGTAGTGTATATGAAAATAAACAAATGATTAAAAATTCAGAACAAAATATCATTTTATTAAGCGGTTACAGCTTGCAAAAAGGTTAAAAATCAGTAAGTAGTAAAGCCACCTCTGGCAGTTATACAAGCCGAAATTCGGCGTGGCATCGATTCAATTAGATCACTTATGACCCCCTGTGGAAGTTCCTGCCATAGTCTTTGCATCTGCGCAGTTAATTCTCCTGTATCTCGGGACGGCTGCAGTTGCCTTCCCAGCGCGTTCCAGACATGCTCTATTGGCGAAAGATCTGGTGACCTGGCAGGCCATGGTAGGACGTCATATCCTTGAAGACATTGTTGGAAGAGTCGCGCAGTATGTGGACGAGCATTATCCTGTTGATAAATGGCACCTGGGCGACTTGATAGCATGGGTAGCACAATCGGCGTTAAAATATCGTCCACGTATCTGCGAGCTGTCAAAGTGCCTTGAAGGACCACTAAAGATGATCGTGTGTCCCAAGAAATTGCTCCCCACACTGTCACGCCTTGTGAAATTGCTGTATGCCGCTCGACAATAAATGCCGGATCGGATCGCTGGCCGGTGCGCCTCCAGACACGTGTGCGGTGGTCATCAGCACTGAGACTGAATCGGGATTCATCACTGAAGATGACACGTCTCCAGTCTGTCACACTCCAAGTTGCACGAGGTCGGCAAAAATCCAGTCGACACTGCCTATAATGTGGGGTCAGTGGTAAGCGTCTTAGCGGACGTCGTCTCCTCAAGCCAACTTCGGTCAGTCGTCTCCTTATGGTTTCTCTTGATGGCACTGGATGTCTGGAAGGAGGTAAGTGGCGTTGAATCGATGCTAGCGACGTTGTTGGTGCCGAAGTGGCCACTCTTCTGATTGCACGATCCTCGCGATCATTTGTGTTCCTGGGACGTCCTGACCCTCCGCGACGGTACACTCTACCTTCTGTGATCCACTGTTGCCAACACCGAGCAACTACCATATCGCTCCGACCGAGGTGGCGGCCGATACGTCTATTCGACCAACCTGCTTCTCTGAGGCCTATTATACGGCCCCTATCAAAGTCCGTCAGCTGCTCGTACTGCCGCCGGTTACGTCTTAGAGGCATCCTAAGTCTCAATATCGTCTATCAAAGTCATCAGATTCGTTTGGATAGCCGTATGGCGCTCGTACTCATGCTTTTAAACTCTCCCAGTTGCGCAACTAATATGCGCATAGCACACTTAGCCTTGTCTTATTGGCTTCGAAATTTTAATCATTTGCATATCTCTTACCAGACTACATTCTTGCCGAGTTTCGTGATTGTAGCTTGATTTCTTCTGGGTGCATATATTTTTTGCGACAGAGTGTATTTCGATTTTTTTAAAATCTCATGTGAATCTCATTTTTTTCTTGTCATCGTGCTAAGTGTTCTAAACGATTGTTCTTGCTTTTATTTCAAACGACCTGCAGCCTTTTTTAGAATATTCCATCGTATTCAGGTGACCCTGCAAAAGAATCTTTTATTTTATTGAAACCATACTAAATACTCTCTAACGGAATATTTACTTTAAACTCAAACTGAAAAAAAATAACCTTACCCTTAATTCAAATGCGTATATTAAATTCCTATATTTTGAGAGCAGCCCTTTATAAATAAAATTTCTGCTTCTTTGATAATTTTCAGACGTGTTTTTTCCTCAGTCAACATTGTATTTATACTGTACTTTGCAAAAGACCTGCACGATATTTGCAATACGAGTGCTTTTGTTGGGCTCCGTCATGATTCTATTTCTTGAAACTGGAACACTTTACCAAATTTGTTTTTACAAAGACTCCTTAATACACCTTTGTGTCACATTCTTTTTTATGTAACATCACACCAGCTCGAATTTTGAAACTAAATTCAGAATAAATGGATTTTTGTTGGTGGTCACTTCTTTTAACGCATTTCATAAAACTCATTTTCCCTTTTTGTAATATTTTTTCTTGCTGTAGTCAAAGGATTTTCTCTAATTTTTTTAAAATTATTTTCTAATATTTAGAGTAATGACTTTTAATTTGATAATGCTGCCGGTTATCTAAAAATATTATCTTAGAGTTTCATCCATCCTTTTGTAATTTATATTCTACGTTGCATATAGGTGTATTTTCGTATTTCTTTTTGCACTTTTATTGAAATTTTTCATTGAAAAAAGTATGAAATCGTATGGGCTCCATTGTTTAAAATGCTTCCACTGTCGTAGAAATCAACATTTTTTTTATTTTTAGTTAACGCCGTATTTGACATTAAATTTTCATTTAAAATTATTTCTTTTTTTGTTTCACCTCTATAAGTACTAGTTTATTTTTCAATCTCAGTTTTAACTTCTAGAATCTAAGCTCAAAGAAGATTTCTTCAACGATTCGTTTTCATTGAGGATACTTGAATGAATCTGTAAAACAAGTAATAAAAAAAATTTATAAAGTCAATTCCTACTTAGGAAAACAAAGAAAAATTTTAGTTACTTTTTTTACATAATTACAATTAATAGAAATAGGTATAAACATATGACAGAATCACAATATTGAGTGTGGCAAAACACCTTTTACATTAACATAATTTTTTTTTTAATTCTTGATGTGTTTACGGACGTTTTTATACAACACTCTTAATTTCTTTTAAAAGGGCAATCTATAGGTAAAGAATCAGTTTCCTCCAGCGATCAACGAATATCATCATCGTCAACAAGGATAAGTAGCTTCCCAAGAACAATATTCTTTAAACTATTCTGTACAGAACAGAACTTTTTAAACCTTCTCTATACAACCTTCTCGTTGACGATACCCTTGTCAAAACTGGAGATGACGTTTCGATCAGTAAGTCTTAAATTACTTTGCAATATAGCCTAGAAGAAAATATGATAGCCGTATTTCATTTGTCATGATTAAACACTATCTTCAAAAATTACAGCAAATTTAGGAAACATACTGTTACGAATTTGTGGAAGGAATCCTAAAAAAGTGTAAATAATTTATATCTGGATACATAATACATACGTTCTAATGTATTAATTTTATGCTTAAATTATAATATTCGCAAGCAACGCCATTCCTTAAATTATAATTACGATTCAATGGAAACTTGGTGAAATGTTGACGATAAAGCCAAGGTGGCATGATTTTGTTTAACCATATGGGTAGCTTCTGAATATTACTGGAGAAATCTATTAATATTACGGTTTATTACGTAAGAGAATCTTTCAAGAAAGATCCGTGAAGACTATAAAGAGGGCTATTTGCTGAAGATGAGTTAGTATTGTTTTGACCATTGATTTGTCATTATTTTGGCTGTTGAATAGGACGAGTTGGTGCTTGTGAATAATCTCTAACATGCTTGTATTTTTGATACTGATAGTTGTGTCTGTGGAAGGTGTGAAAGCCTTCTGTGATTTATTAATCGAATTTTAGTGCTTTATCCTTATTTTTAAGGATTGTTTTCTACTATAAATTTTCATCTCTGCTGAAGAACTGTCTTGATATTTGGGACTGATAGATTAAAATTCTCGAGCTTCAATCTACGTAACAATAAAAAGTACTATGGGGGATTTAAAAAGACCCCAAAAAATTTATAATTTTTAAACATATACTTAACACTTTAAGCAATGATTTCGTGAATGTTAAGAAATTCAAGATTTTATATTATGTACCCCTGATAATTATATATTAAAAAAAATGTACGCTTTGAACTTACTTTTTTTTCGTGGAAAAGCGTAGAAATCACTAATAACATTCATATGTGTCAAGAAATTTCCTCCATTTTTACGCATCTAATTTCTATTTCCAGTTATTTATATTATCAATTTCAAATTGCTTTTCAAGTTGGAACTTTGTCTTTCATGTAGTTGTGTGGCTTTGTGATTTAAAAAAAAAAAGAAAAGTTTTAACAAGGGCTGGTACACGCCAATACAATTTTCATCAAAGAATGCATGGTCTAAAAAAACGTTCTTGCTCATTTTAAAGCGATCACTCCGTAGAGTGTACAACGTCCTTTCTGTGATGATTTGTCGTGAAGAAAATAAGCATGCACGTAAATGTAAACTGAAGAAGAAGAAATCGTAAGCAAGTTTGTGTCTTAGTGAGTAAAAGGCACCTACGTCTTCCCTGGTAAGTTGTTGTTTGGGGCAACACTTCTATTAGTTATAATGTACAGCATAATGGCAAATTTTAATAATATTAAAAATAAAACAAGCATTTCATTTACTGCACTACGTACGAAATACCGTTCAGGGAGCATAAAGATATTGTAAGCATATCTCACACTTACAAGTATCCAATCCGGAAATGTTTTAGTGGTTGCTTCTGTAGTTGTACGAAACCGAATCTTTTCTTGCTTCCTCAGTTTGATTCAGGTCATCGAAAAATTGGCAGAACAACAGATGTAGAAGGTATTTTGGAAACGGTGGTAAATCAGTTAATTAGAAGCACACGAGTTGAGTTGTGGGCTGAAGCCTTAGTGTGCCACATTCCACGACCTGGTGATTTCTGAAGGGGCGAGAGGTTGATACCTTTTTTCACTGATACAAGGCATTGATGCAGAATATTCTCGACAACTTCGTCAAATGGCTTTTACGGAAGGGTGCAGCACGACCAGGTTCGGCAGCAAATGTTTTTTTTCTCCAGTGATTCTTCTATCGCATGAGATCACATCTGTCCGTTCATAATTTTCAAAGTGGGCAGCAATGTTTCTCCTTCAATATTTGGAATCCAGTATCCTGGAAACTGTATCTTCTGTCGGAAACTTGTTGAAAGCAAATGCCAGATTTTTACGCAACAGGACTCGTCAGACTTGCTGAAGGTTGTTTCAACTTCTCCGTCGGTGTATGTAGTTCCCACACAAAGAAAAGCCATGTTATTTTAGTCGAGACGGGCGGCATTATGTAGACGTTAATTTTCCAAATCGAAGGATAAAGCTAATTGATGCTGTACATAATCCTCTCAGTCCACCAGATGTGGCGTGTCTAAATTTCAGAGAGTCTGGTGTATGATATTCTGTCGACGTTGGAGACCAATTCGCAATACTTTAAACTGGAGTTATAGGGAAAGTTCGCGATTTGCCCATAATATTCCAAAGTATTCTCCAACCTCTTTTTCGTCGCTATTCTTGCTTCACCATTGGAGGTTGCCTTTTCAAGCAACTACTATAAAAATATTTATTAAAATATCTTTTTAATCGTTTACTTTATACTTGTTTTTTCCACGTATTCTAGGTATAGTGTATTGTTCCATGTTGCACATTTACATTTCACTTTAGACCAAGCATTTTTTGTTGAAAATTGATTTTTTATGTACTACCACTTCTTAAATATTTCCCCTTCTTTTCTAAATAAAACTGTTTTTATACTTCTCTGCACCTTGATAGTTGTTCTGCTTATGAATTCATCTCAACAGAGTAAATAGGTCGATGAACTTCCCTCCATTCCCATTCTTTGTATTACCATCTCATTGTGGAACTCTTACCGCACTCACATCAAGAATTACATGCATGTGTAGAATATGAATACTTTGGCAACTCTGCAAGAGTAACATTTAGTTAAATATTGATTATGTGAAATTGTACATTAATAATACAAATTCAGCATCAGTAAAAAACACTTACCTCTACTTTTATGAAACCTTCTAAATTTTCAACCAGCTTCGTTAATTATCAAGAAATTCCACACATTTCCATGAATATATTTTGATTTTTTTTAAATCTCATGTGAACCTCATTTTTTTCTTGTCATCTTCCTAAGTGTTCTAAACGATTGCTCTTGCTTGTATTTCAAACGATCTTTGCTCGCCTCTTTGGAATATTCCATCGTATTCAGGTGACCCTGCAAAAAATCATTTATTTTATTGAAACCAAACTAAACACACACACAAACGGAATATTTACTTTAAACTCAAACTGAAAAAAAAATTAACCTTACCTTTCATTCAAATCCGTAGATTATATTCCTATATTTTGAGAGCAGCCCTTTATAAATGAAATGTCTTTTTCATTGATCATTTTCAGATGTGTTCTTTTTCCTCGTCAACTTCATCATAATGTAACTGTTCATTGAGAGTGTTTTGTTCTTTTCCGAAGAACACAAATCTGTATTTTCCAGACTCTCAAGGAATGTTGTGCGCAGAGAGAGAGAGAGAGAGTAGAAATTTGATAAGTTTCTCGCTTACATCACTTCTTTATATTTGATACTTTAGTTTCAATTATTTATTTTTTTTCTTAAAGTACCTGTGGTCTTTGAAATTAGAAAGTTCTTTTTCGGAAACATTTGTTTGTCTTTCCTTCTTTTCCATTAAAAATGATTTTAGTGTTCTTCCAGTTGTCTAAATATGTAATTAAAATAAAATCCCTAGTCAGTTTGGGTCATTTGAGATTAATTTCAAGCTATTGATAAGCAATTATTTCATCCACTCTCTATTATCGTATTATTTTCATTTCTCCAATAAATATAAAGTATTTATGTATTTCACCTTCCGAAATGATTCGTTTTGTAGTCTTATTCTTAGAGAACTTCCTATAAATTAATTTCTCATAATGCTTCTTTACTTTAATGCTTTTTAAAAGTGTATGTGAAAATCCAAGGATCAATTTTGTTGCTTTTAATAGTTTTTTCTTTGTTGTCTGTTTCATGTATTTGTTCTCTCTTCTAGTGTCATAATTATTTCTAAATTTTTGTGCTATTTGCGTCTGACTCAACATTTCAATGAATATGCGTTCTTCTGTCCTTTTTTGTACAATACAAATATTGAAATAATCTATGTTCTAATTTCCAATCATTTTTTTTTCTTTCTTTTGCATTCAATTTTTACGTTGATGCTTTCTATATTTTTGTAATAATGATATGTGATACCTTTTAATCCTTTGAAATAGCTCGAATCTTGAAACTAAAGTCAGAATAAAAGGATTTTTTGTTGGTGGTTGCTTCTTTTATCGCGTTTCATAAAATTCATTTTCCCTTTTTGTAAAATTTTTTCTTGCTGTAGTCAAAGGATTTATCACTAATTGTTTAATTTTTTAAAATTATTTTCAAACATTTGGAGTAATGACTTTTAATTTCATAATGTGCTGCAGGTTATCTAAAAATACTATCTTAGATTTTCATCCATCCTTTTTATAATTTTTATTTTACGTTGCATATAGTTGTATTTTCGTATTTCTTTTTGTACTTTTATTAAATATTTTCATTGAAAAAAATTATGTAATGGTATATGCTCCATTATTTAAAATTATTCCGCTGTTGTATGAATCAACAATTTTTTTTATTTTTATTTTTAGTTAACGCCGTATTTGACATTAAATTTTGATTAAAAAAATTTTTTCTTTGGTTCGCTTCTTAGTTTATTTATTCTGGTTTATTTTAAATATTCCTGGTTTTATTTTTCAATCTCAGTTTAAACTTCTAGAATCTAAACTCAAAGACGGTTTCTTCAACGATTCTTTTTCATTGAGGATACTTGAATCAATCGGTAAAATAATTAATATTTGGTTTGGTTTGTTAGTCATCATAGCTTAGAGAAGTGAAGAAATTCCCTCATAAATCTTTTTTACCACTAAATGAAACTTGCCTGTACTTCAATAGCACGATCACATATCATGGATAACTGATTTGAAGTTCCTCATATTTTCCATGAAATCTTCAGTTATCGTACCATTGAGCATCTTTACTGTGTAAAGATTTTCTCATCATGTGCGCCTTTTTTTTTTTGGATGAAAGATTTTCGCCAAACATCAAGTGTTTTTGTGTTTGCAATCCATCAAGCGTGTTGTCAATTGTTGTTTTCAGCAGATTCAGAGTTTTAAAATGGGTTTAGGGGTCTCAGATAAACCTATTAAAAGAATTACATTTATTATTTAGGTTGTTGTTTCAGACAAATTATAATTTATTATTTTGTATACAAGTCTAAATTTAACAAAACAAAAAAAAATACTTACATATAAGCCAGCAAAAGTTCAATCAATCTCTTCCTTGTCTCATTATTTGATGACATATTTCCAATAGTTCCCTTTTTAGGCAGGTTTGCAGCTTTAAAATTTAGAAATCCGTTTCAGAAAATTGCTTGTTCCTTTCTTCTATAAAAAAAAAAATCTTAAATGTTCTTTTTGTAATCAAATCATAGTTAATAGGTAAACTGTCCTCTCAAAACCATTTGGACATTTAGAAAGATAAATTTTAATATTTTATACATCGCCAATGATAAACAATGATTTTCCTCCACCAATAATCTATTATTTTTTCCAACGGTATATAAGTCCGAAACTTGCTCGTCAGAAATTTCTTTGTCAAATTCTGTTCACAAACTGACTTTTTTTCATATTGTTACTTTTATAACCTTTCTTTTAGCCACTGTCTTAGAAATATGTTAAAGTTCTCAAAACAATGGTATTCTGTAAATGTCAGATTTTTATTGAAATTGTGTTTGGTGATATTTTTATGAATATTGGTTTTTTTTGTAATTTTTTGACTTTCTTTTGCTTCCACATTAATGTAAGCAATTTTTTACTTCTAAATTTCCATCTTATGTCGCTTTTGACTTCACTGTTTATTTCAATTATAGATTATTAGGGTTAGAGAACTAGCCCAAGAATAGAATTATTTTCTTTTGATGAATTTTTCATTCATTCATTGTATATAATTTTTGTCTTAACCGTAAGATTTTCCTTGATTAAAAAATATTTCGGAATGTCTTTAATAAATGGATTTTCTTGAATTCGTATTTCCTCCGTTTTGTGAATTCTTTTCAGTTTGCGTAATTCTGCAGAATTCTCCAGAAAAGCTTCTCAAACATTCCATCCATCGATCTGATGTTTTTTTTTGGGGGTGTAATTGTCCTCCCATCGAAAGCGGTTTTTGTGTCCATCAATCTTATATTGATAAAGACTCTGCTAATCTATAATTTGGTCTATTCCAACACCATCAAATGAGTAAAACAGCTCATTTGTCGTTGAACTTTTGAATCCAAAAAATAATGTTCTGTATTTCACTGTTCAGCAGTGATTTATTTTCAATTTTTCTTCGCTTCAAGAAAACTATCGAAGAATCTTCGACAAAATTCGAAATCGAAAGCAAAGTCAAGTATTCCTTCATGGCTCAAGTTCCGTAGAGACCATGAAGGTGAAAGTCCCCATGCCCACCGGATCTAGCTCAGTGAAATGGCAAGGCTCTAACAGGCGTTGAATGTTAGGCCTCACCCTGCTGAGATGATCGAAAGAGACGGACAGATGGAAAGGTTTGGAACTAAACACCTTTTCCATCTTGGACGTTGGGCTGTCCGTGTCCGTCTCGTGGGGACAGCACAGCAGCTCCCATAGAGTGCGATAAGTTCGCCGTCTGCCCTTGGAGACACGAGACCAGGTGCCCTGGAGCCTTTCTATGGGAGCGCTGGAAAGAGCGGAGAGGATGGCAACCTCCGAGTGCACGTTTCGCATTTGGTGGAGGATGGAGGCGATGTCGATGAAATGCGAAACGATGCGGGCCCTAAGCTTTGGGCAGGACTGTGCAAGGATGGTACGCACAGTCCATTCCGACAGGTGCTTAAAAGTCACGCTGTCGGGCGACTGTTCGGCCTCGGGAAGGGATAACCCGAGCTCCGAAATGTCGCAGCACCCGAAGGCCGCGGCATCCAAGAGCGTCAGTTGCTCCGCATAGACCGTGGCCTTCACGTCAGTAAAAAAAGCGGCGGTGGGCACCCGGACGTGAGGGACGGGAACGAGTGCGCGTTTCAACCAGTACCATGCCTTGAGGGCCATGGTATCGCACTGTATTTCGCTGGTTTTCTTCGAACAAGCAAGGTGTTAAAAGGATGTTTTCTCGAGTTCTGAAAAGAACTGTTTTTTTTGTTTTTTCTGTAATAAGCTGATCGCTTTATCAGTAGAAAAAACGGAAGATGATCTTCTAAAAGTATCTCGTTATAACGAAATTATATCAAACAAGAAAGAGAAACGCTTTTGATGCTTAAAACAAGGCACAAAATGAGACAAATGGGAAGATGAAACTTTTAACAATTGTATTTGTACATTCTTTTCTTCCATTGTTGTAACATTAACAATTAAATGTAAGGTTTCTGTTAACAGAACTTGATTGTTCTGCTCTTAAATTTTTGCAATTTGTTGTGTTATCGTAACAATACTTTCATTTGACATTGTTTTGAATTATTAAGTATTATATATATATATATATATACAGTCGACTCTCTATAATTCGAAGAAATATCAAGAGTTCGAATTATCAAGAGAGTAGAAAAAATCTTCCAAAATACACGAAGAGAAATTTTTTTAACACATTTAAATTTGGAACTATGTAAAAGAAAACAACAATTGTATATATGTATAATAAAATCATTTTAAAAAGTACACATTGTGCCGTATAATTATTATACAAAAAATTAAAAGTCCTGCATTATAAGAATACATTTAGGTATTAAAAAAAAATTTTTTTAATATGCATACTGTGTGCATTACTAATTTTGTGACGAAAAAATTAATTTCGTTTTTGTTTCTTTTTTGTTTTAAGGAATTCAATCTAACTTTGTCAATAGATTTTTCTAAAATAAATGACGTTTAAAAACATCTGCATCACCATGATTTGGAAGGAAAAAGTTGCGTAGTTTGATTAGTCACATTTTAGCTTCTGCCAGATTTATTGAGTCAACTCACTCCGATTTGTCTTCTTGACTTTTATGTGTTACTGTGGTCCAAAGCTAGATGGTCATCAAAAGGGCTATGTTACAGGGAAGACACGCAGAAAGAATACAACACAAAACACGAAAATTCAAACCTGTTTGCTATAGGACTCTGCATTATACTGAGTGTTCTAATTGTCTAGAATTATATAAAAAACTTCGAATTACCGCGTTTTTGTCTGGCAAGCCGCAGATTTTACTTCGAAATACTGATTGTACCAAAACGTATTGTTTTAGTTTGAAGTATCAAGAGTTTTTCTAGGAACTGAGCATATACTTCGAATTAGTTAGAGGTTTGAATTAGCGAGAGCTCACTGAAATAATTATAAGAATTTATAATTAAGAATTCTTTTAAAAATATAATCTTGAAATTTTTAGTACGACTAAAGGTAGCTGTGATTTTAATTCCAAAGTTATTTACAGACAGTTTTAGTGATACCTATTTAACTCTTATGTGGTCAGAATCAATTATTCTACCTTGGAATTTAAACATCCAACAACCTTCAACTTCCTATAGAACAACTTCTCAGTGGACTACGTAATTTCTTCTTAATTCTCAATTCATATATTGAGTGACTCTCAAACACTTGTGGTTAACACCGCGTCACAAGTCGCTGTCCTCTTCGTTCCCTTTGATCAGTGACCTCACACTTTCTGGGGGAATGGGACTGTTCATTGGAGCCTCTCTTTGTGATTGAGAGAATGTTTCTATTTCTTACAAGTACCCCCACCTTTAACTTTTGAAGGTTCAATATAATATATGAAATATATATTTTTAAAACAAGGAGAAAAAATCGAATCAAAAGAGAAAAAGTTCGTTAAATAAAAAATGCATTTCGCTATTCGGAGGTTATTTTACGAAGAAAACAGCAAAATGTTCTTGGTTCAAAGAAAAAGTTCGCAAAATAGAGGTTCGTTACATGGAGGTCCGTCCGTATTTAGTATAAACTTTTTTTACTTTCAATCCAAATTAAATAATAAAGCAAGGAAGTAACAAAACGAAATAGGTTATATAAGAATTTAGATAAAACTTAAAGAAGCTCTTCAGTGGAAATTATTCAAAAGGTCCTCTTAAAGTATTTATCTATACTTGTCACCATACACTAGGTGATAACTGTTATCTCGTTAGAGAAAAAAAATGAAAATGACTCAATATTTGGATCCGGTTTGTCTCTTTTACAAAATCTTAAGTGACATTCTAGTAGGCGAAATATCGATAAACAAAAGATGACTGAAATAATGTCAAAATAATTTTTTAACAAAAGAAAAATGACCTGAATTGAAAAAAAAAGCTGACATGGGAGCAAGGAATCATCATTCACTATTAATTCATTTTCATAGATTTCTCTTTTTACCAGATAAACAACTTCAATGTTTATCTGTTTTTTTTTTTTTTCATAAGGTTTGTACAAAATTTTCATAGCACAAACCTTAAATTATATCAACCCTTTTAAGGGTTAAAAACTGATTTTCATACATGTTTGAACAATTTAGAATGTGTGTGTGTGTGTGTCTTGTAACAAATATATTTCAATTTCTTTATTTTTAACCTCAGTGAATACAGTTAAGTGAAACAATCATGATAATTCATTCGGGGAAAAAAAGCACAGAAAAATTGTAGTTACATTTGAAATATAAGATAAACCTATGGATATTCGAGGACAGAACCCGCGACGCTAGGCTCTGTAGCCACGTAACATAACCACTGGACAAAAGTGATCACCCCGGCCAGGAGGCTGTTACTCTCTTAAGTAGATACCGCAGCAAACTAAAAAGTCCCTGATTATAAGTACTTATTGTGCTCAAATTAATATAATTAAGACATGTTTGTTCAGATATATTGTAATTACTTTTATGAATTTTTTTAAGATCATTTACCTCAATAGGTTGCAGAATGTGCCCTCTTGGTAACTCATAATGTGTAGGCAATATTCCAGATCCTGCCAAGTGTTCTTAAATATGTCTTTTGTGTTAGGCTGCCTGTTTCTTTAACAATTTCATACCATCACTTTTTCTGGATCCTGACAGACAGCAGAAGCTCCATCAATATTTGAAAAATTGGCCAAAAATTATGGACAGTACTGGTCTAGATATTTTATCTAAATTAGTTAGGCTTGGTCAGAGGAAACAAGTATGTCTCTAGTGGATTCCATCACATGTGGGTGTGCCTGGGAACGAAGCTGCTGATGAGCTGGCTGGTAGGGGATGTGATCTCCCTAACCCCAGTGCCACTGTCTTAACCCATACGGAAATTCCTTCCTTCCAAAGAAATAAAATGAATTTGACTTGGCGAAACCCTCCTGCTCACCACTGGTACGCAGCTAAGAGTCCTGGTCTATCTATACAGTGCAGGAGTTCCAGGGCTCATCAGACGGCCTTGGCGCGCCTTAGAAGTGGTCACCTGCACAGTATGACTTTTGTGCAGGGGGTAAAATCTTTCTTTACCTGTCCCTGCTCTCTCCCCTGCTCAGCTTCTAGACTGCTGGGGTATTTCCCTGCGACAGTTGTATCAAGAGCAAGACCTGGTGTGTGAGACTATTATGCGGAAAGGTCAAATGGACTTGGTGTAGGCTTTCCTGCTCCAAGGGGATTGTAAACAACAACAACTTTATTGATTTTCTGTCAGGAGGGTTGCGAACATAGCTATGTCGAGATTTATACTGAATATTAATGGGCAAATTCATTGCGTGAAACCAAAGTACACAATGGGCTTTTCTTGAATCAACACCAATTCGATCGAAAATTATGTCTTCCTTACAAATGTTTCTCTGAGTCACTCGTGTAGGAGCCCTCCTATTACACCAAAAGCTGACCTATCTAGTGATACAAAAGTTGCATTGTTATATTAAATGGTTATTTTGTAATGAATTTTTTTATAATCAGGCTTTGGGCTCACTCGATATAATATCCAATATTATTGTTTAATTGTAGGGAATAGCATGCTTACTTGGAATATTTATATTATAAATTTTAAAAAAAAATACTTTACTCAACAAGTATAATGAAAATTAGATTGATGGCATTTTTAACATTTGATTTAATGAGGCTGTACTTGAAAATGAAACATAAAATTTATTTTTCAAAGTTGAATTTGTAAAATTAAAAAAGATTAGTAATATTCCATTAAGCAACTTTTTAGTGGTGTTTTCAACGAATTATTTATAACAGCCTACATCAACTGTATATTTAAATCTATTCAATTCCTACTATTAGAGAGAGCTCATAGTCTCTCTATATATATCTTGTTCAAATTTTCACTCGTTAATAAAATATATTTTAAAGTGCTCATGTGAGCTGAAATTTTCTATACACGATTGTTTTGGGTGACAATATGATAATTTAATTATAATTAATTGACTGAAACTAATTATTTAAAGAATTACAAATGCAGTCATGTTGGCTTCATTTTTAGCGACTTGGATAAAAACTTTAAAAAATTTTCTTTCTCACGTTTTAAAGCCTTTAGTTGAACTGAAATTTTATGTACACAATTGTTTTGG
Source organism: Trichonephila clavipes (assembly GCA_019973935.1). NCBI lineage: Eukaryota > Metazoa > Arthropoda > Arachnida > Araneae > Nephilidae > Trichonephila > Trichonephila clavipes. The sequence goes on along the minus strand of BMAU01003263.1, from coordinate 13,524 downwards.
ATGACAGTACGATACTTTAATGATAATTAATAAAAATTGCCACTTAATAATGTGATTCTGTCATATGTATATACATATTTATATTAATTATACTTATTTGATAAAAAGTAACTAAAATAAAAATTTTCTTTGTTGATCTAAGTAGGAATTGACTTAAAATTTTTTTTTTATATATATTACTTGTTTTTGTATGTCTTGCACAATAAATTCAGAAATTTCTCGAGAGTATTACTGTCACAGTTATTCATATCAACAATGAAAATGCTAAGTTCTAAAGAAGAAATCAAAACTATTGTCCCTTATTATTGGATTACCATATCATTGCACAAAAAGATAATTTCGAATACATTTAAAAGCTTACATATTAAAAAGTTACAAATTTTTATATGATAATTTAAATATAGGCAAAACAGCGTTGTTTAAGATAACACAAAATATAATTTATTTACAATATTTGATACAAATAAGAAATTCATTCAGACAACTGGTCCATTACAGAATTTGTATTCAGACTACGAGATGAAACTGTGGTTATGTCACTCAAGGATGGTATTGATACATCTGAAAGATTTTCTTTTGGTGGTATTTCAACATGTGATGATGGTGGATTTTTTAAGGTGTGCTTACTTTTGGAAGATTTTGATTTGGAACTATGAACAGCACTTTTCTGAGATGCACACACATTAGAACGTTTTTCATCTAGTGAAACAATACTTTCCACAGGTTCTTCATTTACTTTTGAAGACTCACTTATTTCATTTGAATTTTTCCTGTTGTCTTTACCTCTTGGAGAACTATAAACCTCACTTAATGTTAGTGATTGAACATCTTTATCAGTTGATGCATCACTCACTGATTCCAAATAACTATTAATGTCCCCTTTTCCAGCAGAGCTGCCTTTTTTAACAATCTTCTTGCTGTTGTAACTACTTACTGATGAAACAGATTCAAAATCATCTGATTTTACAGAAGATACATCAGATCCAATAAGTACTTTTTTCCATAACTTTTTGAATAGAATGTGTTTCAGTTTTAGAATGGCTTTTCTTACTGGATAACTTTTCTATAGATGTTTTTGACGATTTCAGAGTCACCTCAGAATCTGATGAAAGTATTTGTTCTGAATGCAATGATGTATCCGATATAGGAAAACCAAGATCTTGCTGTCGTTCATGAATTTCCGATATGTCATCTGAGATACTTTTACTTTCTTGCATCGGTTTATCAGAAAGATTTGTTTTAGGTAAAGATTTATATTCACTGCTAATAATAGATTCTTGTATGCTTTGGTCATGAATTGTAGACAGATTTTCAGACATAATATGACTGGTATAAGCAGATATTGAAGTATTTTCCTTTAATCGAATCTTTTCACTGTCAGTTCTAACAGATATAGTTGGAGATTTCTGTTCAACATGTATAATATCAATTGAACGTGTTTGAGAATAAGTACTTTTCTTTTTGGATAATCTTTGTTCTTCAACATCTCTAGATTTACTTTTATTTAAATCTTTCAATGTTTTATGCCCTGATTCCCTTAAAAATGCCTCTACATGTTTTATATAGTCATCAGATGTGGGTACTTCAGACTTATGTGTTTCTCTATAATTTGTCTCATGAAAAGCTCTATTTGAATGGGTTCTTTTGCTATAATTATCACATACATCTTTATACACTTTCATTACTTTTGATTGAGTTTCTGAGAACTGCTTAGCAGCAGTTAGCTCATGAAAGTTTTTGAAACTTCTAATTTTAGTTTGAACAGGCATTGTTTCATGCTTTTTTTGTGAGCTGTATTGTTCAGAGGGAGCATATTTTTCTATACCAGAACTATTCCTTGATTTTAAACCATTTGTTTTACTAGTTGAAGGCTTGTTCTCACTGAACTGTGAACTCTTTTTTAAGATCTCTGTGATAACTGGTTGTACAGCACTATCAGCCTCTTCATGTACATCAAGCATTTCTAAGCATTCCCATAATCTAAAAAATATTGAAAATTTTTGATACAATAGTATTATTTAGATATTATAATGAATTATTAAGAAGAAATTTAAAAAGAAACAAAAGATATTTCTAACATATACAGTTGCTCTCTTTTTTTTAAATAAATATGGTTGCCATTTTACTTTCTTTCTCATTAATCCAATACTGATTTATTTTGATTCTGAAATCTGCCCATTTCTGAAAAATGGAAATGCCATTAATTTTAAGATTTCAGAAAACCACAAGTATAAAGAGAGAATGCTAATTTAAGACAGCAGGTATTTTCAAAAGTTTTGAGTTTCTTAGTTTATCCAAACTTTTTTTTGTATGTTTGAAACTATTTCCATGTTAACACAAATTGCGTTCCCTCACCTTCAAAAATTTGTTTAAATTTAGATATTTAAATTAGTACATTTTTACACAGTTTTATAAATTAGGACACTACAAAACTCTCCTGAATTTAAGTTTAATTTAAATTGTTAGTTTACTCTTGAAATTATACTTTTTTTTCTCTAACTTCTTTCTACATACTGAAATTAATATTACATGCCTAATTATTCATGCAATATGTCTCTGATATTATCATTTCAAGGTTTCATACAAACAGTCAAAAAATTAAAAATTTTCATTAACAATGATTGTAAGAGTGTTCTAAATTTAATAGATATCCCGTTTAGAGAAATGGAACTATTTTGTCAAGATTTTATAATTGCTATATTTTAAACAACACAACAGTTATCTTAAAACAAAACTATATTATTAAAATGTTTTGGATAAAAAAAATTAATTTATAACAAATTTAGTAAAATCAGCTCTTATTTTTTTTTTTTCAAATCAATTAAAAATTCAAGTACTTTATTTGATATTTATTTCCCTTGTCAACATTCAAGATACAAATAAAATATTGTTACTACAGTTTAAACTTCAATTTAATGAGCTATGGTGACAGAAATGTGAAACAAGAATTGTGTGTGTTTTCAGATTTAATATAGAATGATTGTGTATTTAACTTTTGATGCAGAGTGAACTAATGCTAGAACTAATTCATTTTCAAAAAAACAAAGAGGAAACATACTTAAAAGTTAAAATTTTTTCTAGATAATAGATATAATTATAGCAATTTTGAATAAACTTTGCATAAATAAATTTATACATCAAGATCATATTATAAGGCAGGAAAAAAAGATAAAACCATGGCAACTTTACGGCAATTTTGACTGGCCAATTAAAACATGATTCTACACATTAACTTATCTTATCTTAAATTTGAAACTTTTAATGTGGGTACTTTTTAGAATGATCAAATATGTCGTATGTTTAGGAGATTTTAAATTTTTAAAATTTTCAATGAATAATTAATCAAGATATACTGTCCCCGTATGGTTCTCAAAGCTGTGGCTAATGGCAGACATAAATCTAACCCCTTGCCATGATGAATTTCGTGGGCCTCGATCTGACACCATTGAAAAGGTGGCATTAGAAACAAAACACAGTAAAAATTCAGGAAAATTTATAATACTTACATCTAAATCATCATAAATATAAGAAATTTTTAAAAATTAGCAATACATGATTTTAAACTAAATGACAGTTCGAATTAGTGCAATTTCCATAAAGCTTAACAATAATATGAATTAATATAAATTAACAACCTATGTTTCACAAAAGTATCCATTTGAAGTCATTGTTATTTTAGGGTATAAATAATAAATAGAAAGGTAAAAACTCAGAATTTCAATTAAAAAAAGATATGTGGATATTATTGTAATAATCAAATTAATCGTAATCGTTTTGTTGTATTGCTAGTTAAACATCTGGCAACACCTTTAGTGTTTACCTTTTCTACTGTAACGCTTGCTGTGTGCTTCGTGCTTAGAATTTTATTTACTTAATAAATCTTTTAATTCCTACTGCATAGTATTTCTGCAACAGGTTATAGGCCCAGGAATCGCTAAAATTTGTTAAGTGTTAAGTTTTTTTTTAAAAAAATTCTAAGTAAAATACCGCGTGTATTTGTTAGGCCTAAGCATGTGTACAGACTGAGATGGAATTTAAAGCTCATATTGAAAAGCTTGTAGGAGCTGCCAACTGGAGCAAATGGAAGCGGCAAATCGAACTTTTTGTTGCGACATCACGATGTGCATGATGTGTGTGGAGATCGGAAATGCCCAAGCTTACCGGCCGAGGCTTCATCTGAAGCGGTTGCCGCACATGTGTGAAAGCGCAGAAAGCTTTTATTAAGGACGACTTCCTTGCCCAACTGATTCTAGTGGGCAATATACGCCGAATTGACATCGATATGCGACACAGCTAACTGTGTGTGGGAAAAGTTGCTGTCGGTGTATGAACAGAGCTCCGGGCAACAGCCGGATCGTTTAATGGAGAAGTTTTTCCACAATCATAAAGAATTGGAGGACGATATTGTAAGCCGTATTGCAAAGCTGCAGCGAAACTTCAGTGAGTTAAATGATGAGCTAAGGTGTGTTGCTAAGACAACATTGCCGGATCTTCTGCGGATGAGCAGAATCATGTCCACACTGCCCTCAGAATACTTCGAGTTTAAGAGTGTGGGGGGGAGTCGGTTCAATAGAGGAGAGATCAGTCAATAAATTGACTGAAAGACTTCGACTTATTGAAATGAGGCTACCGTCCAAGTCAGCAAATTCCACTACCCTGGTTGCTACTAGGAAGAAAATTTTCAAGAAACCTGAGAGGAAATGTTCGTGTGTCGTAAACCGGGTCATCTTGCCAAGGACTGCTGGAAGAAAGAAAGCAAACTAAAAGTTGATGGTGATGCTTTTGTGTGTACTGTGGAAGGTGTTCTAGAAAGTGAAGTGTGGATTGCCGACAGTGGAGCATCAGCTCACATGACAAAGCACAAAAATTATTTTGTGGACTTCACTCAATTCAACTCACCTAAGCCAGTATATGTGTGAAATAGTGATGGAGTTATAGCTTATGGACATGGAACTGTAAATATTGAAATAAGGATCAATAACAAATGGGAGAGGCATCATCTGACAGAGGTGTGGTATGTTCCTAACATCAGTAGAAATCTATTTTCCATCAGCCAAACCTTAAAAAGGGTTTCAAGTTCCAAGCATCAAAGATGAGTGCTCCCCCTGGAGAGATCACAGAGTACGCATGAAAGGTGTGTAAGAACTGTGCAGGGCTTATATGCGTTAGAAATGCGTGTTCTTCATCCAAAAATATCTGCTGAAGTATGTGTTGCCTCAGCAGACCAATCCTTACAATTGTGGCATGAAAGACTGTGTCATCAAAACAAGGCTCATGTTAGGGATGTACTGAGAAAATATCAAATAAAAAATGATGTGAAAGACAGCAAAATATGTGATGGATGTTGTTATGGCAAACTATGTCGTCGTCCCTTTGGAACAAGGAAACAAAGGGCTACAACACCAGGAGATTTGATAAATATAGATGTATGTGGTCAATGAGCAACAGTCTCTAGGTGGTGCTCAATTCTATGTTGGTTTCAAAGATGATTTCACCAAATACCGTCGGGTATTTTTTATGCAGTCCAAGAGTGAAGTTTCTAAGTGCCTTGAAACACTTCTTAAAGCGAAAAATGCTGGGCATATGCTCAAGGAGGTGCTAAGTGATGGTGGAGGAGAGGTTATAAATTCAACAGTGAAGAGTATTCTTGAAAAATTCGAATCTCTTCTCGTATGTCTATGTCTTATACGCCTCAACAAAAATGGAGCTGCAGAACGTGAAAATAGAACTATTGTAGAATGTGCAAGATCTATAATTTATGCTGCAAATCTTCCTTTGAAACTGTGGGCAGAAGCAGTAAACACGTCTGTTTATGTGTTGAACAGAACAGGGCCAACATCAGTTAAAGACAAAAGTCCTTATGAACTGTGGTTTTCAAAGAAGTGATCAGTATAGATCACCTGCGTGTATTTGGAACGGAGTGCTTTGCCCATGTACCTCAACAAAAGAAGGAAATGGGACAAAAAGAGTGTCAAAGGAGTTTTGTTGGCTACAATGGTGAAAAAGATGGTTATAGGATATGGATAAAGATCAGAACAAGGTTATCCTGAGTTGAGATGTGATATTTCAAAATGAAAAATCTAGCTGTATTCCTGATGTATCTTCTGATATTCAAAACTCAGATATGGAAATAGTGAAGAAGCCTCTTCAAACACCAGACCCAGGTGTGGGAAAAGAAATAGAGATACCATTTAGTGCTGAATATGGAGAAAGAGAAGAGATCTTAGCCGAGCAGAATTTTGCGTGACAGGTCCATATTAAAGATGCCAGCCAAATTTGACAACTTTGTTCTATTGGCAGAACACATAGAACCTGATACCTACAAAAAGGAAGCAATAGCTTCTGAAGATAGTGACAAATGGCTTGCTGCTATGAAGGAAGAGTTGGAATCCCTATCCAGTAACAGCACCTGGGTACCTGCAAATTTACCTTTGACAGAAAAGCCATAGGTAATAGATGGGTGTTCAAGGTTAAACAAAATGCTGATGGAACTGTACAGCGTTTTGCAAAGCTCGACTTGTTGCTAAAGGATTCAGCCAAAAATTCGGAGTTGATTTCAATGAAACCTTTAGTCCTGTAGTTCGGTGGGATACCATCAGAACTCTCCTGAGCATTGCTGCTGCTCGAAAACTGAAACTGGGTCAGTTTGATGTAAAAACTGCTTTTGTGTATGGAGATCTCTCTGAGGATATCTACATGGCTCAACCTGAAGGATTTAGTGATAGTTCTGTGGTCAGGTATGCAAACTGCTAAGTCTATATATGGTTCAAAACAAGCTCCAAGGTGTTGGAATAAACGCTTTAAAAGTTTTGCTGAGAACAGTGGATTGAAGCAATCTAACTGTGACCCATGTTTGTTTTTAATGATGAAAAAATCCATGTATTTTATTGTGTATGTTGATGATGGAAGCATTGCAGCAGATGAAGAGCAAACAGTGAATCTGTTTCTTAAAAAGCTTGAAAGTGAATTCTCTGTGGTGATAGGTGAAGCTAATTATTTTCTTGGTATGCAAATTGAGCATCTTGAATGTGGTAAAATATTTATACACCAAGAAGCTTATTGTAGGAAGATCCTATCTCGCTTTGATATGATTAGTTCAAATCACGTTAGCACACCTATTGAAAAGGGTGCTATTTCTACAGATGATTCGGTATCTCTTTCAGCTGATGTACCTTATCGTGAAGCTGTGGGTAGTCTTATGTTCCTGGCTATTGTCACCAGACCTGACACAGCATATGCAGTGGGAGTGCTTTCCCAGGTTTTGGATAAACCTTGTAAGATCGTCTTGTAGTTGAATTAATCGGCTCTAATTAACCGGATTTTACCGTTTTTATTATTTCCTTCAAAACCATCACTATATTAATAATTTCATTTACAATTAAAAGTCACAACGGGAACTACGGGCAGCTTCGTCCATTTTTCATTCGAGACTCCTCTTCTTCTCTCCTTCCCGCTCAAAGCCAAAACAGTTCACAGCAGCGCCCTCTTTCTAGTCTATCGTGTGCTATGTGTCAAGCCTCCTAGTGTACTATGTGCCACGCTGTTACAGTCTAATTATTTCCTCTCATCCTGGAGAAAACTTTTCACGATAGTTGAGTGGAAAGTTTTACTGATACCTGAAAAATACTTGACATAGGATCAGTTTATGCAGCAGTAGAGTTAAGAATTATTTCTTGAAATCCTTTTCTTTTAAACGGAGCTAAAAATATTTTTTTTAAAAAAAATTACGTGCAAGTACCTGTTCTATCCGAAATTAGTACCTTATTTTAAAGAAGGCATTAAACTTATCCCTACTAATCTATGTGAACTTTAACATATACAATATATCATTTGGTGAAATACTGCTACCAAATGCAAATTTTAAAATATTAATACCAAAATTTAAAACAAAAAATTTCAAATAGAACCAGAACGTGTAGATGGCTGGGTAGGCGTTGAAGCTGTTGGATCATGTTCCACTGTAGCAGGTGTTGCATTAGGTTCCACAGTAGCAGGTGTTTCATTCTTGGTTTGAGGTAGTTGCAAGTCCTCAGTGTTAAGAAAGAAGGCAGGTTTGCATCTATCAATAGATACAGATACCCGTTTACCATTGATGTCAAGGAAAAACACTTTATCCTTCCTTTGTAAGACTTTGAAAGGGCCATTATAGGGTTGTTGAAGTGGACGACGTAACATGTCTCGACGAAGAATAACGTGTTGCTTCCAACAGTCCGGGATGGATAAAAACTGGACATTTGCCATGGTGTTTTGGTGGTTTAGGGTGGAGTGATTGCATGTGAGACTTAAGTTTCGAAACAAAATTCACCACATCATCATCTGGCTTGGAAGAGTCAAACATCTCCCCTGGCAGTCGAATAGTGGTCCCAAAAACTATTTCAGCTGGGGTACACAGAATATCTTCTTTAAGAGAAGCTCATAGACCAAGTAAGATGATAGGGAGTACTTCTGTCCAACGCTCAGAAGCATGGCACTTGATTGCACTTTTCAATGGGCGGTGCAATTCTTTGATCATCCCATTAGCTTGAGGGTGGTATCCAGTTGTACGACACTTCTGAACACCAAGTAGTTTGCTAAGAGCTTTGAAGAGCGAGAACTCAAACTGCCTGCCCCTGTCGGTTGTGAGAATTGCAGGAGTTCCAAAGCGAGACACCCAAGAGGAAAAGAAGGCCTCAGCCACAGTCTCAGCAGTTATGTCTTTGAGAGGTTGGGCCTCTGGCCATTTCGAAAAACGGTCAATTATTGTCAGGCAATAGGTGTAGCCATTTGATGGAGGTAGAGGTCCAATGAGATCCAGATGAACATGATCAAAACGTTGGGAAGATTCTTGAAATGATGAAAGAGGTTATGCAGTATGACAATGAATTTTGGATTTTTGGCAAGCTAGGCAGTGTCTTGCCCACTTAGCTACATCTGATGAGATTGATGGCCAAACAAAATGCTGCTTCATCAAATGCACTGATCGACTTATGCCAGGTTGGGATAAATTATGCATAGCAGAGAAAACATCTTGGCGATGCTGTTTTGGGATGTAGGGTCTGGCTGTGCCCGTTGATAGATCACACATAATTTCAGTAGACGAATTGGGAAAAGTTACCTTTTTGAGTTCAAGGAAGTTCCAGATGCTATTAGGGTGTGAAGCTCCTGATCAGTCTGTTGTGTCTCAGCAATACAGTCATAGTCAATTTGACTTGGGAAGGTGATTGCAGAAACACGAGAGAGAACATCAGCAGCAATATTGTCAGATCCTGGAATGTGTACAATATTTGTGGTGAACTGAGAGATGAAATCTAGCTGACGGATCTGCCGTGGAGAACACTTGTCACTTTTTTGCCTAAAAGCATAGGTGAGGGCTTGTGGTCAGTAAACACTGTGAAATCTCTAGCTTCCAGCATATACCGAAAGTTTCGGATAGCCGAATAGATAGCAAGGAGTTCATGGTCGTAGGCACTGTAAGACTTTTTCAGACGAAGTAAGTTTTCTGGAAAAGAAAGCCAATGGCTGTAGCTCAGGGTCCACAACTTGGTGAAGTGCACCTCCTATGGCATAATCAGAGCGTCCACATGAAGAGCAAACAGGGCAGAAGGTGAAGGATGAGCAAGAAGTGCAGCATCAGCAAGAGCTTGTTTACACCTCTGAAATGCTGTAATTGCCTCAGAAGACCAGTTTAAAGGCTTTGAGTCCTTCTTACCTTTAGACCCTTTTTAAAAATTCACTTAAAAGATACTGTTGTTCAGCTGCTTTGGGCAAGAAACGTCTATAAAAATTTAACAGTCTTAAAATTTTCTCAGAGAGCCAACAGTCTCTGGTTGTTTGTAATCAAGAACTGCTTGAACTTTGTCAGGCAATGGCTTAATGCCATCAGGAGGGTGATAAGGTGGCCAAGGAAAATGAGTTCAGTCACACCAAATACACATTTAGAGATATTTAGTTTTTAAACCATATATGAGCTCAGTCTTTGGAATATAGTTCTTAAGTGAGAACGATGCTCCTCAGCAATTTTTGAGTAACACAAAATATCATCCAAGTAGACAAAACAAAAAGGAAGTCCTCTTAGTACTTCATGCATGAATCGCATAAAGGTTTGTGGTGCATTCACAAGGCCAAAACACAAATGGGTATATTCGTAAAGACCCCATGGAGTTGTTACAGCTGTCTTAGGAATATCACACTCAGCTATAGGGATTTGGTGGAATGCCTTAAAAATGTCTATTTTGGAAAATATCCTCTTGCCATGTAGTGCATGAGCAAAGTCATTCAAATAAGGCATGGGGTAGCTGTCGAACTCAGTAACAGAATTCAGCTGCCTGTAATCCCCAACAGGTCTAACTGTAGAGTCAGATTTGGGCACAACATGAAGAGGAGAACTCCAGGGGACTTTTGGAAGGTCTAATAATGCCTTGAGCAAGAAGAAATTCAAATTCTACCTTCACTGCATCATACAGTTTAGGGTGTAGCCTTCTAGGCCTGGCAGTGACTGGTGGGCCAGTAGTATAATATGGTGGACTGTGCCATGTGATGCTGATTTGGAAATTAAAGAAGGGTTGCTGAGGTCTGGATATTCCGATAAGATGTTTTTAAAACTAATGTTTGCATCTACAGTAAGGATTGAGGGCTGTACAATATTTGAAAAACACGAGTGAAAAGAGAAGTTTCCACATCCATCAACCTTTTTTCTTAGGTCAATTAAAAGGTTGAAGTGCTTTTGACAATCAGCACCAATTATAGGAGATGATACATCAGCAATTATGAAAGTCCCGATAAAAGGTCGCCTCAGACCCAGGTTCAGTTCTTTACGGACCATACCATAGGCTGGAATTTTGGTATTCTTAGCAGCAAATAAGGAGAAGTTAGACTGAGGTGATTTATTCATAGTTGGAGAAGGTGGGATGACACAGATTTCACTTCCAGAGTCTATGAGGAATTTCTGGCCAGACTTGCGGTCTAATAAAAATAACCGGCTGGTATGTTGCGAGGGCTCTGCAATTCCAGCTATGACAGAGCTTACTCGTTTTTTTGCACAAATGCACAAGGTGAAACACACTTGCGGGCCTGCTCTTTATAACGGCGATGATAGTAGCAGATGCCACTTCCTCTATTGACACTCCTAGAGCGTGAATGTGATCTCCGGCGGTCAGAACTATATCGTTGATGGCGAGAAGAATTGCACTCTTGTCAGTTCAGCAACTTGTAGAGACAGCTCTTGGATCTGCCTGACGAGAGTCCATGGTTGGCTGAACACTGCATGAAGATGACTGGGATGGTGGAGGAACAGTTGTGGCAGCACAGATAGTCGAGGACGCACCAACAACCTCAGAAACCTTATCAGCGATGATAGCCAGTTTATCCAAAGGCTCTGAGGATGCAGACAAAACAGTCTGGATATGTGGTGGCATTCTTTGAAGCCACAAACTTTGCAGAAAGTCACCCTGGAGTTGGCCATTAGACAGCTCTTTCATTTTTCGCAACAGGTGGCTGGGCTTCTCATCTCCTAGCTGAAGGTCAGTAAGCAGTTTCTTAATTTTTTGAGTATCCTATTCGCTGAATTGGGTGATGAGCCGCTGCGAGAGAGTGTGATATTTGTCACTGTTCGGAGGGCTTAACACAATGTCCGACACGTAGGAGAGAGTTTCAGCATCCAGGTTCGCAACCAAAGCAGAATACTTAGTATCATCACTGGAGATACCACTGAATGTGAATGCATGGTCGCATTGCGCAATCCATAGACGAACATTCGATTTCCAAAAGGCGGCAGCCGCAATGCAATACGAGCAACAAACGGTTTCACTTGTCATTTTGTTGAATGAGCAGGAAGCGAAACGAATCTCCGAGTAGATGCTTTAAGTGGCCTTGAGGAGGAGAAAAAAAAAAATCTTTTTACGCTATGTACTTATCATCTGTAGTAGAAGAATTTGTATTGCATTCGCCAGTAGTACAAAGTAGCTTACGTGTTTTTAAGTCAAAAGGGGTCACCACTGCCCGTTGCGTAGTTAAGACATTCTTCACTACAACACGGTTGAATGAAATAAAAGTCTTTTCATCATGAATCTCCATGTTGTCAATGTAAAAAGAACTAACTGGAATATCATCTCAGGAGTTAAATCCATAAATTTCAACATTGAAATGTTTACATTACAGCTTGAAGGAGGTACGCTTGCAGATGAAGGAGGCATAGCAATGCTTTCAGTAGCAGATGAAACAATAGTAGTACTTCCAGCAGCAGAATTAATAGTCAAACATGAATTTCCAAAAAGCTTTTTGTTGTAGGATATTGTACCAGACGAACGTTCGATTTCCAAAACAGCGGCAGCCGCAACGCAATACCAGCGACTTCAACGGTTTCACTAGTCATATTGTTGAATAAGCAGGGAAGCAGAAACGAATCTCCGAGCAGATGCTTCAAGTGGCCTTGAGGAGAAGGAGAGAAAAAAATCTTTCGCTACGTACTGATCATCCGTAGTAGAATTTGTAGTGCTTTCGCCAGTAGTACAAAATAGCTTACGTGTTTTTAAGTCCAAAAGGGGTCACCACTGCCACGTTGCGTAGTTAGACATTCTTCACTACAACACGGTTGAATGAAATAAGTCTTTTCATCATGAATCTCTATGTTGTCCAATGTAAAAAGAACTAACTGGAATATCATCTCAGGAGTTAAATCCATAAATTTCAACATTGAAATGTTTACATTACAGCTTGAAGGAGGCATAGCAATGCTTTCAGTAGCAGAATTAATAGTCGAACATGAATTTCCAAAGCTTTTTGTTGTAGGATATTGTAGCAGACGAACGTTCGATTTCCAAAACGGCGGCAGCCGCAACGCAATACGAGCGACTTCAACGGTTTCACTAGTCATATTGTTGAATAAGCAGGAAGCGAAACGAATCTCCGAGCAGATGCTTCAAGTGGCCTTGAGGAGAAGGAGGATATTTCTTAGATCAGCTTTTTCACGCCGTGGCGTCTACTGCTGGGATTCGTTTCCCGGCTCATTGAAGCTGCACGGCTGTACGCATTTACCAGGGAGGCACTTCTTCCCGAATCGGAAATGGTAGAAGCAATATCTTCCCTGAGGATTGTAGCAGCGCCTTGATTTGCTGCGACTTCTACTCCTCTGATTCTGATGAGGACTAGAGCCCTGGACTTTTTGTTGTAGCTTCAAAGAGGCAAGTTGTTCTACAAGACTTACTAATTTAGACAGGAGTTCATCCACTCGTAAGGAATCTTTCTGAACCCCTGCAGCATCAATTGTTCTTGGCGCCATCTCCACGATCTTGTTAGCCAATGCGCTATTTTTGTCATTTTCAGTAAAATAAACATCTGGGTCACCAGTTATTAGGTGCTTGTTTCATAGCACTAATAAATACTCAAGTGTTGAGTTTTCATTATTCAGACTTTTATCAATATGTACTGAAATTTATTAAAAAGGTGTTCATTCAACACCGTCAGCAAAGCTATCTCTACAAGTTGTACAGAAATGCCCGCGTTTTTAGTATTTTACAGTTATGTTGCAGTTAAGCATAATATAATCGA